>JAKSZT010028529.1:1387204-1656440 GCA_026826555.1 Tolypeutes matacus | reverse complement strand
CCCGCCCCTGGGCGGCGGCGGCGGTGGCGCCGGGCCCCGGGGCGGGGGGGCGCGCCGGGATGGGCCCCAAGCGGCGGCAGCTGACGTTCCGAGAGAAGTCGCGGATCATCCAGGAGGTGGAGGAGAATCCTGACCTGCGCAAGGGCGAGATCGCGCGGCGCTTCAACATCCCGCCGTCCACGCTGAGCACCATCCTCAAGAACAAGCGCGCCATCCTGGCGTCGGAGCGCAAGTACGGCGTGGCCTCCACCTGCCGCAAGACCAACAAGCTGTCGCCCTACGACAAGCTCGAAGGGCTGCTGGTGGCCTGGTTCCAGCAGATCCGCGCCGCCGGCCTGCCGGTCAAGGGCATCATCCTCAAGGAGAAGGCGCTGCGCATAGCCGAGGAGCTGGGCATGGACGACTTCACCGCCTCCAACGGCTGGCTGGACCGCTTCCGCAGGCGCCACGGCGTGGTGTCCTGCAGCGGCGTGGCCCGCGCCCGGGCGCGTGGCGCGGCCTCCCGTCCCCCGGCGGCACCCGCCAGCCCGGCCTCGGTGCCCTCGGAGGGCGGCGGCGGCGGCGCGGGCCGGCACGCTCGAGACGAGCAGCCCCCGTCGG
Organism: Tolypeutes matacus; assembly: GCA_026826555.1. Lineage (NCBI taxonomy): Eukaryota > Metazoa > Chordata > Mammalia > Cingulata > Chlamyphoridae > Tolypeutes > Tolypeutes matacus. The sequence goes on along the minus strand of JAKSZT010028529.1, from coordinate 1,655,840 downwards.
TGGCCGAGGGCTACGCCTCGCAGGACGTGTTCAGCGCCACCGAGACCAGTCTGTGGTACGACTTCCTGCCCGAGCAGGCGGCGGGGCTGTGTGGCGGGGACGCGCGGGCGCGCAGGGGCACCCAGCGCCTGAGCGTCCTGCTGTGCGCCAACGCCGACGGCAGCGAGAAGCTGCCCCCGCTGGTGGCTGGCAAGTCGGCCAAGCCCCGCGCGGGCCAGGCGGGCCTGCCCTGCGACTACACCGCCAACTCCAAGGGAGGAGTCACCACCCAGGCCCTGGCCAAATACCTGAAGGCCCTGGACTCGCGCATGGCTGCCGAGTCTCGCCGCGTCCTGCTGCTGGCCGGCCACCTGGCTGCCCAGTCCCTGGACACCTCGGGCCTGCGGCACGTGCAGCTGGCCTTCTTCCCGTCGGGCGCCGTGCAGCCGCTGGAGCGCGGAGTGGTCCAGCAGGTGAAGGGCCACTACCGCCAGGCCATGCTGCTCAAGGCCATGGCTGCCCTGGAGGGCCAGGACCCTGCGCGCCTGCAGCTGGGCCTCACTGAGGCCCTGCACTTCGTGGCAGCTGCCTGGCAGGCTGTCGAGCCCTCGGACATAGCGGCCTGCTTTCGGGAAGCCGGCTTTGGGGGCGGCCCTGATGCCACCATCACCACTGCCCTCAAGAGCGAGGGCGAGGAGGAGGAGGAAGAGGAGGAGGAAGAGGAGGAGGAGGAGGAGGAGGAGGAGGGTGAAGGAGGGGAGGAGGAGGAGGAAGAAGAAGGAGAGGAGGAAGAGGAGGAAGGGGGAGAGGGGGAAGAGTTGGGGGAGGGGGAGGAGGAGGGAGATGTTGAGGACAGCGATGATGAGGAGGAGGAGGAGGAAGAGGAGAGCTCCTCTGAGGGCCTGGAGGCCGAGGACTGGGCACAGGGTGTCATGGAGGCCGGGGGCAGCTTTGGGGGCTATGGTGCTCAGGAGGAGGCACAGTGCCCCACCCTCCACTTCCTGGAAGGTGGGGAGGATTCTGAGTCCGACAGTGAGGAGGAGGACGAGGACGATGACGAGGATGAGGATGGTGACGAGGTGCCTGTTCCCAGCTTTGGCGAGGCCATGGCCTACTTCGCCATGGTCAAGAGGTACCTGACCTCCTTCCCCATTGACGACCGTGTGCAGAGCCACATCCTCCATTTGGAACATGACCTGGTCCACGTGACCAGGAAGAGCCACGCGCGGCAGGCAGGAGTGCGGGGTCTGGGGCATCAGAGCTGAGCCCCTGGGCCCAGCCGGCCCGGTCCAGCTGTGGCAGCACCAGCTGAGGGCAGAGGACCCTCCGGGCAGGGGTGGAGCCAGAGCGGGAGCCCCAGATCCCCTCGTGGCACGGCCCCTGGCCCCGGGACCAGGTCAGGCACCTTGCGAGGGCCCGCGGCTGGCGCCAGGGCAGCTCGCTGTCTGCTTATTGCCTCTTTCTCAGAATCTTTTCCCTCCCAGCCTGCCCCTGGCCCTGGGGGACCAGGTGCGGTGGGTGGGGAGCCGTCGGGTGCTACCACACCGTGCCGGCAGTGGACTAGATCACAGCAGCCAGGAATGGGCCCTGGAAGCTCCCGGCCGGAGAGTGCCTGCCCCTCGCCAACCATACCAGGTCCTTGGTGGGGGCACCACAAAGCCATTCTGGGAAGGGCTCCTGGAGGAAGGCAGGCCCAGCCTAGGCACCCTGAGGCTGGCAGCCTTCACCCCCACCCTGGGCCGCCTTGAGAAGCACAGTTCTAATTCACCACGGGCTTCTGAGCCTGCGTCTGCCTGCGTCCCCACCAACCCAATTCCTTTCTCTGGCCCAGTCCATGTCACTTTGGCCCTTGGTTTTCTTTCCAAATTGGAGATTCCCAAGAGGCCCTCCAGGGGAGTGAGAGTGGGCACTTCCGGCATGGGCAGCTCAGGCCCCAGGCCTCCTCCTTCTCTGGCAGGGCCCACCCTGGGCAGAGGGGCCTTCCTGCTGCTCCTTTCCCAGTTTGAATTCAATAAATCCGTCTATCCCCCTTTTGTGGGGTGAACGTTTTAACAGCCGAGGGTGCATCCTTCATGGTCTGGGCTCGCGTCCGTCTTGGGGACACCTCCTTTCCAGGTTCCCCTTGGCCCCTGAGCTGGTGGGACGTGGAAGCAAGTATTGAGATGGTGGCCACCAGCTGGCTGGGGTCAGGGCCAGGGGGCTCTCAACGTCAGTATCCAGACAGCCTTTGGGGCTTGGAGAGAGAGGGGTCCTCGGTGTAGCTACCTCGGGGTCGGGGTGAGGAAGGGGCGAGGGAGGGAGCCAGCAGTCTCTGTTGGGCCAGGTCAGAGGACATGCACCTTGCAGAAGTGGAGCCAGGAGGACAGAAACGGGGTGTGGGGGGCCGCTGCACACTTCCAGTGTTGCGTTTGGGAGGGCATATGGGGTGCCCTTTGATTTACCATTAGGCCCTAGAGATTGGTATCCCCAAGCTTGGTGGCCGCCTGGGGGGCAGTGACAGGAGGGGGTGAAATGGCTGACATTGCTGGGGCCTACCGCACCCCCAAGAGGCTGAAGATGTGTTGGTAGTTTCCTGTGCCGTGATGAGGGGCCCCAGTCCAAAGGTGAGTACAGGCCCCTCTCCTCTACCCCCAGGGCTCCAGCCCGCGAAGACTTGAGCTCCAGCGGGCCCCAAACCGGTTTTCCCACCTGGCCTGGGCTGGCACTTGATCCCTGCCGATCCCTCCACCCCTCACTGCCTCCCCACCCTGGAATGTTAAAGGGGGGGATCCACGCCATCTTATGTCCCTGGCCTGCCCTGGGTGCCCTCCTTTCTATAAAGGCAAGGTCACCACCCATGAATTTAAAACAAGAATACGGGGGTGACTTCCCACACTCGAGAACGGTCTTCCACACTGCTGGCACTCTGGGATCCCCTCCAGGCTTTCAAGGCTTCAAAACTAAGTGACTGCTGAGAGCAGTTGTGATTCTCCTGCCATCACGCACACCCCACATCTGAGCCCTGGAGAAAGACCAGGAAGTCTGGAGGGAGCCCGGTCAGAAGTAGGTGGGAAACAGCAGCCTCCCAAGGTACCTGTCTGGCCTGGGTCCCTCACCTCCAGTGTCACAAGGCACATGGCTTCCGTTTGTCTTCTGCTAACAAGAGCAGCCCCGTGCCAGCCCTGAGGTGACCTCAGGAGCACGGCCGTGCTGTGTGCCAGGCACTGTGCTCACAGAGACTCTGTGAGGTAAGTAAGAAATGTGAAAATAGTCCGAGAGCTCTGGCAGCGTGCCCAAAGCCACGTGGCTAGTCCATGGCGAAAGCCAACCTGCCCAGGTTGACCCAAGAGGTGCCCCATTGCTACTGACCCTCGTGAGGGCTGTGCAGTTTCCAAACGGACTGATCCCTGACACCAGCCTCTCTGGAAGGAGACTGGTGTGGAGGCATCTCCAGGAGCTCTCACTCCTCTAGTTCAGCCTGCTCCCCTTCCCCAGGCCCCGCAGACTGAGGGCTTCTGTGAGCAAGCACTTTCCTATTACCCTGTTTCACAAGCGGGGCCACAGGGCTGAGGAGTGAAGTGGCTGCCTGAGGTGCTCCCTGGGAGCTGGGTTGTTTCCAGATGCTGTTGGAAGTGGGGTGAGCCCTGGTCCTGGGAGCACAGGGCTTTGGGAAAGGGCCTACTCAGGAGGCATTGCCCCATGGCCTGTCCCACGGCCCAGATGGACAGCAGTTTACTAACAGCTGTCCCCTAGATGAAGCCGGCAGACTGGGAGGTGAGGCTGCCTTCTCTTGGGACGGGGCGGCTGAAGGGCCCAGAAGGCGATTCAGCCCTGGGGTGCTGTCACAGGTTCTGGGGGCATGGTGGCCTCTGGTAGGCGCAGAGTTGGCCAGTGGCTGGTCAGCAGGTGGGGGGGACACAGGTGATGTCTCCTTGGGGAGGTGGGGAAGACAAGGACCCCTAACCAGCTTTTCACAGCTGGGATGAGGTGGCGGGAAAGACTACAATTCCCAGAAGCCTCTACTCCCTGGCAAGGCAGGGCGGTTGCCGTGGTTTCAGAAAACAATATGGCCGCTCCCTGCTGGGACTCGACTCTCGGGATTCGGGAGACAGAGGCGGGTCTGGGCACTGGCAGTGGCTGAACAGGAGGCATCTGAGGGGTCGTGAGGCAGGGGCTGGACGCTGTGTGGCTGGAACGGCTTGGGCCGGCCTTGCCAAGGCGCCAATGGAGAGCAGCGTGGACGAGGAGGCACTGCACCAGCTGTACCTGTGGGTAGACAACATCCCTCTCTCCCGGCCCAAGCGAAACCTGTGCCGGGACTTCAGTGATGGAGGTGTGCCCCTGTGTCCTGCATGTACACGTGCTCACCAGCTGTGCTTTAGGGGTCAGGGAGAGGGAGGTCTTAGTGTCACCGAGGACTGCATCTGTGGAGCTGTACGCTTGTGGGAATGGGGCTGTGTGTGTCGATGTGTGTGCGTACATTTTTCATCCCGTATGCATGCAGTGTGTGTGACTCCTTCCTGGGACGTGAAGACGTGTGACTGTGTGTGTGCATGTGCTGCACTGCCTGTACACATGTGGGCCAACGTGTGGGGGGTACACGTCTGGGCGCGTGCATGTTTCTTGTGATTGTGTGATTGTGGATGTGTCAGGTTGTCTTCTGGTATTTCGATGACAAAGCACGCGTCTCTGTGTGTATTGGAGGGCCGTGTGCCTGTGTATGTGTGTATGTGATGGTGACTGTCTCCTCGGACTCTAACGATGGAGGAGTGTCTGCACCTGTGTGTGCCTGGCACACATGTGACCTGCATGTCAGGACATGCACTATTATGTGGCTATTTGTGAGGGGAGTTATTAGCACACGTCTCTCTGTGAGCCTGTGACTCTACCCTGGGGTCTTTGGCGTTGTGTGTGCACGCGTGTGTGTGTGGATACCTGGGCTGGGGCCTCAGGCTCCTGAAGGCTCTCTAGGAGACTTGTTCCCTGCTAGAGGACCAGAGGCCTCAGCTCCCCCTGCCCGGAGTTAATGGGAAAGGGCTGCCGCTCCTGTGCCAGGATCACTGGTCTCATTTCCTTTCCCCCTCCCCCTCCTCCGATGCCCTCCCTCCCTCTCCCCCTCCCCCATCCCACATTTCCACCTTGCCCCCCCCACCTCACCCTTTTTTTCTTCCACCCCTTCTCTCTAATCCACCCCCACCTTCCAAGTCTACTTCCACCCCTACCGCCTCAGTCCTGGTTGCAGAGGTCGTTAAGTTTTACTTCCCCAAGATGGTGGAGATGCACAATTACGTTCCAGCCAACTCTCTCCAGCAGAAGCTCAGCAACTGGGGTCACCTGAATAGGTAGCAGAACACCTGGGAGCAGGGGCGGGACTCTCTGCCGTCACGGTTTCCGGGGAAAGTGGCGCCCTGCAGGAAGGGTCCCAGCCCCTCCTCCCATGGCCTTGGCCGCCAGGGTGAGGTGTGCTGGTGGCAGCGTGGGGACGGCCGGCGCACACAGAACCTTTCTGGTAATGAAATCGAGGGACGCCCCACCCGGGGGGCCTCAAAGAGCCTCGGGACACCCAGGCAGGAGTGGCTCCCATGCGAGTCCTTCAGCTCCCCCAGGACTGCGGCTGCCGCATCCCCCCTCCTCTTCAGCCCCCTGCATCCCCCCCCCCCCCCCCGTGTCTGCCCCCAGGAAAGTGCTGAACAAGCTGAACTTCTCAGTACCAGAGGACGTGATGCGCAAGATCGCGCAGTGCGCCCCGGGAGTGGTGGAGCTGGTGCTCATCCCGCTGCGGCAGCGCCTGGAGGAGAGGAAGAGGCGCCGGAAGCAGAGCTTGGGCTCCTTGCAGGTGCCAATGGCCCCCGCTTCGCCTCCGCCCCATCTTGGCGGGAAGGGGGGAGGGGGCTGCCTGGCTTGAGAGCCTGGCCTGGGGAGCCCGGGGAAGGGCCATGGGGTTCACAGTGGACCCGGGCGTTTTCAGGAGCTGGCTCCCCAGCATGGTAGCGGCTACATGGATGTGGGTAAGGCAGCCTTGCTCCCCACCCACCCTTCGTTCCCATCGCCCCTGGCGGGGACTCCAGCAGGTCACTCCTCCACTTGCCTTGACTCAGGTATGTCCCAGAAGGCCCGAGGGGAAGGTGCCCCAGACCCCCAGGCCACGGAGCAGCTCAGGTAAGGGCTGCTGTGGCTGGGGCCTCCTAACCGCATCTGCCCTGCTGCTACCCCCCACAGGGCAGGGAGGCCAGGGTGGCAGTAGCTGGGAAGGTGGGGAAAGAAGGAAAGGGGGTGAGGTAGGGGGACACAGCCCAGGGCACTGGAAGGCTGAGCCCCAGGCCAGGCTAAGCTGCTTGCTGCCTGACCCCTCCGCAGGGGTGGTCAGCAGCCCGTGCTCCGGGCCCCGGGGTATAGCCAGGTGCCGCGGGGCGACCCAAGCTTCGTCCTCCAGATCGCTGAAAAGGAGCAGGAGCTGCTGGCCTCGCAGGAGACCGTGCAGGTGAGGGTGTGCTGGAGAGGTGCGGGCGGGTGCGGGCATGGGCTCCTCCAGGGCCGAGAGCTTGACCCCACGTGCGGCCAGGTCTTGCAGATGAAGGTGAGGCGCCTGGAGCACCTGCTCCAGCTGAAGAACGTGCGCATCGACGACCTCTCCCGGCGGCTCCAGCAGGCCGAGCGGAAGCAGCGGTGAGCTGCGGCCAGGGTGTGCGGGAGCGCCACGACCAGGCGAAGACGAGCCTTCCGGGGCGCGAGCATCCCCTCCCTTGGGGTGGGGGGCGGCGGGCAGGATGACTGAGCCGCCTCCCCCCACTCCACTGGGGTCAGGAGAACAGTCCGCTTACCAGAACCCGGAGGCGGTGTGCAGAGAAACGGCAAGCACCCCAAAGCAGTGCCCGGCACCGGGGGCCTGGCCGTAGCACTCCCCGCGCTGGGCCCCCAGGGGCAGCCCCCTGGCCTGGTCAGAGCTGCCAGAACCGGGTCTCTGCCCATCTCCCAGGACAGCAGCGACTCTACCCAGCCTGGCTCTCAGCGCTCCCGGCCACGGGGGAAGCTGCCCCCAGCAGCCGAGGGGTTCCCTTTCCCCTCCTGGGCAGTCAGCTGGGACCCCAACAGCTGCAGGGGAAGGGGTGAGCAGTGGGCTCAGCCAGGAGTGGGGAAACATGGGCCGTGCCTCTGCCAGCCCTGGGCTGGGCACAGCAGGGACCCCTTCCGAGTGCCGGGGGCTGTGGGGCAGGGCTGCCCCATTAAAGGCATAGTCTGTTCCCGCCGGTGCTTGCCTTCTCTCTGTGCGCCCACCACGTGGGAAGCTGATGCTATGGGCAGGGGTGTGGCCTGGCTAGCACTGCCTGGTCTCTAACCCTGGCCTTAGACTGACCTCCAACCTGCACTTACAGTGTTTTCCAGCCGGGTCCAAACCCAACCCCAAATGGGCTTTGGACTCTCCCCACCTGTGGCCACATACTCCCCCTCTATTCTGCCCACAGTGGGACCCTTGACCCCACACACTAGGGGACTCTCAGCCTTGCCCACAGGCTGATTCCAAGTTCTATGGACCAGCCTGAGCAAGCTGCCAGGGTCACGGTGTGGCCCTGACACGAGTGACACCCACAGCCCAGCTCCTAGGCATCCACCCAGCTTCCACCTGGGGGGAAATTAAGTTCTTGTATTCGGGCAGCTACATACAGGAAGTTCACAGCAACACCATAAGAGCAAAAGAATGGGAAAGGGTGCATTTCAGTTACCTAGTGTGTCGCAAATGACCACGAGCTCCATGGTTTACAAGAACACACATTTATGACCTCGTTCTCCAGGTCAGGAGTCGGCCTGGCTTACTGGTCCCCTGCTCCAGGCTCTCAAGGCTGCAGCAAGGTGTCGGCCAGGGCTGGGCTCTGTGTGCGGGTGGACCGGGGAAGGACCTGTGGCCCAGCTCGCTGCTTGCTGGCAGACATCAGCTCCTTGCCAGGGGCCCTCCCCAGCATGGCGGCTTCCTTCCTTTCTGTCCGTGTTAGTTAATGGTGTCTACTCATAAGATGGAAGTTACGTCATGTAACGTAATCACGGATGTGGCATCTGTCAGCTTTGCCCTATTCTGTTTTTTAGAAGCCACTCTCTGGGTGCAGCCCACACTCAGTGTGAAGGGATGACTACTCGTGGGTGTGAATACCGGGAGGTGGGGATGATCAGGCATCGTTTTAGAACCTGTCCACCACCAAGGGAAAAGGCAGTGAAAGGCTAAAGTCCAGAGTCCTGCTCACCCAGGGAGATGCGAAAGCACCTGAGCAGATGTGAGTTATGTGTCATGTCCTAGCTCTGGGGCAGGCAGTGGCCACAGGTGTTCACAGGTAAGCCATTCATGGACCTGTGGACAGAGTGTCATGACCCAAGGATTGTGTTTAGTCCAGTTCTGTGCACCCAAATTCCTAAAATGGTAAAAAGGAAAACTGGTGGTGGAGCCTGACCTCGGTCTGAGCCCCATCCTGGCCCTCAGCCTGGTCTTAGGGTGACACTGGCTGCAGGCAGACCCTCCCCACCCCAAACTAGCCCTTGTCCTTCACACACTGTCTTTCCAGAATCTGCCAGGTCTCTAGACTTCTACCTACTCACTGACATTTTGTCCATGCAGCCTCACCTGTGGGCTCCTGTGGGAGGGCTTGTGGAGCACCATGCCCCAAATGCAGGTTTGGTGGCTGGGGTCACCCCTTTCAGAGATGGGTAGCCTCCCCCAGGGCTGCGGCTGGCCCACACTCTAGAGGTTCCTCTTCCTGGAACATTTGTTTCCACTCTTGCTGTTAATAACAATATTACAATAATGAATAACCTCACCCATTCATAATTTAGTGCTGTGTGCAAGTAAATCTGCATGATGAAGTCCAGAACTGGGGTTGCTAGGTCATAGGACAGATGCACTTGTAATTTTGACAGATATTGTGAAATTGCCCTCCGCAAGGGCATGACCCAAAGCAGAGGCTGAAAACTGGTGGCCTGTTGCTCTGCTTACAAATTGCTAACTTTTATGTTGGCGAGCATGTGAAGCTAATGGAATTCTCATACTCTGCTGATGGGGGTGTAAACTAGTACAACCACTTGGGAAACTTTGGTGGTTTCTTATAAAATTAAAACATATGCCTATGCAATTGTATCACCAAGGGTTCAATCTGAGAAGCAGAAGGTTTGACTCCACATAATTGTGGGAACTGGTTAAATAGTCTCTGTAAGACTGCTGCTTTTTGCATCTGATCCTGGAGCTTTAAGTCTGCAGGCCAGGCAATTGGGAAGGGAAGATGGCTACAAAGTAGGGAAGAGAAAGGACAAGCTGGAACTCACGTTGGTTCTCACTGCCTCCAACCTTGATGATATGTGTGTCCTGCAAAGAAGCTGGCACCCTTCGTCATGGAGCCAAACACACACCTGGCCCACAGGTCAGAGAAGCTGAAGGAGGATCCAAGGAAAGGTGGAGCAGTTGCAGGGCTGGCTGCTTCTCCACCTCAGTGAGGCAAGCCAGCAGACCAGCCAACATGTGTGTGGACCACGAAGCTCCTGCCCAGACCGACCCAGCATGGCTGCTGCACTTCTTCCACCCTCCAGATCCCATGCGAAAACGTCTCTGTGGCCACCCTAGTTGGAAACCTCCATGACTGGGACTTCTGGGAATGTAGCTCAGCCTAGCTAGTTGATGCATTAAGAGGCCTCTACAGCTATGGCCCGGCCATGCTATTCCTAGATAGATACGCAAGGGAAATGCATACACATGGTCACCAGAAGAGCATGTACCAGAAGGTAGAGGACAGTATATATAATTTTTGTGTCAGGCTTCTTGTTGTTTGCTATTGTGTCTGTGAGAGTCATCCAAGTTGATTCATGTATTCTGTAGATTGTTCTATGTCATTGTTATATAATCTACCATTGCATGAATACAGCACCATTTTTTTCATTCATTCCATTGTTGATGGGTATTTGGGTTGTTTCCAGTTTGGGGATATTACAGACAACACTGCCATGAATATCTGTGTACATGTCTCTTGGTTATACTTAAGAGTGGAATTTCTTGTTGCATCATCTTGTTGTGTAATAAAAAAAAAAAAAAAAAAAAAAAAGAGTGGAATTGCCTGGTCATTCAGCTGGCATTTATCAGCTTTATTAAATACTACCAGCTTTCCAATGTGGTTATAGTTACTGATTTTTATTAAAAATAATAGAGTCCAGAATATCATGGTTTGGAGCTCGAGCGGTGGGTTCTCCCAACCTGGAGCTCCTTCCCATGCTGCCCCATCTCTGGGGAGGGGCCTGTAGCTTCCCTTAGTCACCTGGCTTCAGTAAGGCCCACTGGGCAGTGAACACGGGATGCCACGCGGCCTGGACAACACTTTGATGTTGGCATATCCTCTTTTGGGTACACAGGCCCACTGGGCAACAGTGGGGCAGCCATATGCCTTCTACCCTGACTTCCTCCGTGCAAGAAGAGTTCAAGAATCATTCCCTCCTAGAAAGGCACCCACCATGGCCCTGGGGCCCTCCCCAGAGGTGCTCAGCCACTGAACTACATCTGCTCCTCAAATGAGAGCTGGTTTTTTTGTTTGTTGGTCTTTAGGAGGTACCAGGGATTGAACCAGGGACCTGAACATGGGAAGCAGGCGCTCAACCACTTGAGCTACATCGCTCCCCGCCCCCAGCTCTTTTTGTGTGGTATACCTCCCACACTAAACTCCAGGGTCTAGCACAGTAACTTGCTCAGCATCTAGGCTCAGTAACTATTTGTTGAAGAAGTTGATAATTAGGAAAAAGCTCCAGGCAGTGGGCAATCAGCTGCTAGTCTGTGCAGTTGCAACAGCCCACTCCAGAACTGGCTGAAGAATATTGACTGGAAAGACTTTATAAAAACCATATGTTTTTTTATGAAAACTATAGGCCTTAACAGGGGCCAGGAAGGAGGAAGAGTTCTGGCTGTGAGAGTGGGAAGTGCATTCCTGGTGGAAGGGGGGAATCACAAAATTAAATGCACAGACCTGGAAGGTAAATATGAGAAAATAGGGATTGGTGGGGATTATGGTAAATTGGGGTGCCCCTATAGGGGCAGCTGCCAGTGTCAGCCGCCAGTAAGTGTCAGGCAGCCTTTGGTGCCAGGCACAATGTGAGTCTATGTTGTCTGATCATCTGGTATTTCAAAAGAAGCTTGGAAATCAGGATTCTTTTGTGAATTAAAAAATATATATATACATATATATATAATTTTTAAAAAAGACCGTATATGGGCTAAACAAAACATCTGCAGGCTACTTTGGGCCCACAGTCTGCCGACTTTAGAGCTGGAATAGACAGGAATGCCGCTGAGGAGCCTAGTGGGTGGCATGGCCCCGGGGTGAGGAGTGAGTGGGTAGCAATCAGCGCCTGCGAAGCGCCGGCTACAGCGCTGGAGGGCGGCCTCGCAAACGTCCCAGCGGCCGCTGAGTCCGGGGGCTCTGCTGGAGACAGTCCCGGAGCACAGGGCCCTAGGGAGCAGGGGAGACACGTGGCGCAAACAGCAGCTCAGGAGGACTGATTTGCTAACAGCACGCAACCCCGTGGGGGTCGGAGGGGGGTGGGGGTCTTGGGGTTCCCCTAGGCGGCGACCGCCCCTTGTGGAAGGCTGCTGGCTCTCAGCAGCCCATGTTGGCCCTAGGCTGTAGGAAGGAGGGAGCCTCGCCCCAGCGGCGAAGTTGTCGGAGCAGGCGGGGCCGCGGGGGCGCCCAACAGAGGCCCGAAGGCCACGCCCCTGGCCCCCAGCCCCGGAGGGGCCCGCACATCCGCTGCCATGGAGACCGCCTCCATGGAGACGCGGAGCGGGCGCTTGGGCCCGGGGGCGCCCGCCGGGCTCTTCCACGCCCACGCCGCGTGCCTCCTTTGTTCTGAAGTAGCTGGGGCCGGGCGGGGTCCGCGTCTCAGGCGCGCAGAGCGCTCCCCCCAACACTGGGGCGGGCGGAGAGGGAAGGAAGGCGGCTCGCGTCCGGCAGGGCCTAGGCCGAGGAGCCGACCTTCGGCCGCCCGGGGCGGGCCCAGGGCAGACCCCTCCACGTAAGCCCAGGCGGGAGGCGCGGCCCAGCGGCAGGCAGGCCGGGGGCGGGGCCTGCCGCGCCGCCCCTCCTGCCTCGCTTCCACCGCCCGCGCGGGCCCGGGGCGGACAGCCCCGTCGCCTTCCTCGCGATAGCTCACCGGGCGTAGCGCGGCGGCAGCGCCCCCTGCACGTGACCCGGGGGCCACGCCCGTTGGCAGTTCCCTGGCGCCCACTCATTGGTCGGAAGCGGCCCTCGCTCCACCCCCTCGCCCGACCAATGGGCGGTGGCGGGGGCGTGCCGGGGCGGCGGCGCGGGGAGGCCCCGCGTGCTCGGCGTTGGGCCGTGGACCCCGCCGCCGGGTGCGCCCCGCACGGTGAGCCTGCTCCTGCTCGCGCCAGTCCCGGTGCCGCGCCTGATCCGGCCCCGGCCCTCGGCGGCCGGGGACGGAGCGTGGGGATGGGAGGCTCCGTTGTCGGGCGGGCCCGAGCGGACCCGGGCGGGCTCCCGCGCCTGGGGAGGGCGGAGGCCCGGGTGCGGGCGGCCGTTGGCCGGTGGCCAGGGCTCTTCGCGACACGCCGAGGACGGGGCGTGGTGGGGCCCCGCCGCGCCCCCGCCTCGCCGCGTGACCTTGGACCAGCGGCCTCGGCACCCCGGGCGCAGCGACGCCGGCGGGGAGGGCCCCGCACCCTGCCGCTCGCAGCCCGGAGGATCCCCTGGCTCTCGGGGATGGCGGGGAGAGAATGCGAGGTCCTAGGCTAGGCCCTTGGTGCTGCGGGGGCTTGGCGCCCGCCGCGGTGTCCAGCATCAGGAGACTTTTTAGGTTCTGAGTGAGCAGGGGCTCGGCGGGACCCAGGGGGGCTCTGGGTGCTTTCCCCCTTGAATCTTAACTTTGGAGGTGGGGGCAGGGCATTTCTCTGCCCCAGGGGACCCAGGAAGGTCGGGGGCAGCTGTCACCCCCTGGACCCGGCCTGGCCTCTGCTTCTTGGGGCCTCTGGGCCCAAGCAGGGCTTGGTGGGCAGGCGATCTGGAGTCTAGAGGAGTCCAAGCACCCTCTAGCTGGGAGTGTGGGGGTGGAAATGGAGGAGGGTGCCACTTCTGGGGAGCACAGGAGAGTGTGGGGTGGTGGGGGCCCTCTTCGGTTTACTCCTCTGCGCTTCCTCGTTTGAGAGAGAGAGATATCACTCATGCTTATCTTTGCATCTTCTGCCAGACTGGAGAAAAGAGGAAATCGAGGCACATCAAGACTGAGTTGATGTGAAGCTGCACCTGCACGATCTCCAGCCTTGCCTTTCCGAGCCTTGTCCGCAGTGTGTGGGCCCTGCCACTGCCCAGTCCTCTGCCAGGTTCTGGGAGCCAGCAGGTCAGTGTGGCTCCTGTGTCGAGGCCTCAGTGGGTGTCCTTTTTATGGGCTTGCACTTTAATGGAAGGCTGAACAGGGCTTCTGCTGAGTGTGCTTGAGGCAGAGGGTGGAGTGGGGAGAAGGTGGGGAGTGGGAGGTTGGAGAGTTCTGGCCCAGAACTGCTTGGAGCAGGTAAGGAGAACAGGGAGTGGAGAATGGAGAAGTAGGCCTGCCCCTAGCCACACAGCCCAGGGGAGGACAGCCGGGCTGGCCCTGGGGTACCTTGGGGTTTAGCGGTGGCCTCTGGGCAGGGAGGTGGTGTGGAGGGGGAGAGGGGGACAGGTTCTGGCATCCTCTGCTGCTGTGGTTGAGCTGTCTTTGGTCCTCCCTCTAGTCTGCAGCCGCGGACCTAGTGCCCTGGAGCAGGCGCCTAGGTGCTGACAGCGCTAGGTTCCTGTGTCCACCTGTCTGTCCACTTGCTGTGCTCCTGGGCCTGTTCCTTAGGCCAGAAGGCCTCCTGGGTCGGGTAGCCTCAAAGCAGCTTTTCTCCCTAAAGTCAGAGAGAACCCAAGCTGATAGATTTCTGTCCCATTTTCGCAAGAGCAACTGAAGAGGCAAAGAAACCTCCAGGCCCTTGCCCCAGCTTTGCAGGCCCCTCCGTCCTGACCTGCTGATAGCCCATCTGGGGGCACTCCTCCCCGGTAGCATGCCCCAGGATGCACATCTCCACATCTTCCTTGTGGGCAGGGAAGCGGGTAGGGGTCCGTCTGTATGGTGCCCGGAGGTGCTGTGGTTGGTGGGGACAGAGGGCTCCAGCAGGCTGTCCTCTGGCCCTCCCTGGAGGGAGGGAGGCAGGGGTAGAGGGAGTTGGGGTGGTTGGTGCACGCCATGAGCTTGAGGGCTGATGGTCACAAAACCCTGTGAGGAGGAGGCCACAGACAAGGAAACTGAGACACAAAAGGTGGAGTAACTCGCCCAAGGCCGAGCAGCCTGAACTTGCAGCTCTGGAGCCCCTACTCCTGGCCCCCTCCCTGCTGCCCATGGGGCCTGGAAACTCTCTTGGCACAGGAGGTGGGAGGCAGGGCCAGGCTTGGCTGCACAGGCCTGGTGCTCTCTGTGGACATGGCGCAGCAGAGAGGCCCACGGCCTCTTCTCATGAGGAGCTGTGGACAGGATTCTGGCCACCAGGGAGGCCAGCACGCTCTTCAGCCTCCTCTGGGCCCCGAAGGTGGTAGGTTGCCTTCCTGCTTGCATTCTCCCTGCCTGGAGGGTCCCGGGCAACTCGGAGCCGAGTCCTGCCTGCAGTGGGCTTTTAGTCTCAAGGGGGCATGGGTGGGGAGCCTCCATGGGTGCCGAGTGTGAGGTGGGGTGGGGGAGGGTAGTGAGTGTGGTTGGATGGGGCCTGCCCACTCCACCCCTGCCCAGGGGGCTCGGCCAAGACAGAGGCTCGGGCTCCCCTTGGCTTGGTTACTTGCTCGGTTGTCGTTATACCGGACACGCTGCTCTTGTCAGGTGAGGAAGACCACTACCCCCAGAAGCGAGAAGAGGGAGCCTGTGGTGAGGTTCACACCTGTCGAGGGAGGGGGTCTGGGCTGAGGTACGGGCGGAGGACAGGGCCGTGCTGGCCGAGTGGGCAGGGACCAGGCAGGGCTTGAGCTTCAGGGTCTCCGAGCAGTAGAATACAGGGGAGGCCCTGGGAGCCGCTGGTCGAGCTTCCCCTGGCTTCGAGGACGTGTCCTGGCCAGGGGATCTTGTGTGCCTTGGGCCGTCATTCCAGGGCCGCTGAGGTGGGGCCGGCGCAGCCCCGTGTGCGGCGGGAGGAGGCCTGGCAGCCCTGCTGCGTCATGTGCACTAGGTCTTCTGCTTCGGGGTAGGTGGAACAGGTTTGGGGTGTGGGGGCAGACCACTCCCCAAGGGCCACCTTCCTGGGGACAAGCCCAGTATTCCGGGGCCGAGGGGCTGCCTGTCTATGACGGACCCAGAGTGGCGCTGCCAGAGGTGACTGAGGGCGCATCCCCTCCTGCATCTCCCCGGGGAGGGCGCTGGCCTGGACCACCCCGCCCTGGTTGCACCTCTTTTCCCAGGCCCGAGCCTTGTCCTGTGCCCTGCCCGTGCTCGCTCTGCCTGTGCTTCCACCAGGGCTCCAGTGGCGCTGGGGAGCAGGACAGGAGGTGAGGTCGTGCCAGCTTCTGGGGCAGCTCGGCACCCGAGGACCTCAAGGCCATATGGCCCGCGCCCACCCCCCCCCAAACAGGGCAGCTGGGGTTTCTCTCCATTCTCTGGACCAGCCGAGGTCATGGATCTCTCAGTGCTTTAGTACATTATCTCTGAAAAATAGGTGCACCCTTCCTTCTCTATCTAATATAATTCCATTATTTTCCTTGCAAAATCCATTCTTTTTTTTTTTTTTTTTTTACCGGGAGGTCCCGGGGATCGAACCCGTGTCCCTCCATATGGGAGACGGACGCCCAACCAGTTGAGCCACATCCGACCCCAAAATCCATTCTTAATATCAGATAATATCCAGCCCCATTTATATTTCCTGATTGTTTCCCAAATGTCTTTTATAGAGCTTCTCTTCCCGTGTGCTCTTCTTGCAGTTGATGCGGTCGTCCTGTAGAAGAGCCTTTTTGGTCTCTTAAGAGTGTGTTGATCTAGAACAGGGGCCGGCAAACTTTCTGCGAAGGGCCAAATACTGGGGCTCTGCGGGCCACCAGGCCTCTGTCACAACTACTGAAAGTAGTTTGATTTTAGCAGAAAAGCAGCTGTAGACAATATGTAAAAAAAAAAAAACTGAGTGTGGCTGCATTCCTGTTTTCTGTACAAAAGACAGGTTTCAGGACCAAAGGTTGCTGATCTCCTAACTAGGGCAGCTCCCCACTTCCCTTTTATTTTCCTTCTTGTAATTTGAAAACGAAAACAAAAAACACATGAGTTCCCTGTAGAATATCCTGCCTCTTGGCTTGGCTTGTTGCTTTCTCATGGAGTCGTTTACTTTGTTCCACAGTCCTCTGTATTTCCAGCAAACGGGAAGTTAGAGCCAGAGCCTCGGTTAGATTCAGGTTAAATCTCTTTGGCACGAATCCTTCGTCAGTGAGGCTGTGACTTTTGTGCATCACATCAGGAGGCTTCAGTCCCTTAGGCTGTCCCACTGGGACTGCGGCTGAGTGCGATGAGCATGTTACCGGGTGACGTCAGGTCCTTGCCGTCGTCTGCTGTTTTTCCCCTGAAGACCACCAGGTCATGAGTGGGGGGCACCGGGCCTCTGAGAGCCGCTTTCCTGTCAGCCTGGTTCGTGCTGCCTCCCATTTGCTTCTTTGGGGTTTACAGAATGACTTTGCATTTGATCATTGCTTTGTTTTTCATTAGTGAAAATTCTGTAGAGAAGAGTTTTCCCTCAACCACCAGGGTGATTCGATTATGGGAAAGGCCGAGCCACACCGAATTATTTCTCTTTAATTGTTAGTTTTTCCAGTAAATAGTTAGGGCATTGCTCCCGGCAGTGGTGACAAATGAGGGTTTGGGCTCATCTGCTTGCTTTGCTTTTTCTCTTCGTTTTTACACTCCCTGGATGCTCCGATTTTATGGAGTCCATCTCATTATTCTTTCTGACGCCCAGATGGTCCCAGTGCGGCCTCCCCGGCCTTCTGGTGGCCAGTCGTGCTGTCTGGAGGGGCCAGGGGCTGTGCACCCTGCCCCGGGCGTCTGGTCTGTGTGGCCCACAGAGTGAGGAGGGAAGCTCTGGAACAGGCTCCTCTTAGGTGGCCCCTGGGCATCTTGGTGACCTGAGCTGAGCCTGCCGTGCTGGGCCTGTCACCGAGCATCATGGCCTCTGGCTGCAGGAGGACAGCCTGCGTCACCGGTGCCAGAGCTGGTCTCCCTCTGCCCGTCTCCGGTGGGCTGGGGTGCAGGGGTCCTATGCTGGCGCACGTTTTGGCAGGGCCCTGGGTCAGCTGGGTGTCAGGCAGGGTAAGACTCTTGGGACTGTGGGAGATGGGTAAGGAGTGGGTGGGGCGGAAGCCCCTGCGATGGGACTACAGGCACAGAGTGGGCTGTGGAGGGCAGCAGGGTTCTGGGTCCTTCCTGAAAGGCATGTTCTGCTTTCCCCCGACATGGGCCGTAGTTGGCACTGACCCTGCCCCCGCCCCCCCAGGGGCCTGCTGGAGTCCCTGGAGCATGGGAGGCTGCTGAGCTGGCGCGACGGTGCCCAGTAGGAGCTGCTTGTCTCGCCTGTGGCGGGGTGGGGGTCCATGGCTGCAGCCAACAAGGGTGAGTGTCCTCCTGGCCTGGGGGGCTAGCATGAGGTTCCCGTGGCCCAGGGGGAGGGGCATGGCTGCATGTGGGGCCACATCGGCCCCTGTGCATGTGTGAAGGTGAGTGTGCATGTACCGAGTGGGCTTGGTGGCTCCTTGTGTGCCCTGAGCCTCCTGTGCTGGGGCATGGGGGCTGTGGTGGGCACGGGGCCCAGCAGGGAGGGGAGAGGGGTTGGATTTCATTCAGCATCCAGAAGGGTGACCTGGTAAGATCTAAGGGACTGGGTGTCCAAGGCTGCCCCAGGCCCTTCCACCAGCAGACTCTGGGCTGGATCCTTGGGAAGCCTGGGGACTGAGGGGCTCAGAGAGGACTGGGCTTTGTGCTCTCAGCCAGGTGTCTGCCCGCTCTGCCTGTCCCCTCCCTGGAGCACCCCATGGCAGCTGGGGATTCTGGGCCCTTGGGGCAGTTAGGCAGAGACAGGAAGGGCATGTCTGGGTGGGGTCTTCCTTGGGAGGGGTCTGGGGCTGGCAATGAGTGTAGAGGCTGCTGCCACTCTCCTAGGTGGGACGAGTGTGTCCTTTGGCCCCTCTGCCTCTCCCCTGTCCAGGTGGCTCCCAGGTTGAGGCAGGCAGGAGCCTTTGGCAGGTCTGGGAGAGCAGGTCCCAAGGAGCCAGCCCTGGCGGCAGCTCTTGACTGAGCCCGTTTTGCCTGGTGCTGGTGGGTCTTGAGGATGGCTCCTCTCGCCCCCCGTCTGGCTTCAGCCTCCTCCTGGCTGAGCGAGAGGTTGTGGTAGCCAATCCTTGAAGCCCTGTGGGAACATTTTGTGAGGGGTCAGGGCAGGTGGGGAGGGGGCCGCGTGATTCCCAAGGTCCAGGAGGGGCGGGGGCCATAGACGATTGGGGCAGCAGCCTGGAGCCCTCCCCACTCCCTTCCCAGGCAACAAGCCCCGAGTCCGGAGCCTGCGTTTTGCCGCAGGCCACGATGCAGAGGGCTCCCAGGGCCACGTGCACTTTGATGAGAAGCTGCACGACTCGGTGGTTATGGTCACCCAGGAGAGCGACGGCAGCTTTCTTGTCAAGGTACGTGCTCGCCTGCCCTCCTTGGCTTTGCTGGCACACTGTGGGGCCTGGCTCCTCCGTTAGACTCGCAGGTGCGGCTTTGCCCCTCCCTTGGTCTCCCCGTCTATAGAGTGGGTGGTGGTGAGGTTTCAAGGAGATGACAGCACTGAGAACGCTCCGGAGTCCAGGCGAGCAGAACTCACCAGCGTCACCCGGGCCCAGCTGGGGGCCGTGGCCTGCACCTCTGGCTGGTTTGGGCTCACCCCCTTTTCTGCTTGGTGGAACACCTGCCTTTCCTAGTGGCTCCTCCTAATGCAAGGACACCGTGAACACCACATCCAGCTGGAGCGGCAGAAGGGGGTGAATTGGGGGTAATGGAGAGAGGCCCTCAGATTGGTCCTTAAACTCCAGGCCCAGAATTGAGCAGGTGGGTGTGGGGGTGGGCCTGGCCCACCGGGGCTGCCCCCAGGAGGGTTAGCTGCTGCTTGGGAAGGAGACAGGTCTATGCCCATTTAGGTTCATTCCAAAACCTTATTCTTTCTCCTAGAGTGACAGTTCCCCCACGGGAGGAACTGAAAACTTTTAAAAATAGCCTTTTCCCCACTGATTGCAAAATTCACTCATGTCTAATAGAGAAATTTAGAAGACTAAAAAAATACAAAGAAATTTGAAAGGACCCACCATCGTACTATCCATAAATAATCATGGTAATATTTTGGTGAGTGTTATTCTAGCTTTAGAAAAATGCATATGCAACATTGTATATGCTGTAAAACCAAACACTGGTGCCACCTTGGCCGTGCTTTTGGCTTCCGTTGTCAACTGTTTCCTGACTGTCAGTAAATAGTTTTTCATGAGTCTTTACAACTGCCTGGTATCCATTATCTGGGTCAGTGGTTTAGCCCTATTCCTGGGTGTTAGGATTGGTCCCGTTTCTCACTTTTATAAAAAGTGAGAAGTTTTTTGTGTTTTTTTTTTTTTTTTTTTTTGCACATCTCTGGAGTATTTCCCCGGGAAAATTCTGCAGGTGGTATAGCTGGTCACAGGACAGTTTGCAGGTGCGGCCAGGAAGCCCTCGAGAGCTGCCTCCCCAGCAGGGTGGAGGCCCGCTGAGCTGAGGAGTGCCAGGCGCCGTGCCAGCCTGGTCCTTGGAAGGCCGGTGCCAGCCAGCCCCTGACGCATGTGTGCCTGTGCTTCACGGCTCCGGTCAGCCTCCCCCTCCACAGCGCCTCCCGCTCGTGGCCCTCCTCTCTCCTAGTGCTGCAGGGATGCCGTCTGTCCCAGGGGGCACCAGTTGCCAAGCGCTGTGTGAGCAGCAGAGCTTGTCTGGGCTGTGTAGCACGGCTGGCCCAGTGCGCCCTTGAGCGGGTGGGCGGCAGCCCAAGTTTGATGCTGGCACCCTGGTCAGCTCTGGACAGACAGCCGGTCAAGTGTCCGTTTTCCTCATTCCACCCTGACCCTCACCCCATGCCACCTCTTGCTCTGTGTCTCCCTGTGAATGACTGGAGGACCAGCGGCGGGGGTGGGGCAGATGGCTGGCCTGTGCTGTGGGACTGGGGGGCCTGCTCTGCTTGTACGCAGTGGCCAGGAGGTCCAGGGAGGATTCTGCCCTGGCCACGCTGCAGGGCCTCCAGTTACTTGTTTCTACACTTCCATCTTCTGGGCTAAAAATGGGCCCCCTAGAAGCTGGGCCCCTGAGAAGAGTGCTGCCCAAGCTGTGGGCAAGGCCCCCAGGGGAAGGGGCTGCAAGGGCCTGGAGCCATCGGGCTGGGGGCTTGACCAGCTGCTGGGAGGGAGGGGGCTCCCGCAGGATCAACAGGGAAGTGGGTGCTGGGCCCGCAAGGAGCAGAGGTGGCACGAGCTGGGCGGGCCCTAGGAGGTGGCCAGTGAAGGAGCCCCCTTCCTGCTGCAGGTTGGCTTCCTGAAGATCCTGCACAGGTATGAGATCACCTTCACCCTGCCCCCGGTGCGCAGGCTGAGCAAGGATATCCGGCAGGCAGCTGTCCCCAGCCTGCATCTCAAGCTCCTCAGCGTCGCACCCATTCCAGAAGGTGCGTCCCCTCCCTGCTGCTGGAGGACACCCTTCTCCAGCAGGGCCCAGCAGGGGTGAGGAGGTGGACACTGGACCTCATTGTGGGCTTGCAGTGGGGCAGTTTGGCCTGGATGCTGGGGCTATGTCTGTCCCTCCCCCCCCACTGTGCTGTTCACCTGGTGGGAAGACAGGCGGCCCCCTGCAGAGAAGCCTGTTGGGCCTTGGGCTTCTCCCCAGCCCACGGGCTGCCCCGTTCCCCTCCTCCTCCTCTGCAACCAGGCAGAGGTTAGGGTGTAGGCTGGCAGCATGGGGCCCACATCCCTCGTCTCTCATGACCTGGCCCTTGTCCCAATGGACTGGGTGAGACCCCAACAAGTTTTGGCTTCTTGCCACCTGAGCTGCTCAAGGTGCCCAGGGCCTGTCTGCGTCCCCACGCCTCTTGCTGCCTTCCTTTGGGGGACCATTGGGCCCTCTTCCTGGAAGCCTGAGTCTGGGGGGAGGCTCTAGAACGCACCGAGGAATGGGACGTTTCAGGGGCCTGCGCGCCTGCCCCGGGTGAGCCTATGGGCGCGAGGGCCACCCTCCCGCCTTTGGAGGAGGGCGGCCCTGGCGGGCGGGGGCAGTGCTGATGGCCGCTCGCCCGGGCAGGTTACAGCGTCAAGTGCGAGTACTCGGCGCACAAGGAGGGCGTGCTCAAGGAGGAGATGCTGCTGGCCTGCGAAGGCGGCGCGGCCTGCGTGCGCGTGACGGTGCAGGCGCGCGTCATGGGTGAGGTTGGGCGCCAGGCGCGGGTGTGGACTCAGGAGGGAGGCGCAAGCCGGGGCAAGGCGTTCCCGCAGCCCTGCAGGGGAGCCTGGTCAGGAAAAGGGGTCCTTGCCCCGGCCCCGGAACCTCGTTGGATGGGGCCGGGTCCAGCGGGCAGTGACCTAGCGCACCCCTTGCAGACAGGCACCACGGGACGCCCATGCTGCTGGATGGGGTCAAGTGCGTGGGCGCCGAGCTGGAGTACGACTCCGAGCACAGCGACTGGCACGGCTTCGATTGAGGCCCGCGTGCCCGCCGGCTGCGGCCTTCAAGCCCACCCCGTCTCCCCGTGTTGCGTGCTGATGTGGCTTCCTCGCCCCTCCCTGGGGTGGGCGTGAGGTGTCCTGGGGCCTCAAGCCGGGTCCCGCCCACGCCTCACCCCTGCCTTCACTCGTGACACCACCCTGCCTTTCCCATGTCCTCCTTTCCCACGTCCTCCTCTTCGTGTGCCTCAGTCTCCTGCAGAAGAAATGGGCTGATCCCCCAAGGAGGCTATGAGAAGGAGAGAAGTGGGGGAAGCCTTGGTGGGTTCTACTCACCTGCACCCCAAGCCATCGGGGCCCCAGCCAGGGGAGAGCAGGAAACTGGCTGTGACGGCCGTTGCCCCATTGCCGCTGCTGCTGTCTCGCTTTAGCCACCTCTCCCTCCTCCTCCCTCTTCCCCCTGCTGTCCACCGTGAGGAGGGCGGTGCAGCCCCCAGCCCTTACCCCCAGGTCTGTACCACTTGGTTTTTAAATGACTGGTTGGGATAAATTCCTAAAGAAATAAAAAGTTTCAGCAGACACCAGAGGCCAGCCGGTGTTTGTTCTCCAGAGCCCTGGGAATGCCCAACTTTTCACAGGTGGGTCAAAGAACATTCTTTGAGGAGGCAAGGGCACCGAAGGTCTGCCCCAGGAAGCAGTTCGTTGCAGTTTGGCTGGGGCGGAACCTTCGACATCAGGTCAGGTAGAGGTCTTGTGCAGTGAGGAATTGTTTGGGGTTCCAGGTGAGAAGACAGCAGCAACCCCTTCTGCTCAGTTACCAGCCCTGTGCACAGCTGGAAGGTTTCCCTTCTAGAGAACCCAGGCTCTCCACTGAACCATCACTGTGGCCCCCAGTGGGACCAGGGGACTCTGGTTTCACCTTGAACACCACTGCTTTATTGTCATCTTGGGGTTCTCAGGTAGATGGGGCTTGTTGCCTGTCACTGTTGGAGGGAGGTGCCTGACATTTCACACTTGGGGAAACTGAGGCCTGTGAATGGGCAGGCAGTGTTCCCATGGCCAGCTCTCAGCGCTCCCCATGTCCTCCCTACCCCTGCCTGAGCTGCCCTTCTGAGGCTGGGTGGGGTGCAAGTGGGTCATTCAATGCTGGCCCTTGGGTCATTTGTCGAGAAAAGGGCCGCTCGAGCTCCCCCCATCTCATAACTTTTCACCCTAATATGCAACCCCATGAGCCAGCCATCGCTTGTTGGCAGCCATCCTTGGGTCAGCGCCACAACCAGGAAGGCCTGGCCGCCAGTCCCCTTAGTGTGTGTCTGCAGCACCTTCCCCCATCAGAGAGATGCGCCCCTCAGGCCCAGGCCCTGCACAACCCCTCCCTCCTGCTGCTCCGCTGTAGCCTACCCCTCGCCCCCGCCCAAGTCCAGGCCAGGGCTCAGTCTTCTGGTCCAATATGCCTTCCGGCCACAACCCTCTGCGAACCCCGGGCACGCCGCCATCCTGCAGACCTCTTCCAAGCCTGCCTTGGTCTCTTGGATCGGGCCTTCGCGTCAGGGGGCCACGGCCCCTCCCCTAAGCCGAAGTCTCTGGATGTGTCCCTACCCACCCTCCTGTGGCCGCCTCTCCCCGGGGCAGGAGGGCCGGGCCGTGGGCAGGTGAGGGGCGCCGTGCGACCTCATTTGTTCAGGAAGTCGATGGCGGCGCGCACGGAGCGATTGGTGCTGACGTCGATGGCAGTGACTTTAATCTCGGTGTCGCCAAACTGCATGGCGGCGCGGATCTCGCGGCGGCCGGGGGGCGCGCCCGCCGTGTCGGCGCTGCGCTCGGCGGGCTCGGGC
This sequence comes from Tolypeutes matacus, assembly GCA_026826555.1. Taxonomy (NCBI): domain Eukaryota; kingdom Metazoa; phylum Chordata; class Mammalia; order Cingulata; family Chlamyphoridae; genus Tolypeutes; species Tolypeutes matacus. The sequence continues at coordinate 1,632,349 of JAKSZT010028529.1, read as the reverse complement.
TCGAGCTCCAGGCTGAGCGCGCCGCACTTGCGCACGCCGGGGTCAGTGATGAAGCGCGCGTCCTCCGCGGCGCAGCAGTACAGGTTGATAAGCACGCGCCGCTGGCCCGGGCGCGCGGGGCAGTAGCTGCGCCGCACCTCCTCGCCCAGCGCCACCGACTGCTCGGCGGCCACAAAGCGCTCGAAGACGTCGGTGCACCAGTGGCGGCCGTCGCGCACCAGCAGCTTGTCGGGCGGATGGCGCCCCGCCACGAAGCGGTTGAGCACACCCACGCCGTAGGTGAGCGGCGAGCGCCGCACCCGCACCACGCCTGGCGCCTGCCCAAAGAGCACGGCGCCCTTGAGGATGGTGAGGCCCACGTCGTGTGGGACCACAACGCGCAGGCCGCGAGCGCCCAGCGCCGTCTGCACCGCGTGCTGCAGCACTGCCGACTCCGCGAAACCGCCCACCAGGAACAGCAGCTTCACGCCCTGCACCTCGGGCCGCGCCAGCAGCGCCTCTGCGGGAGAGGGTCGGGGAGGGGAGCCGCTGAGCCGCCTCTGTGCGGCGCTGGCGTGCCCGGTCCCCCCAGTTCCCGCCGCGCACAGGTTCAGGGGAGGGGTGTACCCCCTGGCAACAAGAAACTTTCAACTGTAAAATGATACCCTGGTTTTGGGGAGCAGAACGAAGGAAAAACAAGGGGCCCTTTGGTTGGGGGGTCCTGGCAACCCCCCACAACATGAAGGGAGAGGGATCTACTAGGTCCATCAGCGTGTAAGACACTGTGCTCCCTTTCTAGATTTCAGCTCACTTAATCTTTGTGATAACATTTTGGGGAATCCAATGTATCCCATTTTATAGATGGGGAAACCGAGGCACCAGAGGTTCTTTAACTCGGCAAGATTATATGTCATCTCTCAGCTCAATCCCCACAGGCACTGTGTCTCCCAGCTGTTCCAGATAATTCTGGGTCTCCCCTCAGCGTGGGCGGGTGTGGGGGGGGCTTCCAGGCGCTGCTGGGTGAGATGGACCGGGGCAGTGCCTGCACTCACCGATGTGCTGGATGATCCCGCTGACCGTAGGCTGGAAGAGCTCGTTCATGGCTTGGCAGGACATCTGAAGCATCCCCTGTGAGGACCACTTCACGAAGTTCACGCTACAGGTGGCGAGGGGGATAGAGCCTGTGGGTCAGGGCCCTGCCTGCCCCTGCTTCCAGGCGTGGTTGTGCGTGAGCGGACCAGCTGGACCTGGCCCTTGTCCCCACCTCTCTCTCCAGGGGCTTTTGTGCTCAACTGCAATTTGCAATTCCAAGCCTAAGGTCCCAGGAGACAGGGAAGGGCCACTGGCTGGCCCGGGGGAGGGGTGGCCCAGATAGATGCTGGACGTTTCCGAGAGGCCAGGATACCCCCCAATCCTGGGGTGGAGCCTGCCCCGCTGGGGAGCCCCCTGCTTGGGTCCGGCAGGATGCGTGCCTTGTGAGGCAGCTCAGGCAGACCCCCGACCCCTTCAGCCCACTCCTTTCCCCTCTGAGCACTCCCCACCAGCAAACTTCCTGCGGGAGCCCTGGTTCCCGGGCCCACCTGCTCCTACGCAGGGCCGTCTCCACGTTGTGGCCTCGCAGCTTGCGGTAGAGGTCGATGAAGGAGAAGGGCAGCGAGATGTTGAGCGCCCCGGCCCGTTGCGGCCCCGCGGTGCGTTTGCGGGCCTCAAAGGCAATGGTCAGGTCCACCCAGGCTGCCGGCCGTTGCCTTTTAAAGGTGCTGATAAAGTCCTCACCGAAGATGCGGCCTAACAGCTGCTCAAAGGCCAGGTCCACGCCCACTGCGCCATAGGGGCCACCTGGGGGTGACGGGGGAGGGGGTGTTGGCAGAGCCCGGGTGGGGGCGTGCTGGGGACCAAGGGCACTGCCTGGCTACTGACCTGAGGCTTTGTAGAGCTCTTTGAGGGTGCCGTGGGGGTGCTCCAGCTGGTGCACCGTCAGGTCCATCGTTCCTCCACCGCAGTCGGCCACCATGTAGCGGTCTCCTGTGTGGTGGCAAGCACGGCTCACTCGTGGGGATTGGCCATCCAGGGCCTGCCTTACACCCTCAGCTCTGTGCCCCCATCCAGTCCAGCCCAGCCTCCACCCTGGCCCCCAGCCCTGCCTGCAGGGGTGGGAGTGGGAGGTGGGGAAAGGGAGGGTTTTCAGGTGCTTCAACCTCAGGCTACTGGGAAAGGGGTGCAGAGTATGGGGGGCAGCTCCAGGGGCTCTGCAACTCGGCCTGAATATCCATGGAGGATCCCCAGGGAACTGGGAGTTAGGGAGGCAACTGTGCGTGGGGGTGGGGGCCAGTGACAGGGAGGGCACTGCCAGGTTAGGGGCTTCTGGGGGCTGGGGTCAGCTCGGCGAAAGTGGCCTTCCCATCCAGGGTGTAGGGGCCCCCGCAGGGGCCGAGAACCACCCCTCCATGTCCCCAGCTCCCCCACCTGCTTGCATTTCTGCCCACAGCTCTCCGACACCCGACTCCACCAGGAAGGTGCGGCTGTGGCGAGACCTCCGCAGCTGCTCGCGGGCTGGGGGTTGGGGGTCAGCGCGAGCGAGAGGTGAGGAGGCCCCCAGCCACCATGCTCAATCTCCATCCTCCCATAAGGCTGTACAGGAGGGCCGGGAGCAGCCAGTGCTCCAGACCCGGGAGAGGGCCAGGCTGGAGCCAGGCGGGAATCTCGGGCTCTGTAGCCCACAAAGGGGAGGTACATCTGAACATGGCCTTCCCCCTGGGGGTGCGGGCCAGGCCAACTCAGAGTTAGGGCTTTTGTTCATTGGTTTGTTTTATGGGGGTGTGTGCAGGCCCTGAAGGGATGAAAAAAGGACTCCTTTGGCTGAGTGGGGGGGGCTGACGTCCCTCTTTGTCCATATCAGAGCACATCCCCTCCCATACCCCCTCCTCCTTCAGGCTGTTTTCCCCATCCCCCTCAGTCCGTGCTCCCCTAGAAAGATAAAACCACCACCCTCAGATTGGACCCCCCAGGACAAGGCTATCTCCCCCCACCAGGACTGGTCTTCTCCAGGGCTGCGTCACCCCCCTAGAGTGGGTTTTGCCTGGACAAGCCGCCTCTCCCACTGCCAGAGTGGGCCCCACCAGATGTTTCCATACCTTCAGATGGGGCTCCCCTAGGGTGGGGCTCCTTCTCCCTGCTGCCCATGGCTGCACCTCCAGCCTCAGTGACCCTCCAAGGCCAGCCCTGGGCAGTGCTCCTGGGGCACTCACCCTGCCGGAAGCTGGAGTCAATGGAGCGGTGCTCACCCAGGTGCCCGCCACCCAGCGCCCGGACGCTCAGGTCCACAAGCTGGTGCAGGCGCAGCTTGCGGCAGTAGACGGAGGCAGCCTCGGGCTCCAGGGCAATGAGGAGCTGCTCTGCGTTCTCTCGGGATACCAGGCCAGCCTGGAGGTGGGTGGTGGGCTGTCACCCCTATGAGGGCACCCTGGGGCGAGGAACGAGGGCCTGTGGGGCTCCCGCCCTCTTCCCATCGCACCCCACCCATGCTAGACCTCCCACGCCCCTCCACACCATGCAAACTAGGAGCTGCCGCATGCCTGCTCCATGAGCAGGTGGGGGCAGGGCATGGCGTGGCCAAGGGTGCCATGGGGTGGCCCACACGGAGATCCTGGACAGGGTGCAGACCCAGATCTGCCCTCCAAACTGCCTGTGGTGGCAGGGGCTGTGGCAAGTTCCCCTTCAAGGTGCAGAGCTGGCCAGGTGAGCACTGCCTGGGGTGTGAGTGATGCCAGGCCACCACTGGAGGACGTGACCTTTGACTTGCAGAACCTTCTTCTCCGCTAGGCTGGTGTAGACGAAGCATCCCTACTCCCAGAAGGACTTTGTAGGGAATCTGGTCTAGAAAGAAGGCCGTTCTAATGGCAGAATTCCAGGCACCAAGATTGGCCACTTGGAGGGAGAAAAACACTTGGGATCTGTTATTTCCTACACAGGGTAGGGGATCCCCACGGAAAGTACTTTATGGTTTTGGGATTCTCTGGGTTCTGACCAGGTTAGGGGTGGGTTTGGGGGGGGTGTAGAAACTTCCCTGTCCAGGGCTAGCCCTTCCTGAGCTGGCAGACAGGAAACCTGTGGGAGGAAGCAGGGAGGATGGACAGCAGGAGGGTACCTGGTGTGTGTGTGCACATGGGTGTTCTCGCTGGGGGGGGGGGGTTGCATATTGGGCTTAGGGTTAGCTCCTGTGTGTATGTGGGGGTGGAGTGGGGGTGGGGTCCTGGTATCCTCTAGGAGGACCCACAGGCAGGCCTGAGCTCCCTTTTGGAGGCCCTAGGCTCTTCCCAAAAGGCTGCAGGGGGGAGCAGATGTGGCTCAAGTGGTGGGGCTCCCATTTACCATATGGGAGGCCCTGGGTTTGATTCCTGGGGCCTCCTGGTGAAGGCAAACCAGCCTGGCTGCACGGAGAGCTGACACAACAAAGGGAGACAAGCAACACAGAAAAACGCACAGCAAATGGACACAGCAAGCACAAGCAGCAAGAGTGGGATAAATGAAAAATAAAAAAAGGCTGCAGAGGCAGAACCAAGCAATGAGTCTTGTTTTGGGAGACCCTGTCCCCTCTAGAGAAGGAGAGCTTGAGCTCCCCTCCCCCTTTCTCCAGACCTCTGGGCATCTTTTGTGGTAGGAAGACCACAAACATTGGCCATGCTCCCTTCATAGTTTCATAACCCTATTTCCCATTCCCCCCACATCCTGATGCTGGCTCAAGTGGAGGTCCTCGGGCCCTGCCCAGCTCTTGTGTCGGCTGCTATTTGGCTCCCAGCTGCTCCTTCTCTGAAGAACTGCCCTCGGCTGAATGGGACTTGGCAAGGTTTCTCTCCCACTCCCCCAGCAGCCAATGACAACTGATAGGGACCACCAGAAGCTGGCTGCCTTGCTCCACCATGGTGGATGCTGATACAGTCTCCCTCCAGAGCCCCCCATGGGACCAGGCCGAGCTCTCTCTCTCTTGCCTGATCCTCTGCCCCCTCCCCATCTCCACCCTGGGGACCTGCACACGCTCACCAGGTAAGCAGCCTCCCGCATGAACTGTTTGGCCGGCTGTTTCCAGATGGCAGGCACCGTCAGCACCCAGCGCACAGGGTCCTCCCCTGACAGCAGTGGGTTCTGCTCCCTCAGCTCCTGGAGGGGAAGGAGGGGCAGCTGGCTGCAAGGGGTGTCTTCAGGCTTCTGTGGGAGCTGGAGGCACTAATCAGAGCCCAGGAGGGCATCCCAGGTGATATGGAAGACCACCCCCCATGGCCAGTCGCAGGTCTGCCAGGCAGGAAGGCAGGGGACTGGAGGAGATGACCTCTGGCAGGGTGGGGGTAGGATGGACACAGCAGGGGATGGGCCCTGGGGTCCCTCTCCTAGGGTAGGCAGGTGGGCTGGAGCGCACCTGAAGGGCATGCTCCTTGAAGAAGCGCAGGGCGTGGGCGAACACCTCCAGGGCGGGCATTTTCTTTCCATTCACTGCCTCTAGCTGGGTCTTCAAGGTGAGATCCTGGCAGGGACGCAGGCTGCTCTGTGCAGGGGTCTTAGCTCTGCCCTAATTTCCTGACTACCCGCCTCTTAAAATCACCCCATTTCCTGATGGTTCCCCTCCACTTCAGCACCACTCACTCTGGCCCCATCTCACATTAGCCCTGTGTCCCGCCCTCCCTCCTTAGCCACGCCCCATCCACTAGCCACGCCCACCCATAGGCTGCCTCCAACAGGCCCGCCCCGCCAACCCTGCCCCAACACGTAGCCCCGCGCCTGTTACCCCCTCCCGCCTTAGCCCCACCCCCCCCCCCACTCCCCCCCCCCCCCTCTTTTTGCCCCCCCCATCCCAGTCCTCCCCTCCTCGTCAGACTCCTTCCCCCCCCTTTGCTTGGCTGGTCCCGCAGCCCCGCCGTCCCTCCTGGCCCTGGCCGGAACGTGACTCACAGAAGCGCTGTGGATCTTCATCTTGAACTTCTCGAAGTAGAGCCAGTCTCGCGCCTCCTCGGGGTCCAGGTCGTGGTAGTAGTCGCGGGCAGTGTAGCCAAAACTGTGAAAGGCGCCTTCCGGGGTCAGCAGCAGGCAGGTTGGGGTCTTCTGGTGGGCCACGCCCGGGTCCCCGCCCTCCCATTTCCTGCGGAGACACAGGGCTGTCAGCTCTGGGGCCAGCTGAGCAGTCTTGGGCCGGTCACAGCGCCTCCCTGGCCCTCAGGCCTCTCACCTATAGTGGGAATGGTAGCAGGACCTGCCTCCTGGGGTCCCGTGGAGAGCATACACCCATGCTCTCCATGCCCACATCATCACCCCACCCGTGGGGCCAGGGATCCCCTGGCCATGCTCAGCTCCCGCCCCGTCATGGGGGAGCGGTCTGATCCTGCCACACTGCACCCGCAGCCGCCATAGCAAGCCATCATCCGTCTGCCCTGGCCTGGCCTCCTGGGGTGGCTCCAGGGGCCAGGGGCCTCCTCCTGGCCAGCAGGTTTGCCCTCCTCCAGCATTGCAAGGCCAGGCTCTTCAAGTCCTTTTATGACCATTCCCACACGACCCGTCTCAGCAGCAATACCCAGGACATAACACCTCTGCGGGTCCAAGAAGACTGAAGGAGCTCCTGTCCACAGGTGGTGTCTGGGCCTCCACCCAGAGCTCCCTGCCTTGTTGGCTGGCTTGGCCAATCCTTCCTTTCTTGCGTGGCCCAACCCCTCCAGGCTGAGCCTGCCACAGCAGCCTTCTGGCGAAAGAATGGGGAATCCAGGCAGGAGGAGAACATGTGCAAGGCCCAGAGGTGTGACAGGGCAGGAGGAACTGGCTTTCCATCAGCTCTGGAGGAGCAGGGGAAGAGGCAGGGATGCTGAGGTCAGCTACTGAGGACCAGCTAGTGCCGGATCAGAATTCTATCTTGGTGTGTTGTAAGTAGGGGAGTGAAGAGGAGGGCTCAGATTTGCCTTTAGAAAGGTCCCCAGTAGCAACAGGTTGGAGGGGCAGGAGGATGGAAAAGGCAAACCAGGGAAGAGGGTACTGCAGCCATCCTGGAGAGACGGTGGGGTATTCCAGAGACAGCAGGGAGACTCAGAAATGATGGGGCTTGGTGGCTGGTGGGGGGCGGTAAGGGCTGGGAGGAGGCCAGGACCCCCCAGTTACTCCTGTGACTGTCACATCCCCAGGACAGGGCCAGGTGTATAGTGGTGCTCAGTGTGTGTACTGAGGAGCATGCCAGCTGGGAAGCCCTGCAGCTTCTAGAGGGCCGTAAGTGCCCAGAGCCAATGCAGCCTCCATGGAGGTGGGGGGAGCAAGGAAGGGCAGGGCAGACCAGGCTCTCCCAGCTCGAGCCCCTTACATCTTTGTGGCAGTGATCCCTCTGCCCATCTGTCCATCCAGGCTCCCAGACCCAGGGAACCCCGGTCGCTCCCATCCCAGTCTGGGAGCTCTGTGTCACTGGCTGCAGTCCCACCTAAGATACATGAAAGGATCAGGGCCTCAGGGTCCTTAGGAGAGTTTCAAACAAAGCCCAACAACGGCAGGATGGAATTTTAAAATTGCTCTTTCATAAAAACTGCATGAATTATCGGCTCAGGAAACACCCTTTCTTTGCTTTTCATGTGAGATGCTGACTCAGGATCTACCTCTTGGGATCAATCCAATAGAATCCCAGCACAAATTACCAAAGAGGATAGTCATTCTGGCACTTTTTGTAATAGTGAAAAATTAGAGGGAAAAAAACCCTACAATTTTCAGTAGGAGAATAGGTAAATTATGACACATCTGTAACTATGGAATACTACACAACTCTTCAAGACAAGGTAGTTGCTCAGTATATATTGACATGAAATGCCTACAAATTGGTGTTGAAAGTTTAATATAAAGTAAGTTGTATGATATCCCATTTAAAAAAAAAAAAAAACCCATATATGAGCATATATATATATCTATATATATGTTTTTTATATATTCGTGTTTGTACAAGTCCAGAAAAATCTGTGTATTTTACTGTTTGTTATATCTCAATAAAAGAAAAATATATCTCAAAATAATTAAAAACAAAGCCCAGCCTTTGCCGTAGAGGGTGGGGGCTGCTCCAGTTGAGATGGGGGCCGAGGCTCGGGGCCCATCCTCCACCCTTCCCCCCAGCAGGAAGCCCAGAGCCAGGACCACCCAGGACGAGAGCACCCCCCATTTCCCAGCCAGCTGCGCTCACCTCATCATGTGGATGGCCTCAGGGTCCCTGGTGAAGCTGAAGGCATAGCCACTGGATGTGGTGCCGAAGTCGATGGCCACCACCACAGAGAAGGGGGTCTGCTGTGGGGCTCGGACCTCAGGCTTCTGCAAGTGCAGAACCGAGAGTCAGCGAGCAGCTGGCAGGGCCCGGCTGGTGGCACTTGGGAGTGGCTCCACTGCGGTGGTCCCGACCAGCCCTGGCCTGCCCCCTGCCCCCCCCTGCACCAGGCTGAGCCCTGGAGACGCCTACTGCTCAGAAAGCCCCAAGGCCTCTTGGGTACCCCGTGCAGTTTCTGGCTCAGGCCCCTGCTTTCCGCCACAGTCCTGCTGGGCCACCTTTACCCCAGCACCACCACAGGCCCCTTGCAGCCTGCCTCCAGCCTAGGCCCAGCTGGGAGCAGTTCTGCCCCTCAGGGACCCATGTGTGCGCGCTTTCCCTGGGCCCTGCAGCCAGTGACACAAACCAGACTGGATGTTGTGGTAGAAAGGAGACCTGGGCACATGCCCCGTGTCACCCCTGCCTTCTGTCAGGTCAGCGGCGGGGAGAGGGTCCCCAATGGGCCAGCAGGGCCATCCCGGCCGGGTGGGGCAACCCGGGAGCTTGGAGCAGTTATGTCCCAGGACCTCCAGCCAGCAGTCTGCACACTTTCTTAGCAGTGGGGCTCGTCTCCCTCAGAATCCGGGAGAAGGTGGGCTGTGGCTGACGGGAGGAGCCCTGTGTCTGGGGACTCAGAAAAGCCACATGCTCCCAGGGGGCGTCCTGGGGCTTATCTGCTCAATAGAGCCGTCACCCCTACGGTCTGTCACCCAAGGCCAACCCTGCTGGGGGACATGGCTGCACCCCCCATTTCCCAGGCCCTGGCAGGGTTCTGCCGGGCCCCGTCCTTACTCTCGAGGTGACCCCCCCCCCGCACCACCCCGATCCGGGCTGGGCTCACCGGGGACTGTGAGGGTGTGAGGGGGGCGATACCGCAGCTTTCCTGGGTCCTTGGGGAGCCGGGCGGGGTGGGCACGGGGAACCGCTCTGGGCTGGAGGCTGCAGAGAAGAGAAGGCAGGGCATCCCACGATCGGGGCAGGCGGCTGGCCAGGCTCTGGGAGGGTCTCCGTCACCCCCTGCTGGTCCCAGGCTAGGGGCCCCCTGCCAGGGAAGGGCACCAAAGGGGAGGGCAGGAAGAACACGACCAAGGGGGGTGGGGGCTGGAGGCAAGGCTGGGACCCTGCAACTGCTTGATTCCTGGCTTCCTTCATAGACACCCAGGCAGCCCTCTCAGCAAAGCTTCTGGGGGAAGTGAGGGAACTTGGGGGGCCATCCCTGGCCTGTTGTGGGGTTCCTGACATGGGGGTGGTGCCTCTGGTTGGAGGCAGCCCCTCCCTGGAGGCGACCCATGCTTCACGTGGGCTGGGGAGTCACAGGCTCAGAAACACAGTGGAGGAGGGGAGCAAGACAGGGAAGCATTGTGGTGGGGGGACACTGAGTCGAGAGCCGCGGGGCTGGTACCGGGGGGGGGGGGGGGGGTTGGAGAAACCAGAAAAGGTGGGGAAGCTATAGCCCGAACTGGGTGGGAGCTGGAGCTGCGCCCCTCCCTCTTCAAGTCCAGCCTTATGGCTTCAGTCAGGGCTTGAGGGAGTCGGCCCTCTCCCCCATGGGCCACAGACAGGCCCATCTTGGGGAGGGTGGCAGCTCCCCCCACTCCAGCCCCAAGAGGGAGGCTATCCACACACTAGGAGGTCTGGTGTGCCCCCTTAGACAGGAGGCCCCACGAGACCATCCTGCAGGCCCAGGGCTGGGCTAGACCTTTGGTGGGAGGGAGCCGAGGCTGCTTGTAGGACCAAGCAGTGGAGGGGCCAGAGGGCCTGGCTGCACTTCCCCAGGTGTGGGCTGTGCTAGGGCCCCGAGGAGGGTGCACGGATGACATGCCTGGGTGGGCAGTGGGAGGCTGGCCAGGGAGGCCGAGGGGTGTCTGCTTCAGCCTAAGCTGGGCCAGGACCTGTGCAGCTCCCAGCCACTCCCTGGCAGGGGGCAGGGGGGCTCTGGGAAGTGCCTGGCCAGGGCTGGGGCATGTCTGGAGAAGCCAGAGGGGCAGGGAAATGGCAGTGACACTGAGGGCTCCCTTCCCAAGGCAGCCTTCACAGCCTTGAGCCTGCACCAGCTCCAGCTCCAGGGGCCGAGTTGCTGCACCCGAGCCTGGGAACGGAGGCAGGAAGGAAGGGCCCGCCCGCCAGGTCTTTGTGAGTGGACTTCCTGAGGCGTGTCCCTCCTGCCTCCCGGCCACCCCTGCAGAGAACACAGAGCCTGCTCTGTCCACACAGACCTGCCTGCAGAAGTCCACTCACCAGAGGTCCAGGGCGTGCAGACCTACCCAGACAGACCCTGTGCACACACACACACGCACACAGTCCTGTGGACATAGCCTATAGACACACGCACACAAATGCACACACACAGGAGGCCTGCAGACACAGACACACCCTTGCACACATGCACACACACACAATTTTGTGTAAGGCTGTAGGCACACTCACAAATGCACACACAAGTCCTGCACACAGACCTTCCCTGCACACACACACTCTCAGGAACCCCAGCTGGGGGATGCCCACGTGGACAGCCGGGAGGTGGGTCTCAGAGCTGGGGTGAGGGCGTGGGCGATGGGCCAGATCAGGGTGGCAGGGCTTCTTACCAATGTACAGCCCCTGCAGGCCCATCTCAGGGACAGCCAGCATCCTTGCAGACCTGCGGCTGTGGGTGGGAACAGACAAGCAGAACGGTATTTATCTGCTCCTTTGTTTCGTCACCAAATGCCTGTTTATTTTATTTACTTTTGGCTGGAGTCCTTTGAAGTAAAACCCAGACATCATGTTGTTTCACCTAGAAATTCTTCAATATGTATCTCCAACAGAAAACACTTTTTTTTTTTCTGTTCACAGATTTACTTTAGGGTCTGGATAAAAATTCAAGCCAAATATGCAAAGATATTCATGCAACAAAATGTAATATTGGAGAATGCCTACAAAGCCTTCAGGGAAAGTAAGTATGACCCTTAATTGTAAATCCAAGTAAATTTTTCCTCAAATATCACAGCCAGGGATGAATTTAGAGTATATTTTTGCATAGGTATAACCCATAAGTTAAATAACAATAATTTAATGGGCACATAGAGACTGTACCAGTAATAGCAAGAAGGAAGTTCAATAAAACCTATTTCACCAAAGCCTCTGTTGTGTAGTCAATAGACACTATCTCAGGAAACGGAGATTGAATGTGTTACAAACAATACATAAACAGTTAACCTTTAGGAAAATGAAAACCTGTTCAATGCTTCTAAATTATTTATCCATTCATTCATTCAGGCAAAAAAATATATATATAGAGAGAGAAAGAATCAACTGCCCGCCAATGCAGGAGCAGGGGCTTACAGCATGGTTTAGGTTCTCCCTACAGATTTCTTAAGGAGGGCACAAAAAACACTTTTCAAAAAACTTCCCGGAGAGCAGATGTGGCTCAAGCAGTTGAGCACCTGCTTCCCATATGGGAGGTCCCAGGTTTGGTCCCCAGTGCCTCCTAAAAACAAAAAACAAGCAAACAAAAATGAAAAAAAAAAAACAACTCAGTAGAGCTGACGTGGCTCAGCAGTTGAGCACTGGCTTCCCATATCCGAGATCCTGGGTTCAATCCCCAGCCCGGGTACCTCAAAAAAACAAACAAAAAAATACCATCACCTCTATCATGTCTAACCAAATTGACGGCAACTCCTTAATACCATCTAATATTTAGTCCCACAGCCCAGCTGGCTTCAAAAATGCCTTTTCCCCCAGGTGCTTTTTTGGATGCAGGATCCTCCCCAATGTTTTCAGCTGCCCACTCTGCCAGGAGCTGTGGGGTGTCGTGACTGGGAGACACGCAGACCCGCCCAGGGGCCCACAGCCTGCTGGAGAGACTGACCACAGATACTCCAGCGGATTTCAGCTAAGAAAGCGCGCAGGGCCCTGTGATGGGCTCGGCCAGGTCCATCACAAAGGTCTACGTGGCACAGTAGGGGCAGAGGATTTTGGGTATCCTTCTGGCTGCACACGGAGAACAGAGGGGCACGGTGGGCGCGGGGTGCCCCATTGGACCACTGCAGCCACCCAGGAGTTCGGTGTGTGGCAGCCGTGTGCCTGAGAGAGAAGTGGGAGTGGTTCCCATCTGCGCAGGCATTAAATTGACAAGGACGATGGCTGGGAGGGTGGGGGGTGAGGAAGAGGACAGAAGCAAGGGCGAGACTGGCTCACACTCCAAGATGGATGGAGAATGCTGAACAGGGCAGCTGGGCAGGGGACAGGGTTTTGGGTGTGGTTTTCAAACTGCTGAGAGAACATAACAAAGTAGCCAGATGAGCGATGATCTGGAGGTCAGGGAGAAATCCAAGTTGGAGACAGTGATATTGTCATGGGACGGGTGGGGCGAGGGTCCAGCGAGGGAGGGAGACACCTGGAAGGAGGAAGGGAGGCTGACTGAGGAGACTGAGGGCGCTGGTGGTTACATGCGGAGCAAGGGAAGAGAAGGGTGCGGAGCTAGATGCTTCTGACAGGTCAACAGGCATTTCAACGGAATGGTGGGGACGGGGCAGGAGGCAGGCGTAGGTGAGGAAAGAGCAGGAGGGAGAGGCTGGAGGTAGCCTGGCCGGAGGAGGAGGGATGGGAGGGCACCAGCTGGAGGGAAATCAAACTCAAGGGAGGGGAGAAAGGGTTTTTACTTTACTTTCTAAGAGCTTCTGTCCCTGAGGTTCTGGAGGCCAGCCTAGAGGCAGCTCCCAGCAGCATCAAAAGCTTTGTTACTCAAGGTGCTGGGCTCACCTGGGAGCTTGTTAGAATGCAGAGCCTCAGGCCCTGCCCCAGACCTGCTGAGTCAGCAAGATCCCCAGGTGACTGGAGTGCTGTGAAAGTTTGAGAAGGGCTGCTCAGCAAGAGTTCCAGATCACTGCTTCTGCTGTCCCCAGCTGTGCGCCTGGCTGCCCCCCCCCGGGGCAGAGGTGGGGGCTGCCCAGAGCCCGCTCCTCTCTGGAGACAGTGGCCTGATCAGGGCGTTTCGCTAAGGGCACATGAGCACACACAGAGCGGGCACTGGCATGCCCCCCCCACATACACACCCTCACACACACTGTCCACACAAACCCAGCCCCGTTGTGAGCAGGCTCCCAGACTCCCCCTGCCACGGGTTTGTGCCCCTGCTCATGCAGACACACTCTCCTGCATGTAGATTTCCAGACACATCCAGTCCTGCTGCCATCGGAAGGGCGCAGAGGGTGCCAGGAACCAGAGTGAGAGGGAGGGGGCTGGCAACTATATCGCAGGGTGGGGATGCGCTTCAGGAGCAGAGACTCTCTTCCCCAGCTGCACTGGGTGACATCGCGTCCATGGCTTCAGCTTGGCCCTGGATTGGAGTATTTACACCACGGAAATCGGCAAACACTACAGTTCAGGTTTCTTCCCCCTTCCAGAGTGGACTGTAAAACGTTTACCAGTACATTCCTGGATTGAGGCCACCAGGGAGGAGCTGGCCGCCTTCCTTGCACATTGTTTCGACTGTTGTGTTGTTATTTGGGGGGGGGGCGCGGGGTGTCAGGCTCTGTGCTGAGTGCTGGGGAAACGCTCTGTTGAATGAATGAACAGATTTTCTGGACCATGGCTATTGTACCTGGGGAGATAGTTCAGAACCTCGAGGAAAAGACTTGGGAGTTGTCACTCTAGGTTGGATTCCACGTCCAAGCTGTGTACCTAGAATCTCCCCAAACTTCCGAAGCTTGTCCAGGTACCTGGCATCTGAGGTGGTCTCAGGGATCTAGGGTCCTGCACGGAACCTGGCTGGAGCATCTGCTTTCTGTGCCTCAGTGCCCTTGCCTGTGAAGTGGGCCACACAGGGGCCTGTGAGGACCTACTGGCGCAGCTGGGACGTGGGTGAAAGAGGTGGGGGCTGGACAGACATGAGGCGGGCTCCTTCCCTTCGTGATGTGCATTTTGAATTTCTCTAGCAGTTTTTGGTCTTTTGAGATTTTTACTCTAATCATCCCGAGTTCTTTTGGACCAGGAGGTAGGCCTGACTCAATCTGGGTTAAAGGAGAATACGGCTTGGGAAACGGATGTGGCTCAAGAGGTTCGGCGTCCGTCTACCATATGGAGAGACCGGGGTTCGATCCCTGGTACCTCCCGGTAAAAAAAAAAGGAGAATACGGCCGATTCCTTGAGTGGTGGTGATAGGAGTGGGGCAGTCACGCAGGCGGGCACTCATGCCCTACATGCCCTCCAGTCACCCTATCACACACACCCAGGAAGCACTCGAGAGAATGCTGACAGCGGACCCAGGACAATGTCCCCTCCCAAAGCCAGATCTGGGCAGACTCCACAGCTGGAAATGGGGGAGGCAGATCACTGTCCCAGAGGCCCACTTAATTCAGGACTGTGATGATTACGGGCTTGAGAAGAACTGGGTGGGGCCATTTGACTTACACAGAAAGTAACTCCACTTCCTGGTTACAAGCACATGCCAAACTCTGGCCTCCACTTGACCCCTGTCCTGCCCATTGACAGGTCCCTACTTGACCCCTACCCTATCCGTGGACTGACCCCTACCATGCCTTTTGATGGACTCCTAACCCTGATCAGCGACTGACCCCTACTTGGCCCATTGGCCCCACCCTGCCCATGGACTGACTCCTAACCTAACCTTGCCTTTGGAGTGACCCTTAACCCTTGGCTTCACCTTGACCCCTGGCCCCGATTTCCATCCAATAGGCAAGTCAGTCACAGGGGTCTAGGGTAGAGTGTGGCCAAGTCACAACCTGAGACCCCCATCCCAGAGTGACCCCGGCCTCACAAAGGCCTAGGACTTTTTGCCTGGTGGAGTGAGTCCTCCAAAGAGCTCTCCCTGGGGTGGGGGCATTTGCGCTGTGCACAGAGAGCCCACCCAGATCTTTACAGGCCCCCACCCCGGGGCTTCCTATCAGGTGGGGCTCTCCTCCCGCACCCCGCCCGAACGCCAGGGAGCAGGACAAGGTGAGGCCACAGGGTTTCTCCCCAAGCCTCAGACTAAGCTCTCCAGGGACAAGGGACAGGGCAGAAGCGGCTCCATAGGGCTGCCCCACCCTGTCTCTGGAGAGGGCCTCAAGGAGAGCCGGCCACTGGGCAGGAGGCTGGGGGGGGCGGGGGTGACAGCAATGGGCTCCTGTGGCCCCTCCTGTCCTCAGCTTTTCTTTCCATACATCCCTTCCCACTCCCTTGGGTCCTCACCGGCTGGGAGCAGTGGGTTCACAAACATCCTCTGTCCCACCCAACCCAGGCCCACCAGCCCCCAGTTACCTCCCTTACACTCTGCGCCTGGGGCTGGCTTCAGTCTTGCAGGGGTCTGCATTTTAGAGCTCCAGCCCTCCCAGTCTTGCTTACACAGGCCCACCGGCGGCGATACCCCACCCACCCGGGCCCCCAAGCCGGCCCCAGAGATAGAAACCAGAGCTCTTGGCCAGGAGGCCAGCCCAGTAATCCAGGCGCAGGCCCCGGCCACTGTGCCAGCCACTCTGCTCTTTTTCCGACCGCGGGTCCGCCGGCCCCTCAGCCCCCCTCCCCCTCCACACTCAACCCCGGGGTCTCCACCTCGGGCCCTCGGCAAATCGGCCCCCTGGAGCAGCCGGCAGCCCCGAGCCAGCCCCCAGGCACAGGGTCCCTCCTGCTTCCGACCCTCCGCGGAGCGCGTGGGGTCCCAAAACTTGGATGGGGGCACCCGCCCCTCCCGGCCTCCCTGACCCGGTCGCCTCACTGGAGAGAGGGGCTTGCGGATCTGCCCCCGCCCGGGCGCGCACGCAGGAGGGTGTGGGTGGGGTCTCGGCCGAAACCCGGGGCCGCAGAGCCCAGCACTCACCTCGGCCGCGTCCACAGCTTGGGCTCCGTCCGGCTGCCTGGACGCCGGGCCCGCAGCCCTCGACGGCGCCCAACTGCGCGGCCTCCGGGCTGGGCTCCCGCCCGCCGCCCCGCCCCCGGGCCCTTTAGCCGCGCCAGCTGAGCCGCCGGGTGGGCCAGTGCGCCCAGCCCCAGATGTGCGAGGCCGGGGCGGGGCCTGGCGGCGCGGGCCTCCGCGGAGGGGCCCCCCAGCCCGCGCCCCTAGCCGCTCCCTCGTGCGCCCCTGCGTCCGGGGCGGGGGTGGGGGAGACGGGGGAGAGGGGAGGTAGGGAATACGTAGGGGGTACGTGGAGGAGGGGGGATGGAGGGGGGAGGGGGCGGCGGAGGGAGGGAAGAGGAATTCCAGACCCTGTCCGCCTCCCGTGGCCCAGCAGGCCCCCTGCCCCGCCGCCCAGGCCCACCCCTAGGCTCGCCATCTGCTTGCTTCTGGGGGGTGGGCCCGCTGCCCCGGCTCCCAAGCGTCCCCTGACTTAGTCTCTACAGGGCCCCTCGCCCCAGAACCCAATCCCCTGCCCCAGCTCTTCCCCTGGTCACAGAAGTAGGGGTGAGGGGGCCTCGGCTGCATCCCTGCTGCGATGTGGGGCAGCCAGGGGGGGTCCTGGCAGGCTGGGACCCCACTCTTCACAAGGGTCTTGCTTAGAGCTCATCCTGCCTCTGCACCAAGGAACATGCAGCCCCTTTCCTAAGGTCACTGGGGGTTTCCTATGTCCTGGGGGCGCCCGAGGTGGCCCCCAACCAGGGAGGTTGTGGGCTTGGGGGCCAGGGCCCACCTTCTTGCCCTTTCCCCCGGGCCTCTCCTGGGGCCCCCTGAAGCAACTGCCTGCCCCATTCCCCTCCCCCACCCCTGGTTTTGGCTGGGCCCAGCCCCCCCCATGCCCCTCCCTCTGCCAGCTGTGCCCCCACCGAGGTGCAGGCTGGGAGGAAGGTGGCAGGAGCTGCTTCTCAGCCCGGGGCTCTGTGTTAGGGGGGCCAGCTTCCTGCCTGTCCCCACCCCCATCATACAGGGCCCCCACACTTCCTTGAGCATGCATTTCCCTTACTACCCCAAACCTCTGCAAGAGCCACTTTCACTCCCTGGAATGCTTTCCTCTCCCTTCTGCTCATCCAAAAGTTCCTCAAAAGTGCCACCTCCGGGAGCTTTGCAGAGGGCCCCCTGCCACGAGCTTGCAGGTGGAGGGGGTGAGCGACAGTCCTGGCAGGTCAGCCACAGCCTGTGTGTCTATACTCGTCTGCGTGTCTGTCTGTGCACTGTCTGGGTGTCTGTGTCTTGTGTGGCTGTTTGCCGGTTGGTGTGTGAGTGTCTCGGTGTCTGAGTGTGACAGCCGTCCTTGGACTGGGCGAGCCGGTTTCAGGCTCATTCCAGAGGCTGCAGAAAGCCCTGGCGGGTTCACGCGTGACCGTGGTGTGGCCCCTCGAGCACACACCTGCCTGCCTCTTGTTTGTCTCTTTCCCTTCCGGTCCTGTTTCCCTCATTCCCAGCCCCAGTGCTGCAGACTGGCTTGTCTGAGGGCCACAGTAGTGGGCTCCACGGAGGAGTGAAGGGAACCTGGGGAGTCCCAGCCCCTGGTGCCCTTCTGCCTCACAGCTTCCCCCTCCCCACTTGAGGCCCCTTCAGCCTGGTGGGGGGCTCACAGGCCCCACCCGAGGGCTTCCAGTCTGCCACGACAGAAGGACTGCGAATTCCAGAGGCAGTATTGGTCTGCATTAAGGGAAGTTTGCCTTAGTTGCCCTCAGAAGGTTTGGGCCCAGGTGGTCTGGACAAGGGTCCTGCCGAGCCTCTGCCTGTTACTGTCCTCTCTGTGCCCTTACACCGCCCTCCTGCTCCTCTCCTAGGCCACTGCGGACCCCCCACTGACCTCACCGGCTTCTTGCTTCTCCCCGGGGTAGGTGTGGGGGGAGCACAAGGAAGGAGCAGCCTCTCTCCAGGCCAGCCTCCCTTTTCAGGGCCTGAGCTGAGGATTGCCCCCCCCACGGGACCCCTGGCTCCCAGCCCAGTCCCTCTAATCCACCTCTGACATCAGGAGGAGATCCTCGAGAGTGCAGATCCATCGTCACTGCAGCATCCTGTTACCTACAGGAGAAGCCCCAAGTGATCCCAGGCCTGGGCCGCCCTCTGCCGCCCTCTCAGCTCCCCTTCCCAGCTCTGACCGCAGCGCCACCGCCTGCCCCTCGGGCACCACCAAGGCAGGGAATGAGGGAAGAGTCACAGCTGGACCTGGCAGAGAACATGGCCGTGAGACCCTGCCTGGAGGGAAGGCCACTCTAAGAACAAAGCTGGAAAGACCCCCAAGACCTTGGAACCTTCAGGGCTCAAGATGGTCCTCCCCATTTGTCCCGGATAACTCCAAACAAAAGGCCTCCCCTATAGTTCCCTGAGAGCTAACAGGTGGGGATCCTAAGGCAGCCAATCAGAACAGCAGACAGCTGTGCCCCACCAGCATTAGGAAAGGGGAGGAGTGGCCTTAATCAAGGCGACCCCCAAGCCAGGGGCTCCTCTTTGCCGGGAGGTAGCTGGCATCCGTGTCTTCTCTTCTCTCGTTTCTCAATGAACTCTTTTCAATGGCCTAGTTAAGCTGGCACGCTCTTCAATTCTTTTATGCTACGCCAAGAACCCAGAGGAATCCAGCAGCTTCTGACTACACCTGCTCCGTCCTGAGCTTCGAAACCTGTTTCACCAGGGCCAGCCCCCAGCCCTGAGTGGCCCAATGCCCTTCCCTCCCTCGGGCCCTCTGTGGGGGCTGGGTCTGCCTGGAGGACCCCCAGCCTTAGTGACCACCAGCAGAGTCTTCCTGGAAGTCTCTGGCTTTGAACCCCATTGACCCTGCCCCTTCAGGGACCCTGGCAACCCCCGGGAGTAGGGCTCTTCCTCCGTCCTATGGATGAGGATGCCAAGGCCTGGAGAGGAGGGCACTGCCAGGGAGCTGCCCCAGGGCCTGCGTGTGGGCCGGTGCCGCGAGGCGGGGGCTGGCTGTGGGGAGGATGGCCCTGGGCGTCCGGTGGCAGCCCCCACAGGTTGCCACGCACGCTGGCAGCTTCCTGGGCAGCTCCTGGGACAGGCCTCCAGGGTCAGGAGGGTTACTGCCGCTGCCACATTCCAGAGTGTGTGCTTCCTTCCAGGAACGGCTTTACCCACCCCTGAATTTCCTTTCTGTGGCCACGGCTGCAGGCTGCAGCACTGTCCTCCTGTGGCTGCTGGCCTCTTCTGCCCCACGGGCACCAGGTGCAGGTCCTGGGGTCACAGCTGCCTGCTGAGGCTCCCCAAGACTCCACCACAAATGGCATCCATCTCCTAGAGCTCTGCTCTGATGCCCCCACCCCAGTTGGCAGCCTCTTCTCCCAACGTGATGTCAGGGTTCCCAGGCAGAGCACTCTGGAGCCTTCTTGGGGGAGTGACCCCCTATCTGAGCCCTGAAGGGTGTCTGAGAGGGTCGACGGGGGGGGGGGGGGGGGGCCATTCCTCGAGGGCAAAGTGAGCGGGAGGCAGGCTGGGACCACAGCGCAGCCTCTCCCTGCTCTTCCGCCCTTTCTTCAGGAAGCCCACACGGCTCGCTCCATTGGCTTGCCCTTGGCTTGGTCTCCTGGTGTGTCTGGCCCCTTCTGTTTGAGATATGGGGTCTCTCTTTCAGACCTCTTGGAGTCCGGCTTCACGGCACCACCCTAGCTCTGCTCACCCCCTCACTTAGCTTGGACGGGACCCCCCTTGCCAGCCCCTACCTGCAGAACTGCCTCTGCCAGGCTGTGTGGGGTGCTGAGTTTGGGGGATTTCCGGGGCTGCTGTGCAGATGGTGCTGATGCTCCCCCACATTTTTACACACTAACAGAGCTGTAACCAGCAGAATAAAGGGTGTATTTCCAAGCCTTCCTTGACACCGTGAGTGGCCACATCACTAAGGCTGGCCAGTGAGGCATAAGCAGGAGTGTGAGGCCTCTTCCCAGAACATACCTTGAACACTGCCATGCCCCTTGTTGCTTGATGCTTGTTTTCTCTCTGTCCTGTCCTGCTTCCTGGAATGTTAATGGGATGCCTGGAATTCTAACCTCTGTCTTGAAGGTAAGGTGGAGGATGCTCCCCAGTGGAGGCTTCGAAGGTGGCCAGTCTCGGGAGGGGTGTCCTCAGCCAGACTGGTCTTCAAAGTACGAGACAAGCACTTTGTTGAGGTGGCTGCACCTTCCACCTCTGTCACCCTCAGCGGAAGGTACCGCTCTCTGATCCAACCCCATGGGAAACAGCAGTTAGGACCTGGAAGTGATCTGGCGATTGGCCTCGTGGAGATGGTATCAGAGCCCTGGGAATGGGGGACTATCCGGGGGAGTGTGTGGTGTGGAAAGAGAAAAGAAGAGGGCAGCCCTGGGGCCCACCACTCCCTCGGCCCACCCCTTGCCCCCTGCTGAGGACCCCGGCTGGCCTACCCAGTATTCCACTCACCCCTTCTGCCTCACTCACTGGGTCCTGGCCCAGGAGCCGTTCCTGGATTTTCAGATGCAGAGTCAGGATGGAGAGGGGTTGGGGGAGGACGAGAGGTGTGTGGACCAGGGAGAAGGGGTATTTTTTAGAGAGAGTTGTAAGAGCAGCTGTAGTGTGAGGCAAAATGCTCTGAGGAAGAGAGAAGAGGGTTTGTAAAGTGTGGCACAGTGAGTGCGCCTGCCATGGTGTGCAGGAAAATAAACACGGAGAACCTGAAATATGCTGAAATTGCCTCTTGGTTGCTAGACTGGTGCTTTTTTGTGATCACCTCACTCCAGACCGGTCCTCGTGGATACAGAATGACAAAAGCCATTTGGGCTGCTTGAGGAGGAGGACTGCCTGTCCAGGACACAGGGCTCTTGGGTGGGGGCGGCGCGCACTTGGGCTGCTTGAGCGCCTGGAGCAAGGGGCTGGAGATGTGTCGCCCGGGAGCTCTGCCCTGGCGCCTTCTCCCCCAGAGAACTGCCCCTGCTCCACGGCTCTCCACATGTCTGCTAAATTGAGCTTTCCTTGCCGTAGGTTGCCCTTTTTTTAAATCAACTTTATTTTTTAGAACAGTTTTAGATTTACAAAAAAATTGAGCAGATCGTAGAGCAAGATTCCATATTACCCGCCCTCCCCCCAGGTTCTTCTATTATTAACATCTTGCTTTCGTGTGGTACATTCGTTAAAATTAATGAACTGCTATTGATGTATTCACTGAAGTCCATAGTTTGCATTAAGGGTCATTCTTTGTTGTTGATCTATGGGTTTTGACAAATGCAGCGTATCCTGTACCCACCATTACAATGTCATAGAGAGTAGTTATGCCACCCTAGAAGTTCCCTGCACTCTCCCCTCCCAGAACCCCTGGCAGCCAGTGATCTTTTTTACTGTAGCTATAGTTTTGCCTTTTCCAGAACGTCATATAGTTGGAATCATCCAGCATGTAGGCTTTTAGACTAGCTTCTTTCACTTAGCAATATGGATTCAAGTTCCTTCTGTGACTTTTTGTGGCTTGATAGCTCATTTGTTTTTTTTAATCACCTAATATTCCATTGTATGTATGTACCACGGTTAGCGTATCCCTCACCTGCTGGGGGGCATCTTGGCTGCTTCCAGGTTTGGGCAATGATGAATGAATCTGCTCTACAAATCCACCTGCAGGTCTTGGGTACATAAACTTTCAGTGCAATTGAGTTGAGTGTGATTGCTGGATGATATGTTTAGCTTTATCAGAAACTGCAAACTGTCTTCCAAAGACGCTGTGCCTTTTGCATTCCCACCAGCAATGAAGGAGAATTCCTGTCACCCACATCCTCGCTGGCATTTGATTTTGCATTTTTTCGATGTTAGCCATTCTAATAGGCGTAATAGTGGTATTTCATTGCTGTTTTAATTTGCATTTCCCTATGATGTTTAGCATCTTTTCAGGTGTTTATTTACCATCTGTATTAGTCAGGGTTCTCTCGGGAAACAGAATCAGCAGGAGATATCTATCAATAATATGAAATTTTAAAAGAGTCTCTCACGCGACATTGGGGATGCACAAGTCCAGGTTCCGCAGGCAGGCTGCAAACCAGTGGCTCCGATGAAAGGTCGTTGATGAGTCTCTGGGAGAAGTTGCCTGTCCGACGACGAGCTGGGAAATTCTCTCTGAATGTTGAAATCACTTCCACTTTTAAGTCATTCAACTGATTGGGTAAAAGCACCACCCATTGATAATGTAATCTCCCTGATTGATGCAGATGTAATCAGCCATCCACACAGTAAACTCACTGGTGATTGAAGTCCATAAATGCTCTTGTATTACAATTAGCCCAGTGCTTGCTGGAACAAACACCTGGACACAACTACTTGGCCGAGTTGACACATTAGCCTAACCATCACACCATCTGTGTATCTTCTTTGGTGAGGTATCTGTTCAGATCATTTGCCTATTTTTACAATGCGGTTGTTTGATTTTTTGTGTTTTAAGAGTTCTTTCTATGTTTTGGATGCAAGTCCTTTATCAAATGTGTTTTGCAAATATTTTCTTCTGGTATGTGGCTTTTCTTTTTCATTCTCTTCAGAAATTATCTTTTTATTTATTTTTCTTCTCCACGCACATGATCATTCCACATCTCCTGAATTTATTTGTCCTTCCTTCCAGCTACCAGCAGGTACTAAGCAGTGTCTCTTAGTCCCAGTTCCAAATTTTGGGGAGAAAATATTATTTGGCCAGTTTGGCTAAGTGGACAATTCTAATGGCTGGCTGGGGGAGTGGTGTTGAGGTAGCTGGAAGGGAGTCTGGGAAGTGCAACTTTAATTGCCCAGACTCTGCAGTACAGGAGGACAAACCAGGAGGAGGTGGCTGTCCACATAGACAGGAGTGGAGCATATGGGGGGAGGGCCGGGGAGGGCTGCTGACATGGCGTAGTCTATGTAGGTGAAAAAACCCAACCAGTACAGAATGGGGCCAAATGAAAAGTAGTTCTCAGAACTCTCCCCATTTTTAGGTATTCTGGAGATTTAACATTGAAATCGCCACTTACCAAACCATTTTTCAGAGTGTCCCTCTCTTATTGGTTTGTAGAAGTTTCTAGAAACTTTCATTCAAATGCCCACCTCTTCATGTTTATTCCCAGGTTTGCTGCCTCTCAGGAGAAGTTACTGTTTCTGAAGCCGGTGCTAATGATTCTGGTCACAGAGCATGCTAGGCCTCTGTTTTAGAACCAAGCATGCTCCGTTTAACCCCACTTTTCCTAGACTGGCTTGGCCCAGGTCATCTCACCCCATCCTTAGCCCCTTGGGATAAAACCCCAGTGCCCCTTTCCCTCGGGGAGACTGATCCAGTGCTTGCTAGGTGGCCACACCATAAACTCTTTGTTCTCGAAATCCTGGTGACTCAGTATTGCCTTCTGTGCACATCGGGCAAATGGGCCCTCTGGGCGGTATCAGCTTCGTAGTCCTAAATAATGGGCTTAAACTGTCTTTCTCCGTTTATTAACTTGAGAAAGCATCCATTAAGACCTCATCATTAAAGCAAGGGATTTAGATCACATCAGCCACCGCAAGCATACTTTCTGGTTTTGTTTACTATTCCAGTCTCATATTGGTGCCATTTATAGTTCTAAAGGTAGGTTTAACATTTAGCTCTTCTTCCATCAACTTCAGACAGAATTTCTTGATCCCCACTACTATGTCAGAAAAACAAATTAGCCCCCCTGAGCCACCTGACACTTTCCTTCCCCATCTTCTTCGAATTTCTGTTGGTTTTCTCATTACATTTCCACTGCCAAAGTTTATAACGTTTACTTTCTGTTCTGTAATTATAATTACATTGCCTTGCTTTACCTAAGGATGATTTGGAAAACTGAAAACCCACCAATCTTATGATTACATTAACCTCAGAGGGGTCGGATGTGGCTCAACTGGTTGGGCGTCCGTCTCCCATATGGAGGGACCCGGGTTCGATCCCTGGGACCTCCTGGTAAAAAAAAAAAAATTAACCTCAGAGCCATGTGATGAGACAGTTCTGTTCAGAAGGAAGCGTGGTGCCGTTCCTACCCCTGTCCCGCTCGAAAGAGACTATTTTGCTGTTTCAAATGTCAAGGTCAAGTGGATTCTCTCTTCTTACACTCTACTAATTGCTCAAAATCATGCCTCGTGTGTGTTTACTTTATATTTAGTCCCTGGAACAGATTTTGATTCTTCTGGTTTTCTAATTGCCTTTATTTTTTTCTCTCTGAAAGAAGAAACAGATGTCGTCTTCATTGCCTCACCAGAAAGTTTCCTTGCTGCACACTTTCCCCACCTAGGTCCTTTGTAAGTGTGGTGGGGTGTGCTAGCTGTTGTTGTTTACTCAGCATGAGATTTTGTTTAACTGCTGATACCCCAGTCCAGTCATGTGAGTCGGGGCTTTGTAATTGCAGGGCCCTCAGGGATGGGCTTGTGCTGGGTCTGGCAACTTATTCTACCCTGTCCCCCTGCTGGGACTCACTAAGGGCTGACACACCACCTAGGCAGATAACTGCAGTCCTGTTGTGGGTTTGGTGAGTGGATGCTGAGAGAGAGAAGCACTCATCCTTTAGCTTCAGGTAAGGCTTGATCCAGGGACTCTGGTGAAGTCACCCGGGGCTCTCCTCTGCCCTTGGTGTTGGCTTGGTTTTGGTTTCATCCCTGGCTCTTCCTAGTGGAGTGCCAGCAGCAACGTGTACTCCTCGTGTAGTAGTGGGAGGGGAGTCAATCCCACCCAATCCCCGCACTTGAGAATGCAGGAGGGCAGTCAGTACTCTTCACCAAAGGAAGGAGGAATAAATTTTAAACCACAGATGTTCACACTCCTCCCTATTGAACTTCTTTTCTTTCCAGCAATCCTATTTTACATTTCCAGGAATGATTTCTTATTTATCTTCACAGCTTTTATTTTTATTTTATTTTTTGTTTTATAAATGCAATAGCATTAGAATCTTTCTTTTAAAAAGTTCTCATTGGGGGAACAGATGTAGCTCAAGTGGCTGAGCACCTGCTTCCCACATGTGGGATCCCGGGTTTGATCCTGGTACTTCCTACAAACAAACTAACAAACAAAGGGACCAGCTCTCATTGGGGAACAGATGTAGCTCAGTAGCTGAGCACCTACTTCCCATGTACAAGGTCCTGGGTTCAATTCAATCCCTGGTACCTCCTAAAAAAAAAAAAAAAAAAAAAAAAAAAAAAAAAAGGGAAGCAGATGTGGATCAAGCCATTGGGTGCCTGCCTTCCACAAGGGAGATCCCTGGTGCCTCCTAAAGAAAACGAACTCTGAGGAGCCGCGAAGAGCCACAAGGAGCCGCAAGGGGAAGTGGCTCAAGTGGTTGGGAACTTGCCTCCTGCATGGGAGGTTCTGGGTTCAGTTCCCGAGGAAGACGAGCACACAGATGAAGGAGTCATCTGGGGGTGGGGGTGGAGGTGGGGGGTGAAGGTGGGACGGGCGGAGATAAAAGTTAAAAAATAAAAAGTTCTCATCTGTTTTGTTTTTTTTAAAGATTTATTTTATTTATTTACCCCCCCCCCTTGTTGTTTGTGCTCACTGTCTGCTCTCTGTGTCCATTTGCTGTCTGCTCATCTTCTCTTTTTAGGAGGCACCAGGAACCACACCTGGGACCTCCTATGTGGGAGAGAGGGGCTCACTCACTTGAGCCACCTCAGCTCCCTGCTTTGTGTCTCTCATTGTCTTTCCTCTTTGTGTCTCCTTGTTGCATCATCTTGCTGCATCAGCTCCCCATGCCTCACTGTTGCACCAGCTTGCTATCTTGCTCGTCTTCTGCAGGAGGCACTGTGAACCAAACCCAGGACCTCCCATGTGGTAGGCCTGAGCCACAGCCACTTCCTTCATCTGTTTCTTGAATTATCTTTGCTTCTTTCAGGGTTTATTTGTTCACCTTTTGTCTGATTTTTTTTTTTTTTTAAAGATTTTTATTTATTTATTTATTCATTTATCCCCCCCTTGCTGCCTGTGCTCGCCGGGCCAGCCAACCACGCCGTGCGGGCAGGCCCGCCCTCACCAGGAGGCCCCGGGAACCAAACCCGGGGCCTCCCACATGGCAAACGGGAGCCCCACCGATTGAGCCACAGCTGCTTCCCTTGTCTGATTTTATTTTATTTTATTATTATTATTTTTTTAAAGATTTATTTATTTATTTATTCATTTATCCCCCACTTGCTGCTTGTGCTCGCCGGGTCAGCCAACCACGCCGTGCGGGCGGGCCTGCCCTCACCAGGAGGCCCCAGGAACCGAACCCGTGGCCTCCCATATGGTAAACGGGAGCCCTACTGATTGAGCCACAGCCGCTTCCCTTGTCTGATTTTAAAGAGGAAGTAAGCTGAGTAGTTCAGAGTGCAACTAAGGAAATGGGCTGCCTGGGTCCAAGCCTCTGCCCCTTATGAGCTGTGTAAACCTCAGGTGAGTTACTTGACCTCTCTGTGACTGTTTCCTGTAAAGTGGAGATAACAATAGCAGCTAGCTCTGAGAGTTATTGAATGAGTTAATATGTGTAAAATTTGTCGAGTAGCACCACACTTAATAGCTGTGTGTATTTTTTCTTGACTCTTCCCCTTTTATTGGTTTTCCTCAATTGCTGGTAATGCCTGGTGTTTCTAGGAACGAAGGGCAGGGTCAACTGATGCTGGCATTTCTGTAAGGCGTTTCCCCTGCCCTGGAGATGTGGGGAGTGGAGAGGTACACTTGCTAGCAGCCACCCCTTGGCATGTGTTGTCTCTCCATAGACACAACCTAGCTGCTCTGGCCCCTGAGGCAGCTTTCTCTCAGGCACGCTCTAAGCTACGGTTTCTTCTGCCCTCATCTGTCCCTCGTTGGAATCCACACTCTTTCTGTCTTCTAGAAGTAAGTCAAAAACCCCTGGGCAGTTGATGCCCCCCCCTCCCATCCTGTTCTCAGCCCTTTGGTGGATTTATTTCCTTTTTCTTCCTTTACTGTGCTTTCGTGGGATTTGGGGCTAGGGAGAAACACAGTTCTGAGTCCATGACTTGAAGTGGAAGGTGTGCGATGGTGTAAACGTCTCTGGCTCCCTCCAGCTCGGTACAGATGCGCCCGCTGGTGCCTGCATGTCACACTGGGTACCAGGTCCCACGCTGGAAGGGAGAGGGGGAGGCCCTGTAACTGGACGTTTTTATTTCCCCCATGGTAATGTGGGTTTAAAAAAAGAATGAAACTAAGATGCTTGACAACAAACAACCCAAAGAATCATCCTTTCATGAATGGAGAAACAAAATATAGTCTATCACGCTGTGGAATATTCGGCAAGAAAAGGAATGAAATCCTGATAAGTGTTGCACCATGAATGACCTTGAAACGTTACGCTACGTGAGAGAGGCCCTCTGTGAGACCCTGTGGCTCTGTGTGGAGGAGAGCAGCTCTCTGTCTTCCTGAAACCCAGGACCCTCACACACTCAGCAAGCAGGAGCAGGCAAGCACAAGGCGCGTGGGTCTGGCGGGAGCCAGAGGGACAGACGCTGTGCTGTGAGATGGCCGTGCCGGTGATGCACCAGGGTGGTCCCTGCAGGTGGAGGTCACCTTGCAATGGTGGGTGGTGGGTGGGCTGCCTCCAGCCGCTCCCCCTGCAGAGGCAGCAGCACATCCAGCCTCTGGCAGCCGGGTCCTGCAGGCAGGTTCAGGGTGGGTGCGCGGCTGACCCCTCCACGGACACACACTGGTGGAGGCTGTGCCTGCACCTGAACCCAGCTCTGCGAGGGCCCAGCGCTTCAGCTCGCAGCTTCCCCACCCCCACCGCAGCTGGCATGTGCACCCAGGGGCGCAGCAAGTCCTGAAGCTCTCCTTGGCCCGCTGCGGGCTGACGTGTCCACACGGCGAGGCAGCAGCCGGCTGGGAGTGCTCCAGCTCCCCTGGGGGACACGGGGGTTGCAGAGATGCCAGCAGGGGCAGGCCGGGGGTGGGGCCCTGCTCACTCCTGCCCCCACCCTGAGGAAAGTCCCCAGTTACAGCCGGGCATGCCATCTATTGGAATAAAGATGAGGCCGTGTGACCTCCTGGCTCGTGCAGATGAGCAAAAGTGAAGAGCGTGCGATTGAGGAGACTGTGTGCGATTTGGACGTATGGTAAGGAGTGTGCACGTATCTCAATAAAACTGCTTTATAAGGCATTGGAGAAATCATCAGGTGAGAGCCTCAGTGAGGGCTGGTGCCAGAAGAAGCACTGGAGCCATTTAATCAGGAGGATATTTGCAGAACTGGACAAAATTTGAGCTTTGTCTTAATGGCATCAGTGGAAGCCAAAGATCATGGGGTGATGTCTTCAATGTGCTGAAAAAATAACTGCCAACCTAGAATTTGTACCACCTAAATTTTTTTTTCAAAAATAAGAGTGAAAGAAAAACATTTTCTAATAAACAAAGACTGACCTTCCATTCTACGTGTACATTTTCCGAGGCATCGCCTGAGCAGGTGGGGCATGGGACTCTGCGTTCAGATCCTAAAACAACAGCATAAAAGGCAGCAGAATAATTGGGGTAATATACATACCACATGAACTTTAATGCCTGACAGTGGGATTACGTAATTTGGGAGAGAACCCTTTCATATTACAGATTCCTTTTTGTTGTTTTATACAGACAGGGCAGATTATGCTGGTCTAAGAGTTTGCAAGCAACACTTTCATTAGTAGACAACAAAGTACCAGGCAGGGGGCTTTATGAGGAGGTTTCTAATACCATACATTTTCCCCTTCCAAATTCTCTGTTTCCTTTAGTGACATTAAAAACTAGTTTAGGGGAAGCGGCTGTGGCTCAATCAGTAGGGCTCCCGTTTACCATATGGGAGGCCCCAGGTTCGGTTCCCGGGGCCTCCTGGTGAAGGCAAGCCCGCCCGCGCGGCGTGGTTAGCTGACCCAGCGAGCACAAGCAGCAAGGGGGGGATAAATGAATAAATAAATAAAATCTTTAAAAAAATAAAAATAAAAATAAAAATAAAAACTAGTTTAGGCATAAGAAGAGTTCACATAGACACACACAGAGTCCCAGCAGGAATAGGAGACCTTGGATTATTAGCTGTGGTCTCGTAATAGTGCTTTGCATGACTCCTATTCCCTGTGCACCTAAGATTCCCGACCAGCGAGGCTGCAGAGGCCAGCACCGTGGCCAAAGGACCTCAGTTTTCCTATTGAGACAGAGGCAACAATGAATTACTATGACTTCCCCTTTTGGGCTGTAGGGCAGCTGGCACTTTAACTCGTAATCTCAATGCCTGCATTGGTCCTGCTGTTAGCATTTTAACTCGAGCTGGGGCCACAGCCCACAGTGCTGAATTTAAACTTAGTCCATTGTTGTAAGGATCCCTTATCGCTTTCATTAAAAAGCCATTCATCCTTTCTACAAAAAGTCCAAACAATATCCTGGTCTATAGTCTAAGACTGCATGAGGTGACTGGTAGAGTTTCTTTTTTTTTTTTTTTTTAATTTTATTTATTTATTTATGTATCCCCCCTTGCTGCTTGTGCTCGCTGTGTCCGTCTGCTGTGCGTTTTTCTGTGTCTGTTTGTCTCCCCCTGCCGGGTCGTCCTGCTGTGTCAGCTCACCACGCCGCGCAGGCTGGCCTGCCCTCACCAGGAGGCCCTGGGAACCGAACCCAGGGCCTCCCATATGGCAAACGGGAGCCCTATCGATTGAGCCACATCCGCTTCCCAGGTAGAGTTTCTTGATCACTGTCAATTTGGGCTGGCACCCCTTCCAGGGCACTTACATTTTCTAGGCAGTGAATAGTAGCTGGCTGGTTACAAGAGTCCATGGCAGTCTGTGGCAGTGAAAGCACACCTTGCTCTTTCTGAGAGCGGGAGGGTCTGATGTAATCCACTTGCCATCATGTTGCTGAGTCTGTGCTCAACCAATATGTCCCATCCGGTGAGGTATGGGACATCGCAGCCATCGGAGTGAGCCATCAGAGTGAGCACAATGGACACTCATGGGTGATGTCCACAAGCTGCTGGTGAGTAACAGGCAGCTGGAACTGCTGCCACAGGGTGTGGCAGCCACGATGTCCACTTTTCCTGTGGAGCCACTCCACTGCTTCTCGGGTCTCAGTGGTGTGGCTCTGGATCTTTGTGAGGGCATCTGCCCCAACGGTCCTGAGAGGGGTGTTAGAGGAGGGGGCAGGCACATCACAGACAGTTACCTGCCACTGCTGGCAAGCGTCCCAGATGTCTTTCCACAGATCTCTCCCCCACAGAGGGCAGCCCACGACAGCCATTGTGCCTGTCTTGTCTCTAGTGTCTGCAGTCCCCCTGGATAGGGATGGCTGTCTGCAGAGTGACTGGACACTGTTGGGTTAAGCCTTTCACTCACAACAGGGCGTGGCATGCTGCACACAGCTGCTTCTCTAAGGGCCCCTTCCCACAATCGTGACTGAACCCAAGGGGTATTTGTTTAAAATATTACTTTTGCCACAAACCCCATTGAAAGCCAATATCAGTGCTGGCCACACCCGATTCACTGGTAAATCAGGGTCCATGCCCCTTACTGCTTGAGCCTGTGCTACTGCCCTCTCTCTTTACTTCTTTAAAAGCAACTTGCTGGGGGCGGGGAGGGGGTGCTTCTCATTTCCATGCACAACTTTTCCAATTAACACATGCAATGGTGTTTTTTTTTGTTTTTTTTTTTTAATTCTCATAACTTCATTCATTGACAACCATGAATACATCTGTGGGCCTCCAAGGGGTATGCACACTGCAATCTGGAAAACACTGGTCTATAAACTGGCTCATAATATATGTATTTTTTTTCATTTTACAGTTATTACAAATGTAATAAATATTCACTGTAGATATTTTAGGAATTTTATATAAGTAAAAAGAAGAAAATACATGTTATTTGTAATACCATCATACAGAGAAAATACAATGGTTTTAAAATCTGATCTAAATGAGGGGTGAAGAGTCTTCAGTACCCCAACAACTCCAGAAAGGCCATCAATTGTTTTGGGTTTGTGATGTGAGAAAACATTGCACTTTAACAACACTTAAGAGTTTGACAGAGCAGCAGGGACCTTGCAGCTTGTCCCAAGTGTTTGCCCATCCCAGGCTCTTAAGATACTGTTGTCTCTGATGCTTCTTTTAATTCTGAAAAAATAATTACTGGTTAGCATAATATCATCAATAGGGCTACAGCCACAGGTTTTTCCACGCAGCCAGATCCTTTGCCACCAGGCCGGAACAGATGGCTGAGCTGTGCACACGACCTTGGGGAAGCTGCAGAATCCACCACTGGCCTCCCCGCCTGGAAGCAGATGCAGGCTGGCTTGCCTTGCCTAGGGAGATACTAAAGAAAGCCTTAGCAAGATCTAAAACAAAGTGATGGTGACATAACTGGGTACTAATTTCTTGCAACAAACTAGCAATATTTGGGACTGCTGCACATAGCTATGGTGTTATTTTAATTTATGATAATTTACTGTTATGAACCCCTCTTGGCAGCCCCCAATGGCCACTCTCTCTCTGCAGTCATTGAGCTGCTTCGTCGGCAGAGTTGGGCAAATCAGATGAACATGAGCCAAAGCATCTGCCTCTTGATTTCCAGGTGAAGAAGTGTTTTCTGTGACACATACCATTCTTTAAAATAATTAAAACCATAATTAACAACATTATACTTTTATCTAATATTGTGCAGAAAACATTGTTAGGTTTCCAGGAATTTTATATAATCTTTAACTATTCATATGAACATTTTACCCACACAGCCTTAACAGGTTAGAACATTCCTTTTAATTTTATAGCAGTTTCTAAACACTTTTCATTCAGCTTCTGACATATCAAATGAACTTAACTATTTTATTACTTTACTTTTCACTTTTACATCTTTACCATGATTACATTAATAGGTATTTTATTTTAGCAGTATAGGAAAAACTACTTTCTCCATTATTTTATGAAAACCTAAGATTTGCAATGGAATCAAGATTATCTTCTCCCTACTACCACTTTAATACGCAGATTGAGGTGGCCTCTGGCACGTTTTCCTGTTATGAAGTTACTTTTTGTTATTGCCATTAATTCAGTTTTTATTTAATAATCGGTTCCTGGAATTAGCCATTTACATATTTCAGTTTAAACAATGCTTCTACAAACTTCTTCTTTTTTTTTTTTTATTATGGGTAAAAATCAAAATTTTCACAATACATACAAACATTTGCAAAATGATATATAAATATATATGCATATATGTGTATTTGCTTACAAAAATACAAACTTCTTATAACTATTCATAATCACATAGATTATAGTTACTTCATCTCAAGACATCTTCAACTCATTCCCTTAAACAAACTTACCAAATTTTAGTCAGTACTTCCACAAACCTTTTACGTCTTTCTATATCCATTTAAGTATCATATCCTTCATTCTGTTCTGCGAAGAAAAAATAAACTATTCGTTTCAATTTAGGCAAAAACAAATTTTTTTTTTTCAAAAAGAGGTTTATAGTAATTTCATTTGTCAAAACTTAAAATTTTCATCATTTGAAAGATTTAACACATATAAGGTTAATTTATCTTATTAGTATCCATACTTATTTATCAATATAAAAGCTTGTTTAATTTTTGGCCATTTGAATAGAGCTCTTTTAAGAATTTTCATTTGTTAATTAAGTATTACCATCTGGAGGTATCAAAATATACACGGAACAAACATAGAGTTGTCTAGTTCAAAAGTTCCTAAACTTTAGCAGCACTAATTTTATCAATGTGGCTACCCAGGCCCAATTAGAATCAGCATGCTGCTAAGCTTTTCTGCTTTTCCAGCAGTTTAATTCTATCAGCCCCACTAGCCCACAGCCACACCATTCAGGTTGGGGGTGGGGGGTGGGGGTGGAGGTGTTGCAGAGTTGCTGCTGGAGTGTTTTCCTTATCTTAGTTAACTCTTTAGCAGAACGTTTTCTAACAAGCATGGTTTCACTGACAAGTGCCTTATTTAGCATTTCTGCTTCTGTGGGGCATTGTATCTGTGATTTTGCCTTCCTTTACACAAGTGGTTTAACATGATTTAAAGATTCTTCTATGGTTTCTACATCTGAGTCACTTATCTAGTTGTTCAGAGAGACCTGTCACGAAGGCAGAGGTGGAAGTCTGCAAATTCCTTTCTAGCTGTAACTCTTCTTTCCTCTAAACAAGCTTGTCAACAGGCCATTGTCCATAGGCAAGCTTGTGCCACATAGATGTACATGGTGACCCCGGGATTTCCCCCACAGACTCCCTCTTGTACTGTAGGGTCTCCCCTACAGTATCTGGAATGGCTGGCATGATTTCAAATACCTTATCCCTCTTGGGATGCTCTGGAAAAATCCTGCTGATGATGCCAGTTGTAAGGTAGAGCCCGGGAAGGCCAACCAAATACTTTATTTTTTTTATTTTTTTTAGTTAGGCCAGTAATTTATTAAGGTAGGGAAGGAAGAGAAATGGGAGAAAATAACAGGTCACGGGTCCCCGGTAGAGGGTAAGGGGCTGAAGAGTGATAGAGAGGGCTGATTTATAGACTACATTTTCCCATTATAGATTATAAATGCCCAGGTTTTACTTGCATGTTGATCCATGCAGGGGGGACATGGCGAGAGCAGGGCACAGAAGCCACAAGGGCAGAGGAGAGAGTGGGAGAGAAGGGAACCAAATACTTTTGATAATCCAAAGAAACCACATGGAAGGCTCTAAGGCCAGCAGCTGCCATGCCATTTGTTCATTCATATGTCCCATAATGGCTGTCAGGCAGCGACCACCCTTTACAGTGGGGAAACAAAGGTCATATAGGGCAGACAGCACAAAGGGGCCTTGCTAATGCCCAGAGCAGCTCGAGGGTGCACATAGCCTAGCAGATGCCTAACAGTGAGTGCGCACGGGGGGGGTCTTGTGGGGTCCCAGGACTGTGAGGGGCAGCATGGATGCGGGTTAAAGATCACTCCACCTAGGGTCCTGTGTGCGCTGTACTGGAAACTTCCAGATGGATTGATGGACAATTCCACCCCACCCTTTCCAGCAACCTACACAAATAACTAGTGGGCGGGGGGAAGCAGGCAATTCATGTTCCTACAAAAAAATAAAACAATAATTGTCATAATAACATGTGAGTTTAAAAAAAGAATGAAATTAAGATGCTTGACAACAAACAACCTAAAGGATCATCCGTTGATGAATGGATAAACATATGTGGTCAATCACACTGTGGAATATTAGGCAATAAAAAGAAATGAGATACTGATAACTGCTACACCACGAATGGACCTTGAAAACCTTTTGCTAAGTGAACAGAAGACCACCTATTGTACAATTCTGTCTATCTGAACAGAGACAGACAGCAGATTAGAGCTTGCCTAGGACTGCAGGATCCCAGGAAATGAGGAGTGATGGCTAATGGGCATGGGATTTATTTTTTGGGTTGATGAAAATGTTCTGAAATTGATTGTGGTGATGGTTGCACTACTCTGAATATACTAAAAACCATTGAGGGAAGCGGCTGTGGCTCAATCAGTAGGGGTCCCGTTTACCATATGGGAGGCCCCGGGTTCGGTTCCCGGGGCCTCCTGGTGAGGGCAGGCCCACCCGCATGGCATGGTTGGCTGACCCAGCGAGCACAAGCAGCAAGGGGAGGATAAATGAATAAATAAATAAAATCTTTAAAAAAAATAAAAATAAAATAAATAAATAAATAAAATAAAAACCATTGAATTGTATACTTTATTTTTTATTTTTTTAAAGATTTATTTATTTACTTTATTTATCCCCCCCCCCTTGCTGTCTGTGTCCATTTGCTGGGCAATTCTCTGTGTCTGTTTCCTGCCTTCTCTTCTTATCCTTCTCCTCCTGTCTTCACCAGGATTCGATACTGGGGACCTCCGATGTGGGAGAGAGGCACTCTGCCACCTGTGCCACCTCAGTTCCTGGTTTTTGGAGCGTCTCATCTTGGCTCTCCCCTGTGTCTCTCCCTTGCTGTGTCGTCATCATGCTGCGTGGCTCGGCGGGGCCTGGCTCGCTGCGTGTGTGAGTGCTGTATGCCCTCTATTTTCTATATTTTACCAGGAGATCTCAGGGAGCAAACCTGGGTCCCTCCATGTGGCAGATGGACGCCCAAACACTTGAGCCACATCCATTCCCAAATTGTACACTTTAAATGGCTGCATTGTGTGATATCTAAATCAGACCTCAATAAAGCTGTTATAAAACAAACAAACAAACAACTCCTCTTAAAGGAGGATGGGGCCCAAGATTTTTGGCCAACAGATTGTCGACAAAGGTGCCAAGTCCATTCAATGGGGGAAAGAATAGTCTTCAACAAATGGTGCAGGGAAAACTGGATACCCACATGCAAAATAATGAAGTTGGATCCTGTGGCAGTTTGATATTATTTATGAATCCCCAAAAAGAAAAAGATTGTTTGTAAACTGGTCTATTCCTCTGGGTATGATACCCTTTGAATGCATTAGATTCAGCTGACATGTCCCTATTAAATTACCTGTTAAGATTAGGCTTTGATTCAATCACATTAGTAGGGTGTGATTCAGGGTTGAGTCCTTACCCCCTTGGTGGGCTGATATAAATGGGCACTCACTTAAGCAGAAGAAGAAGAAGAAGAAGAGAGAGAAAACTTTGTCAATTTTGATCCTGGAGCCCAGGGGAGAGCTGAGCCATTCACCTGGTAGTTTGCAGTTGAAGAGAACAGAGCAGCTGAGCCCTATGCAGGCCTACAGCTGAGATGGGAAGAAGCTGGGACCACAGAGCCTTAAGAGGAAGAAGGAAGGAGAGACCATACAGAGATTGCCCGCCATCTTGCATCAACACGTGGCAACAGACTTTGGTGAGAAAGCAACCTTAAGTTGGACTCTTTAGGACCTTGTAACTGTAAGCTTTTACCCCAAATAAACATGCTTTATAAAAGCCAATCGATTTCTGGTACTTTGCATCAGCACCCCTTTGGCTGACTAATACAGACCCCTACCTCACATCATATAAAACATTAACTCCAAATGGACCAACGACTAGATATAAAAACTAAAACCATAAAACTCATAGAAGAAAACATAGGGGAAAAGTCTTCATGACCTGGGAATTGGCAATGGATTCAGATTTTACACCAACAGTATGAGCAATAAATTAAAAAAAAAGATAAATTGGACTTGATCAAAATGTAAAACTTTTGTGCTTCACAGGACACTACAAAGAGTGAGGAAACAACCCACAGAATGGGAGAAAATATTTGCAAATCATATATCTGATAAGGGTTTAATATACAGAATATATAAAGATTTATTACTATTCAACAACAAAAACAAACATTCTATTAAGAAAATGGGCAAGGGGGTGAATGTGGCTCAAATGGTTGGGCATCCATCTCCCATATGGAGGGACCTGGGTTCAATCCCTGGGACTCCAGGTAAAAAAGAAAGAAAGAAAGGAAGAAAGGAAGAAAGGAAGAAAGGAAGAAAGAAAGGAAGAAAGGAAGAAAGGAAGAAAGAAAGAAAGAAAGAAAATGGGCAAAGGACTTGAATAGACATTTCTCCAAAGAAGAAAAACAAATTGCCAATAGATACATGAAAAGATGTTACCCGTCATGAGTCACCATTGAAATGCAAATCAAAACCACAATGAGAGGCCACTTCACACTTACTAGGGTGGCTATTATTAAAAAACCCCAGAAGGTAACAAGTGTTGGTGAGGGTGTGGCTGGTTAGAATGTAAAGTGGTGCAGCCACTATGGAAAACAGTTTGGCAGTTCCTCAAAAAGCTCAACACAGACTAATGAGCCACAGTTCCACTCCTAGGTATAAACCCCACAGAATTGAAGGCAGGGACGAGGATGGCTCCTCGTATACCAATGTTCACAGCAGCTGTATTTACAACAGCCAAAAGGTGGAAGCAGCCCAGGAAGCCATCAACAGATAAAGGGCTGAACAAGATGGTGCACACAAGAGAAGACCCTTCAGCTGTAGAAAGAATGACGCCTGTGACAGCCTGGATGAACCTTGAAGACATTGTGCTGAGTGAAATAAGCCAGACACAAAAGGACACATATTGTATGATTCTATTTACATGAAATATCTAGAATGGGCAGATTCATGGAGACGGGAAGTGGATTAGAGGTTGCCAGGACCTGGGGTGAGGGGCAAGTGGGGAGTTATTGCTTAATGGGTACAGAGTGTGGGGTGATGGAACAGTTTTGGTAATGGATGGTAGTAATGGTTGCACACTGTGAAAGTAATTAATGCCACTGATTACACTTGAAAATGTTAAAATGAAAAAGAAAAGACTTCCGGGAAGATGGTGGAATAGTAAGACACGAGAATCTCTTCTCCAGAAAAATAGCTAGAGGACAAGCGGAAACAGCCCCGAAAAAGATCTTCTAGGGTTTAAGACAGCAGGTGAAGGCTGCACACCACCCAGAGGAGAGAGGGACAAAAGAGGGAAATCGCGACAACAGAACTGTGAGTTGCAAGTACCAGCTTCTGCTGCTGCCCGCACCCAACCCCAAACTCCTCAGAATTCTCGGGCCTCTGGGCCTCTGACCACAGACAAAGGTGGCTTCAGGGATCTGCCACTCCCGGAAAGGGGAGAGAGAGGGACACAGCCTTAGGCTGACTCAGGTTCGGACCTGAAATTTGGGCTGCGGAGCCCCACGGACCCTTCCACACGGCGGTTTGCCCTGGGAGCCTAGAAAGGACTGGAGAAATCTGACCCTCCCAACCTCCCTCTCTTCTAGCCTGGACTAATTGTTGAGGACTCCACGGGAGAGGGGAGAGAGAGCCCCGGGAGAGAGAGCCTGGGGCTGACCCTGCTTTGGACTCCGGGGTTTGGTCTGCCCTGTCCCGAGAGCACTTCCAGGCTGGGTGGGGCTGCGCCATTGTTTGCCTTGGAGACTGCAAGGGGGTAAAGATATACAAACCTCCCAATCTCCACCTCTACTAACAGGGACTGATTGTTGAGGATTCAGAAGGGAGTGGAAATATTTCCTAGCTGGGAAAAGGGGGGCCCTACGAGAGAAGTCTGGAGAACTGTCTCAGAAAGTTTGAATCACAGGACTCTTAGCCCCGAGATAGGAAGGTCTATCACATTGACCTGGACTGTGTCACAACAAATACGCTCCGACGAGGGGTTGAATTGAGAGCTGCCAACAAGCGCCATCTCCTGGCAGACCAAGGACGTGCACATAAGAAAATTAATAAGTAAGAGAGGCTCTTCCTGGCCTCTATAGCCTCCCTGCCCAAGGCCCTAGGAAACGACTCTACAACCAATTACTGGGTCCAGTACCCAGTTTTGAGCAACTAGCAGAACAATCCTAACAATCAAGGTTGAGCCAAAAATCAAAGAGCTGTGGTAACTCACAGCCTCCTGCCACTAAAACCCCATAAAAGAGAAAGAGATAGATCATCCAAGTAAAATACAAACTAACCAGATGCCTAAGCACCAGCAAAAGATTATGAGCCATACTAAGAAAATAGAAGACATGGCCCAAGAAAAGGAACACAGCAAAGTTCCAGAAGAGATGCAGAATTTGAGAGAACTAATCAGTGAGATGAGCACAAATTTCCAAAATCAAATTAATGAGAAGAAAGAGAATATAGTGAAAGAGATCAATGACATAAAGAAGTCATTGATGGGAAGCGTCTGTGGCTCAATCAGTGGGGCTCCCGTTTGCCATATGGGAGGCCCCGGGTTCGGTTCCCGGGGCCTCCTGGTGGGGGCGGGCCCGCCCGCACGGCGTGGTTGGCTGACCCAGCGAGCACAAGCAGCAAGGGGGGGATAAATGAATAAATAAATAAAATCTTTAAAAAAAAAAAAAAAGAAGTCATTGAGCGAATGCAAAGAAGAATTTGAAATCCTGAACAGAAAAGTAACGGAGTTCATGGGAATGAAAGACACAATAGGTGAAGTCAAAAGTACATTTGAAGCATACAACAGCAGACTCGAAATGATAGAAGAAAGAATAAGTGATACTGAAGACAGAGCAGCTAAAATTGAAGAGAGAAAAGAACAGAGAGAAAAGAATGGAAAAAATTGAGCAGGGGCTCAGAGAGTTGAATGACAACACAAAATGCAAGAACACACGTGTCATGGGAGTTCCAGAAGGAGAAGAGAAAGGAAAAGGGGCAGAAAGAGTATTTGAGGAAATAATAGCTGAAAATTTCCCAACTCTCACGAAAGAAATGAACTTACATGTCCAAGAAGCACACCGTACCCCAATAAGAATAAAACCAAATAGACCTACGCCAAGACACATATTATTCAGAATGTCAAATGTCAAAGATAAAGAGAAAATTCTCAGAGCAGCAAGAGAGAAGCAAACGATCACGTACAAAGGACGTCCAGTAAGACTTAGTGCAGATTTCTCTTCAGAAACCATGGAGGTGAGAGGACAGTGGTATGATACAATTAGGAAACTGAAAG
This sequence comes from Tolypeutes matacus, assembly GCA_026826555.1. Lineage (NCBI taxonomy): Eukaryota > Metazoa > Chordata > Mammalia > Cingulata > Chlamyphoridae > Tolypeutes > Tolypeutes matacus. The sequence continues at coordinate 1,592,880 of JAKSZT010028529.1, read as the reverse complement.
AGAAAAACTGCCAGCCGAGAATTCCTTATCCAGCAAAACTGTCCTTCAAATATGAAGGTGAATATAAAGTATTCACAAACAAACAGAAACTAAGAGAGTTTGCAAAAAAAGAATCCACCTTTGCAGGAAATATTAAAGGAAGCCTTAGAACCTGAAAGAAAAAGACAGGAGAGAGAGGCTTGGAGGAGAGTATATAAGAAAGAAAAGCAGAAAGGATAACCAAAAGAGTGAAAAGAAAGACAAAAATAAGATGACATATGAAAACCAAAGAATAAAATGGAGGAAATAAATAGTGCATTTTCAGTAATATCATTGAATGTGAATGGATTAAATTCCCCAATCAAAAGATACAGGCTGACAGAATGGATAAAAAAACATGAGCCATCCATATGCTGCTTACAAGAAACTCACCTCAGACCCAAGGATACAAGCCGGCTGAAAGTAAAAGGTTGGAAAAAGATACTCCACGCGAATAGTAAACAGAAAAGAGCAGGGGTAGCTATACTAATATCAGACAAAACAGACTTCAAATGCAAAAAAGTGATATGAGATGCGGAAGGCCGTTATATATTAATAAAAGGGACGATCCTCCAGGAAGATATAACACTCATAAATATCTACGCACCTAACCAGGGTGCCCCAAAATATATGAGACAAACTCTGGCAAAACTGAAGGGAGAAATAGACATTTCTACAATAATCGTCGGAGACTTCAACACCCCTCTCACATCATTAGATAGAACAAATAGACAGAAGATCAACAAGGAAACAGAGAACTTGAACAATATGATAAACAAGTTAGACCTAACAGACATATACAGAACACTGCATCCAAACTCAGCAGGTTATACATTCTTCTCAAGTGCCCATGGATCTTTCTCCAGGATAGACCACATGTTAGGTCACAATACAGCTCTCAATAAATATAAAAAGATTGAAATTATACAAAGCACCTTCTCAGATCATAATGGAATGAAACTAGAAATCAATAACAGACAGGAAAAAAGGAAATTTGCAAATGTGTGGAGACTGAATAACACACTCCTAAGTAATCGGTGAGTCAAAGGAGAAATTGCACGTGAAATCAGTAAATATATTGAGACAAATGAAAATGACAACACAACATATCAAAATTATGGGATACAGCAAAGGCAGTCTTGAGAGGGAAATTTTTTTTTTTTTTTTTTTAAATAAAGATTTTATTTATTTATTCATTTATCCCCTCTTGCTGCTTGTGCTCGCTGGGTCAGCTAACCACGCCGTGCGGGCGGGCTTGCCTTCACCAGGAGGCCCCGGGAACCACATTGAGCCACAGCCGCTTCCCTTGAGAGGGAAATTTATAGCCCTAAATGCCTATATTAAGAAACAAGAAAGGGAAGCGGCTGTGGCTCAATCAGTGGGGCTCCCGTTTACCATATGGGAGGCCCCGGGTTCGGTTCCCGGGGAACCCGGGGCCTCCTGGTGAAGGCAGGCCCGCCCGCACGGCGTGGTTGGCTGACCCAGCGAGCACAAGCAGCAAGGGGGGGATAAATGAATAAATAAATAAAATCGTTAAAAAAAAAAAAAAGAAAGAAAGAAACTAGAAAGAGCTAAACTCAAAGATTTAACTGAACAATTTGAGAAACTAGAAAAAGAACAGCAAACCAATCCCAAAGCAAAAAGAAGGAAAGAAATAATAAAGATTAGAGCAGAAATAAATGAAAATGAGAACAGAAAAGCAATAGAGAAAATCAACAAAACCAAAAGCTGGTTCTTTGAGAAGATCAATAAAATTGACAAACCCCTCGCTAGACTAACAAAGAAAAAAAGAGAGAAGATGCAAATAAATACAATCAGAAATGAAAGAGGGGAAATTATAAATGACCTCACAGAAATAAAAAGAATCATAAGAGGATATTATGAGAAACTATATGCCAACAAACTAGACAACCTGGATGAAATGGACAAATTTCTAGAAACTCATAACCAACCTACACTGACACAACAAGAAACACAAGAACTTAACAAACCAATCACAATTAAGGAGATTGAATCCGTCATCAAAAATCTCCCAGCAAAGAAAAGTCCAGGACCAGATGGCTTCACAGGTGAGTTCTACCAAGCATTTCTAAAAGAATTAACACCAATCCTGTTTAAACTCTTCCAAAAAATTGAAGAGGAGGGAAAATTACCCAACACATTTTATGAAGCCAACATCACCCTAATGCCAAAGCCAGATAAAGATTCCACAAGAAAAGAAAATTACAGACCAATCTCTCTCATGAACATAGATGCAAAAATTCTCAACAAAAATACTTGCAAATCGAATCCAACAGCATATCAAAAGACTTATACATCACGACCAAGTGGGATTTATTCCTGGCATGCAAGGCTGGTTCAACATAAGAAAATCAATCAATGTAATACACCACATTAACAAATTGAAGGAAAAAACCACATGATCATCTCAATAGATGCAGAAAAGTCATTCGACAAAATCCAACATCCTTTTTTGATAAAAATACTTCAAAAGATAGGAATAAAAGGAAAATTCCTCAATATGATAAAAGGCATATATGAAAAACCCACAGCCAACATCATACTCAATGGGGAAAGGTTGAAAGCTTTCCCCCTAAGATCAGGAACAAGACAAGGATGCCCACTGTCACCATTGCTATTCAACATTGTACTAGAAGTTCTAGCGAGGACAATTAGACAAGAAAAAAAAAATTAAAGGCGTCCAAATAGGAAAAGAGAAAGTAAAACTCTCACTGTTTGACGATGACATGATCCTGTATTTAGAAAATCCTGAAGTATCCACAACAAATCTACTTGAACTAATAAATGAGTTCAGCAAAGTGGCAGAATACAAGATCAACACGCAAAAATCAGTAATGTTTTTGTACACTAGTACTGAACAATCTGAGGAGGAAATCAGGAGGAAAATTCCATTTTCAATAGCAACAAAAACACTCAAATACCTAGGAGTTAATTTAACCAAGGAAGTACAGGACCTATATGCAGAAAACTACAGAACAATGCTAAAAGAAATTTAAAAAGACCTAAACAAATGGAAAGACATTCCATGTTCATAGATTAGAAGAATAAATATCGTGAAGATGTCAATCTTGCCCAAACTGGTTTATTTATTTATTTTTTTTAAAAAAAAGATTTTATTTATTTATTTATTCATTTATCCCCCCCCTGCTGCCTGTGCTTGCTGGGTCAGCCAACCACGCCATGCGGGCGGGCCCGCCCTCACCAGGAGGCCCCGGGAACCGAACCTGGGGCCTCCCATATGGTAAACGGGAGCCCCACTGATTGAGCCACAGCCACTTCCCCAAACTGATTTATAGATTCAATGCAATACCAATCAAAATCCCATCAGCTTACTTTACAGCATTAGAGAAGGCAATTACCAAATTCATCTGGAAGGACAAGTGCACCCGAACAGCCAAAAGCATTCTAAAAAAGAAGAGCAATGTGGGAGGAATTTCACTGCCTGACCTTGAAACATATTACAAAGCTACAGTGGTAAAAACAGCATGGTACTGGCATAAAGATAGACACATCGATCAGTGGAATAGAATTGAGAATCCAGAAATAAACCCTCACCTATACAGTCAACTGGTTTTTGACAAACCTACCAAGCCCACACTGATGGGAAAAAACAGTCTCTTCAACAAATGGTGTTGGGAGAACTGGATATCTATAACCAAAAGAATGAAAGAGGACCCCTATACAAGAATCAACTCAAAATGGATCAAAAATCTAAATATAAAAGCCAGGACCATAAAACTACTGGAAGAAAACGTAGGGAAACATCTTCAAGACCTTGTAGTAGGTGGTGGTTTCTTGGACCTTACACCCAAAGCACGTGCAACAAAAGAAAAAGTAGATAAATGGGACCTCCTCAAAATTAAACACTTTTGCACCTCACAGGACTTTGTCAGAAGGGTGAAAAGGCAGCCAACTCAATGGGAAAAAATATTTGGAAATCACATATCTGATAAGGGTTTAATATCCAGGATATATAAAGAGATGTTACAACTCAACAATAAAAAGACAAATGACCCAATTAAAAAATGGGCCAAAGACTTGAATAGACATTTCTCCAAAGAAGAAATACAAATGGCAAAAAAACACATGAAGAAATGCTCAGCATCACTCATGATTAGGGAAATGCAAATCAAAACTACAATGAGATATCATTTCACACCTATCAGAATGGCCACTATGAAAAAGACAGAGAACTACAAGTGTTGGAGAGGATGTGGAGAGATAGGAACACTTCTTCACTGTTGGTGGGAATGCAGGATGGTACAACCACTGTGGAGGACTGTTTGGCAGTTCCTAAAGAAGTTGAATATAGACTTGCCATGTGACTCTGCAATACCGCTACTGGGTATATACCCAGAAGAACTGAGAGCAGTGACAAGAACAGATATTTGCACACCGATGTTCATAGCCACATTATTCACCATTGCCAAAAGTTGGAAACAACCCAGGTGTCCATCAACAGATGAATGGATAAACAAACTGTGGTCTATTCACACGATGGAATATTATGCAGCTGTAACAAGACATGATGTCATAAAGCATATGGCAACATGGATGAACCTGGAGGACATTATGTTGAGTGAAGCAATCCAGACACAAAAGGACAAATACTGTATGAATGTATTACTATGAACCAAATATATTGTGTAATATATTGTTTGATTAAAAAAAAAAATTTACATGTATCCATTACATTTAATTGAGAAATGTATATATTTATTCATCTGTGTTTACTTTTTAGTTTCTAATTGTTTATGTTTTCAATTATTAAATGTACAAAATAAAGTTAAAAAAAAAAAGAAAAAGTTAAAATGGCAAATTTTACGTTATATACGTTACCACAATAATATTTTTCTTTAAGGAGGAAGGGTGACCTGTTTGTTGCTTTCTCGGTGCTGCTTTCTGGAATCCAGATGCGATGGCTGGAGCTCCAGTATCCTGCTGAGTATGGTAGCGCAAAAAGACAAGAAGGATTCTAGGTCTGTGGCAATTGCAGTTGCCATATCAGCCCCAGATGCCAACAGATGCTTGAGGGAGAGGGAGATTCACTTCTGTTCTGCTTAAACTGCTATTATTTTAGTTTTATTCTGTTGCTTGTAGTCAAACTTACTTTAATTTATTGCAGTAAAAAAAAAAAAATTGTCTTGAGCAAATTTCCCAACCTTCCCCTGCTTTGGTTCTCTTATCTGAACATTGAGAACACAAGTAGGTGCATCAGCCTGACCTGTTGAGAAATTGCCTTAGTGTGTGCTGCAGAATTCACCTAAACGGAGAGGCTGGCCTTTGCCCTTCGCTACTGGGAGGTGATCTCCATATTCCTGGGACATCCTGCCTGAGGTCCCAGGGAGCCCAGATCCCACTGCTGGGCCTGCAGAGGGCCTGCCGCTGCCGAGGAGGTCTTGGCATTGGACGAGGCCCGCAGCTGCCTCCCTGACCGCCTTTAGGCTGAGCGGTGGAGCTCAGGCTCTGCTGAAAGAGGAAGCAGGATCGGAGGGGTGGCAGAGCCCTGGGGAGACAGCAGCGCCAAGAGCTCGGGCCTTCCTTCCAGTTTTCCCCTGGATCGCCTCACCTACAGCCGTTGTCCACGTGGAGCAGGTAAACCCAGCCCCTGTGCCTGAGGGAGGGTAGAGGGTCTGACAGGCTGTGTGAGGGCTGTCTGGGTGTGAGCGCTGGGCCCCCGACTAACCCAAGCCCAAGACACAGATCAAAGCTGAACTCTGAACCCACACCCCTCTACAAGCCCCAGTTCTCCCCAATCCATGTCCCAATTCCAGTCCTCACCGTTGTCCTCCTCCCTGCTCCAACCCAGCCCCCATCCCAGTCCTAAGCTCAGCCCTCACAGCACCTGCATAACACCCCACCCCTTCCCTACTCATCCTCTTCATCCAACCTCAGCAGGACCATAACCCCAACCCCAGGGTCACCCCAACCCCATCACACTCACCCCATTTCAATCCCTTTCCAAATCCCAACCTCCCCATCACCACACTCACCCACTCCGACCCCGGCCCGGCTCTAATCTCCCTCTCAGTCTAATCCCCACCCCACACCGCTTCGTTCTCAGCCACGTCCTTCACCCGAGTGCCGGACCCTCAGCTCAGCCCAGCTGGCACTCAGATGAGCAGGAAAGGCAGATGCGTTTCCCAGGCAACAGGACTTGGGGCTTGTCTGGCTTTCAGCGTTAAATGTTGGCGTGTGTTTGGGGCTTTCCATTATGTAGAAAAGCTCATCTGTTCCTAGAACTGTCCACCTGCACCTCCAAATCTCCCTCATTTCCCACCCGCTGCTGGGTCACCCCGTCCCCCTCCTGACCCAGCCTAAAAGGGAAGTTGGAGACAAGTCCTGGTGTCAGGAAACAGAAACTAAACCCTGCACCAGGGACAGCTGCTCACAGACAGACTTGGCCTCTGGGGTCAGGTCAGGGACCTGGACTCTGCCCTGCCCTCCCCAGATGGCCTCATGGTCTTGGCTGTTCGTTGGCTGGCACGCAGGCAGCCCCCGTGGAGGGCCCACTGTGTACCCCCAACCCTGATGCAGCACACACCAGCTCCAGGAGAGATTTGAAACCGTGTCTTCAGCGAGCCCAAGCCTGGAGGTCCAAGGGTGAACCCCAGAGCCGCATGCCTGGGGTACCGTGCTGTCCAGAGTGGCCATTGCCCAAGGGAGGGGTGGCCTCAGGGCTGCTCTGTGCCCCACCCTGCTCCCTGGGACCTATAGTCATGCCTCCACACCTGCCACCCCACACAGGCCCTGGGGCACCGACCCCCACGCCAGGCTTTCAAACGGGGATCAGAGGCTCCCCTTCCAGGGCCATCCCTGCCCTTCCTTTTGCCAGGGTAATTCTCCAAACTGCAGCCAGCCTTGGAGGTAGGGGATGGCTGATCCAATTGGCTGGACTGCAGAGGGCCTGACTCGTTCAGGGCTAGGGCTGGGCTAAGCAATGTGACAGCAGCACAATGTGATTTTGGCTGGTTCTAGAAGAGTCCTCACACGCCTTCCAAAACCCCTGCTGTATGCCTGTGTGTCCACCCAGATCCCACCACTGCACCTTGAGATTCTGCGTTGCTCTTTTCAAGCCCAGATGGGCACATCGGGGGGGGGAGGGGGCGACCTGGGGACAGCACAGACATCACTGATGCCTCCGGATGGGGGAACCTCCCTGACACCCTGCAAGGCTCCGGGGTGCCGGGTGATGGAGGCAGAGCGCCCCGCGAGTCCCTGGGACACTGGGTGATGGAAGGCAGAGCATCCAGTGAGGCCCTGGGGCGCCAGGTGATGGAGGGCAGAGCACCCAGCGTGGCTCCGGGGTGCCGGGTGGTGAAGGCAGATCATTGAGGTCACAGGCCCCGCCTGGGCCAGCTTGCACCTCTCCTGGGCAAGGAGCAGCCTGGGGCTGCCCAAAGAAGGGGTCCCAGCAAATGAGCAGACCTGGCTGCTGGAGCACGCAGGGGGCTGAGGCCCCGAGGATGGTCCGTCCTCGCTGTGCCGTTTCCTCTGCTGTGCGCCCCTGCTGCTTTTGGCTGAGCGCTGCTCAGCCATCCTGACAGTCATCCAGGCACAGCCAGCCCGGCTTCTGCTCACTGCCCGCCCCCCCCCCCCGGTGCCCCCGGTCACCGTCGGCACCAGCTGGACCTAAGCCCGGATGAGGTCCACGTGCTGGAGCGGGGACGAGCAATGTCATGAGTTTCCTGCCCCCACTTCCATCCGCCCCCGCCCCTCCCCACACCCTGCTGAGTGAGCATTTAGGACCAGGGAGGACTGTGGAGTTGGCAAAACGTGTTCTCAGCATTCTTGCCCTTCTGTCTCATATCGGGAGCACCCCTAAAGCCCCCAGCCCTGCCCCCAGCCAGGGGTGCTCCATGGGGAGGGCATTTGGCTCATGTGTTTGCGGGGTCCTCGTGGTGCAGGGCCTCATGCTGCCTGTCGTCTTTAGACTTGGCCCTGCCACCTCCCTACCCCAACCCTGGACCCCTGAAGGCTGCATCCTTCTCTTGACCACAGAGGGGCCCACGGGGGGTCTGAGGGGCTCTGCACTGCTGCGGGCACGCGTCTTCAGTCAGGCCCCAGAAATGGCGGCTCACCAGCTGCCAAGGACAAGGCAAGTGCAGAGGTGACTCTGGGGTGGTGACAGGAGCGCCAAGAAGATGCATCTTGAAGGCTGAATGAGGTTTCAGCTGGCAGAGAGCATTTGTGGTAGGGACAGAGTTGGGCAACTGGAGGGCCCATGGAGAGACAGGACTGGCCCCGGGTAGGTCAGTGGGAGCCAGGGAGTGAGGGTGCAGAAGGGGGCGGGGAGGGAGGACCTTGGAGAATTGTCTTGGGACCTACATCTCACTTGGCAATAGGGAGCCACAGAAGGCTTTTGAGTAGTGGAATGAACCTTAAAGGCAGCGCTTTGGTAAGTGCAGTCAAGCTCCATTATGGCCTTCAGCTGGGACCACCAAGGCTCCAGGAAGAGGCCACCACTGTCACGCTGCCTTGGGGACTATTCCTTTGCACCTCTGGGCTACAGTTCCTGTTGGCGAGGGTGAGGGGAAAGCAGCCCTGGAGCCGTTTCCCTGAGGAGCAGGGAAAGCAGAACTTGGGCATCAACTCTGGGAGTGGCTTGAGGACACGCAGTAGGCTCTCTGCACACGGCACCAGGCGAGGGCATTCCCGGGCATGCCCCGAGTCAGGAACGGGGCCTCCCAGCATCTGCTGGCTGGCACTCTGAGGACTGGCCGGCACGGTGCGTGGGGACCAGGGCTGGACCCTCAGTGAGCTCTGGGGCTGCAGCGCCCTGAGGGTCCCTCAGAGGCTGCTGCATCAGCCCAGCTGCGCCTCCCTTCTAGGTGCTAGGATCACGCAAGAGCTTGCCATGGGCTTCCTGCTCCAGCTCCTGCTCCTGGCCTCTGCCCTCCCACCAGGTGAGCCCAGCCCCGACTGCCTGGGAGCTGGACCCTGCCTAGGGGCTGGACCCTGCCTGGGGGCTGGGTGAGCTGGGGCAGCTCAGGGGCTCTGACCCCTCCTCACCTCACCCCCAGGCCGGGCCTCGTGGGACGTCTCTAGTCCCCAGAACGTACAGGGCGTGAAGGGGTCCTGCCTGGTGGTTCCCTGCGCCTTCGCCTTTCCCGCCGACGTGGTGGTGTCTGATGGCATTACTGCCATCTGGTACTATGATTACGTGGGCCAGCGGCAGGTGGTGCTGCACTCGGGCCACCCTGCGCTGGTGGACGCGCGCTTCCAGGGCCGTGCGCGGCTCTTGGGGCAGCCCGAGCACAAGGTGTGCAGCCTGCTGCTGGCGGACCTGCGGCCCGAGGACTCAGGCACCTACAACTTCCGCTTCGAGATCAGCGAGGGCAACCGCTGGTCAGACGTCAGGGGCACCAGGCTCACCGTCACGGGTGAGGCTCGCGGGTGCCTGGACCCTCCCGGCCCGGCCTGCATTGTAGCCCCGCTGCTGGCAGGCAGGGCTGGACAGGCTCCTCCCTCCAGGCCCCCTGCCCGGGCGCCGGCGACTGGGGCTCCCGGCCGGGGTCTGAGTCCTGAGAGCCTCGGTCCTGTCCGCAGAGGAGCCCCTCACGCCCACTATCGCCTCGCCGGCATTGCTGCTCGAGGGCACGCAGGTGGACTTCAACTGCTCTACGCCTTACACCTGCCCGGAGGAGGCGGTCAGCATGCAGTGGCACGGCCAGGATCCTGCCCGCTCTGTCACCTCCACCCTTGGCAAGCTCGAGCCCACCGGCGTCAGCCGCCTGGAGACCCTGCGCATGGCCCTGTCCTGGCAGGACCACGGCCGGACCCTCCGCTGCCAGCTCTCGGTGGCCGGCCGCGTGACCCAGGGCGAGCTCCACCTCGAGGTGCAGTGTGAGTGGGGCCAGCCCTCAGGACAACGCGGCCGAGGCTCCCCCTGGGGCCAGTCCCTCCTTAGAGAGGGGTCACTGCTGGCCGCACCACGTGGCTCCCTCCCTCCTCCTGCTGGCCCAAGGTGCGGGGGCAGAAGGGCCGCGGATGCTGGAGGATGGAGCTGGCAGGTCCTGCCTGGGGCTCCTCACACTCGGGGGCGCTGGGGACAGAGGCAGTGGGAAGCCCCCTTGACTGTGATATTCTGCTTTGACCCAGCCTGCCTGGCTCCAGCACCACTAGGACTCCGGAGCCTCGGTGTGATGGAGGCTACAAGTCGTTCTCGGCATAGAGGGAGGCGATGTGGTTAGAGGAGTTAGAGTTTGGCTGAGTCCCTCTTATCATATTTACGTACACCAGCCCGGAACAGACTAGCGTTTGTCATATTTGCACAGTCAAAGGAAGTCAGGAAGATTGAAAGAAGTGCGCCTGCTTCGTCTTGCTGGTAGTTTCCTCTCAAACTGCTGGTCGCAGAGCTGATCTGGTACCACCCTAGGCCCCCTTCCAGCAGGTCCCGCACCAGCAGCCACCACAGGCCGCTGGAGCCAGCAGTGTGGGGTCCACGGAGCTCCCCAAGGCTGGCGCATGGGCAGTATCAAAGCAGAAAGCCACGGGGGCATGTGGGCTGGCTCTCGGTGCAGGAGGGAGGGGCAGGAATGTGCCACAAGGCGGGGCAGAGGCTGCCCTGGATGAGGAAGCCAGGGGCCCCGATGTTTCACCTGGTGGGCTTCCTTAGGGAGGAGGGAGTAAGAGAAGAGGCGTGCCAGCCCCTGCTCCTGTGCCCCTTACACCCTGCAGATGCCCCCAGGGGCGTGGAGATCCTCCTCGCGCCCTTGGGCAGGAACATCCTTCCAGGAGACCTGGTCACGCTCACCTGCCAGGTGAATGGCAGCTTCCCGTCGGTCAGCTCCGTGCAGTGGGTCAAGGACGGGACACCTCTCAGAGCCAAGAGTCAGGTGCTGCAGCTGTCCCAGGCGGCCTGGGACGACGCCGGCGTCTACACCTGCCAAGCTGGGAACGCCGTGGGTGCTACGAGCTCGCCGCCCCTCCACCTCCACGTCTTCGGTGAGTCCTGGGGGAGGCGGACCTTGCTTGGCCCGAGGGCGAGGAGGGGGCCAGGACAGGCCGAGCCTGAGGCTGGCAGAGCCCCGTGCCTCCCGGGACACGGGCGCGGAGGGGGGCAGGAGCACGGGCCACTCCGATGCCCCCGCAAGTCACGGTCCCAGCCGGGACACAGAGGCCCACGGGTTCTGGAGGCAGGACAGGGTGTCGTCCCCGCCTCACTGTGAGACAGGCCAGCGGCAGCAGCAGCCTGGCAGGGCCAGCAGGCTGGAGAGGTGCAGGGAAACTCCTGAGGCTTCGCCGCAGAGGGTGTGGTAGAGAATGAGCACAGACCACAGCGGCTGCAAGGGCTGAAGGCCTGAGGCTGGCCAGAGCCCAGCAAGCCCCATGCTGTTCCCACAGCGGCCGAGGTCCGGCTGAGCCCAGCAGGCCCCTTCCTGGAGAACCAGACAGTGACGCTGACCTGCAGCACCCCCGCCGAGGCCCCCAGTGACACCCGGTACAGCTGGTACAGGAACCAGGCCCTGCTCGAGGCCGCCCACACCAGCAGCCTCCTGCTGCGCGCCGCCACCAGGGCCGACTCGGGCTTCTACTCCTGCGAGATACAGAATGCCAGGGGCCAGAAGCGCTCGGGCCCCGCCAGCGTGGTAGTCAGATGTAAGTGTGGGCTGTGGGAGTGGGGCGGGGCCACCTGCCCGACACTCTCTGCACCAGGTGGCCTCCAGCTCGGCACACCTGCTTGGCACACCTGCCCGATGCTGTGAGCTCTCTGGGCCTCAGCTCCCTCCTGCTTTAAAAAACTTTAAAACTTCATAAAACTTTTGATCATGGAATAATTTCAAATTTTTAAGGAGTTTCAAGAATAGTATAAAGAATTACGTTTTACCCAGATTTCTCATTTGCTAACAGTTTGGCACATTTGCTTTATCCCTCTCTCTCTCCTGATACTATACGTATACATCCACTATGCACACATGTGTACATGCATGTGCAGGTGCACATATGTGTGTACACATATTTACTCTCTCTTTGTAAACACATATTTACATATATACTTATGCAAATCTACCTATCCATCCATCCATCATCTATTTTCCTCAGTCACTTGAAAATAAGTTGCATAAACAATGCCCCTTTACCTTTGAATTCCTCAGGTTGTATTTCCTAAAGTCATTCTCTTACAAAACATGGGACAATTATAACAATCAAGAAATTTAACACTGATTCAAGACTTATGTACTCTACAGTCTACATTCAAATTTTAGTGCTTGTCTCAATGATGTCCTTTAAAACGATTATTTTCTTCTGGTCCAGGAACCCACATTGTATTCAGTGGCCACGTCTCTCTCTCTCTCTCTTTTTTAAATTCTTTTTTAATTCCTTATTCCCCCCTTCCCTTCCCTTCCTCTTCCCTCCCCTCCCCTCCCCTCCCCTGGGTCTCGTGCTTTGGGCGGGATTTGGCAAGTGTGGCGGGTGGTGTGCCTGCCCCGGGTTGCTGGCTTGCTGGCTTGGTGGTGTGCTTCTGCCCGGCCTCTCTGGTGCTTCCTCACCTTGACCCCTGGGCCGCTGGCAGGGCTGTCCGGGGCAGCAGGCGCAGGATCCGCTGGGGTCACCTCTTCTCTGGGGGACTGGGGGGGCAAAGAGGTGCAGGGGCCATGAGCTTTCAAGGGGCTCCAGGGAGTGTCCACCCGAGGGTGACAGGCCGCCTGTGCCTCTACCCAGACCCGCCCCTGGCCCCGGACCTGACCTCCTTCCTCGAGACGCAGGCGGGCCTCGTGGCCATCCTCCGCTGCTCCGTGGTCAGCGAGCCCCCGGCCACGCTGGTGCTGTCACACCGGGACGTCGTCCTGGCCTCCACCACTGGGGAGGGCGGCCGCAGCCCACGCTTTAGCATCTCCTCTGTCCCCAACTCCCTGCGCCTGGAGATTCGGGACCTGGAGGCAGCTGACAGTGGGGAGTACACCTGCTCAGCCTCCAATGCCCTCGGAAATGCGTCCTCTACCCTGGACTTCCATGCCAGCAGTAAGACGGGCACGGGGGCCAGTGGGAGGCTGCAGGTCTTTCCCCAAGAGTCCCGGGGCTCAGCCAGCTGCCTCGTGAAAGTCACACCGAAGACTCCCGACCTCAGGGGTTGCTGGAGGTCAAGGGAAGAAGGGAAACGTGGCCGCACGATTTCTTGGCTCTCAACTCAGGCTCCTTTGTGGGCATTCCCTAACTTTTTTAGTATCAAATGTTTGGGGCAGCTCTGTCCTCACAGTCAGAGGTGGGAGGCAAAAACAGAGAAGCATGGCCTTCCGACTCTGCACATGCCGCCCTCACCTCCTCCCGAGGCCACGGTGGACAGCGCTAACCCATCAAGCTGGGGTTTTGACCTGAGCCTGAGCTCTGGCTCAGAATCCGTCTCCACTAATAGTTCCAAATTGGCACTCAAGGCCAAGCCCTCCTGATCCACTCTAGAGACATAGCACTCATGCCACAGAGCCCAGACAGACCTACAGCCGCACAGGGAGAAGAGAACTCAGGAGGGCTCCCTGCAGGGGGAGGCACCGCGGAGGTGCAGGGGGGCTGAGCCTGGGGCCAAGTGCTCAAAGCCTCCCTCTCGCCCTTTCCTGCCAGCCACCCGCCTCGTCATCAGCCCGGCAGCCGAGGTGGCAGAGGGGCAGGCGGTGACGCTGCACTGCACCGGCCTCCTGAGCCCCACGCCGGACATACTCGTCTCCTGGTACAAGAATGGAGCCTTGCTTCTCGCCGGGCACAGCAGCAGCCTCGTGCTGCCTGCGGCCTCTAGTGCCGACGCTGGCTCCTACCACTGCCGGGCCCAGGACAGCCAGGGGGCCAGGGGCCCCTCCGTGCCTGCCGTCCTCACCGTGATCTGTGAGCAGCCTGCCCCACCCCCGCCTCCTGCAGGGACCCCTGGCCCTGTCCTGCCCTGGGGTCTAGCTCTGTCCACCCACGACCGAGACCTAGGGAAAAATCTGGGACTTTCTCTACCTCTACCTCCCACGTACCCCTCCAATGCCAGCCTCAAACCCAAGCTTTGATCCCTGGGCTGGGCCCTGGGACACCTATATATGCACACATGCCCCACAGGTTATGCTCTCACGGGTTAGACACCAGGGGCCACACCCACCCCTCTGGGGTCAAGCGTGGCTGCCCCATATCAGCTCCAGGGGCTGCCTCCTCTTCAGGGCTCCCCTGATGTGCGCAGGGGCATTGTACTGTGGCCACCAGGGAAGCCCCATGTCTGGGGATCTCCAGGTGTCTGAGCGAGGCCACTGGGCTAATGGCTCTCTTTCCCCGCCCTCTTGGAAGCTTCTAGGAAGAGGGCATTTGAAGTGTTAGCTGAGTTTGAGGGAGCTGGCTTGGGGAGCACAGATGGGGGGCAGGGAGGGTCCGCAGGAGGCTTGATGGTAAAGGGTGGGGTGCAGGGTCAGAGCAGAAAGCAAGACCTTGGGGACGGCCGTGTGGCTGGTGCAGGAGCAGGTGGCACACAGGCAAGGCAGGCCTTAGGAAACGGGCTCCGTCACCTGCGCTCAGCCCAAGGGTCCTGGGCTGGGTCCCAGCCACCGTCATCCACGTGCCCTGGCGCAGGGCCCGCTGCACCGCATTTGGCAGTGGCCCTGGGCACGTGCCTTTCTTTGTCTGGTGGGTGCTGGGGGTCCTGCCAGCCGTGAGGCGAGCACCCACTCTCCACCTCCTGACAGACGCCCCACGCCAGCCCACACTCAGCGCCCAGCTGGACCCCGATGCGGCCAGGGCTGCCCAGCGAGGCCTCCTGCTGTGCCGCGTGGACAGCGACCCCCCTGCCCGGCTGCGGCTGCTGCACAGGGGCCGTGTCGTGGCTGCCTCCCCGTCCCCGGGGAGTGGCTGCAGCTCCTGCGGGGGCTGTTCCCGGCGCACGAAGGTCAGAGAAGCCCCCAACTCGCTGCGCGTGGAGATCCACGACCCGGTGCTGGAGGATGAGGGCGAGTACCTGTGTGAGGCCAGCAATGCTCTGGGCAACGCCTCGGCCTCCATCACCTTCAACGTCCAGGGTGAGGGCAGGGGGTGGGCGCTCGGGGCCAGTGGTGCCGGCGCAGGGGCTCCCGAGCCCCCTCCTCCGAGAGCCCTGTCCAGGAGGGTCTAACGTGGCATAAGCAGTGAGAGGAGCAAGGCTGTTCCCGGGGACAGGCGTGGGATCCTGCACCCTGAGGACAGCCAGGCCTCCCTACCCCCTGCTTGGCTTTCGAGTGGGGTGGAGGGCCCGGGCTCTGGGGCTGAGCCCTGTGGAAGGTTCCCCCAGGAGGAAGGTAGGCTGCTCTGCCCACCCAGTGCCCCCCCAGTGCTCCTCAGTGCCCACCCAGTGCTCCCCAGCTCCCTGGGCCCTCCACTTGTGGAGGGCTTGTTTGCCCTGTGGGCACCCCTGAGGATCTCCCCCAGGCATCCCCTACGCAGGGGTCTGTCCAGGCTGGGAGACTGGGCCATGCCCTGGGGTGCTGAGCCTTCGAGTGAGCCTGCACTGCCTGCCCTCTAGCCACCGTCCTGGTCATCACACCATCGGATGTGCTGCAGGAGGGCGCGGAAGCCAACCTCACCTGCAATGTCAGCCGGGAAGTCGGCGGCCCCGCCAACTACTCCTGGTTCCGGGACGGGGCGCTGTGGGCCCAGGGCCCCCTGGAGACCATGACGCTGCAGCCTGTGGACAGGACCGACGCCGCCCTCTATGCCTGCCGCATCCTCACGCCGGCCGCCGCCCAGCCCTCCGCCTCCGTGCTCCTGAGAGTGCTGTGTGGGTGACGGAAGAGGGCAGAGCTGGGGTCTGGAGGCCTGAGCAGGGCTGGGGATGGGATTCAGGAGGCAGGAGCGTGGCTTGGGCCTGGACTATGTATGTGTGGAGGGGGAGTGGGCACCGTGTGACAGGTGAGTGGGGCTGGGGAGGACTGAGCGGGGCTGGGGAAAGTCTGAGCTGGGGCGGGGAGGCCTGACTCACCTGTGTCTGCACAGATCCCCCAGACCCTCCAAAGCTGTCAGCCCTCCTGGACGTGGGCCAGGGCCACGTGGTGGTGTTTGTGTGCTCTGTGGAGAGTCGTCCCCTGGCTCGGCTGGCACTGCTCCACGGGGAGCACCTTCTGGCCACCAGCCCGGGACCCCAGCCCCCAGCCCGTGACCGGCTCCAGGCCAGGGCCGCAGCCAACTCCCTGCAGCTGGAGGTCCACGAGCTGGGCCTGGGTGACTCGGGCAGCTACCGCTGCGAGGCCACGAACACGCTGGGATCAGCCAACTCCTCCCTGTTCTTTCAGGTCCGAGGTGAGTGTTGGCCCTCGACTCTGTGGCCCAGCCTGACATTCCGGCCTGGGTGGTGTGGATTTTATGACGCAATAGGAGCCTTTTCAGTGGCCAGCTAGAGACTGCCCTTTGTCCAACCAGAGGCAAAGACCCTAGCACCAGGTGCTTGCTCGGATGCAGCAGATGGATAACTTCTGCAGTGATATACTTTTATGGGTAGAGGAACCTCTTGCTGAGTCAGCTGCACGTGGGCAGGGTGCTGCAGGAGGCTCCCCCTCTGTAGGTGTGGTAGGATTGGTAAAGCAAAACCACAAGCCAGGTAGAGGCTGGTAAACGTCAGGACAGCCCCAGTGCCAGCCGTGGGCGGGGGCACAGGGCTGAGGTGGGCCTTGGCAGGGGCTTTGGGGAGCTGCGGCTCCAGGCTGACCCTCCGGGCCCGGGCTGGGGCCATGCAGCCCGCGTGGACACGCAGCCCAAGCTCGCGGGGGCCGCGGCGAGAGTGCTCACCTGCTCCCATTTCCCAGGAGCCTGGGTCCAGGTGTCCCCATCACCGGAGCTTCAGGAGGGCCAAGCCGTGGTTCTGAGCTGCCAAGTACCCACGGGGATCCCGGAGGGGACCTCGTACCGCTGGTTCCGGGATGGCCAGCCCCTCCAGGAGTCGACCACGGCCACGCTCCGCTTTGCGGCCCTTGCTCCGAGCCACACGGGGGCCTACCATTGCCAAGCCCAGGCCCCGGGCTCGGCTGCCGCGAGCCTGGCTGCTCCTGTCAGCCTCCACGTGTCCTGTAAGGGCTTCGCCCGCCCGCGTGGGTGGAGGCCCAGGGCTGGGGTGGCCCTGGGCCCTGCCTCCCTGAGAGAGCCTCCCCCATAGATGCCCCACGCCGAGCCTCGCTCACTGCCCTGATGGACACGGGCCCTGGACGACTGGGCCTCCTCCTATGTCGTGTGGACAGCGACCCCCCAGCCCAGCTGCGGCTGCTCCGCGGGGACCACGTCGTGGCCACCACCCCACAGGGCAGGCTGGAAGCTGCAGGCAGCTTTCCTCGGCTGCAGGCGGCCGCGGCACCCAACGCACTGCGCCTGGAGATCCACGACGCCCTGCTGGAGGACGGGGGCGAGTACACCTGTGAGGCCAGCAATGCGCTGGGCCGGGCTGAGGCCCTGGCCACCTTTGACGCCCAGGGTCAGTGCGGGGTGGGGGTGTGCAGGTGGTCCTTGGAGAGGGGCTTCTGGGAGCCTGGGGGCTGGTGGGAGGGCACAGCCCAAGGTCTCATGGAAGAGCCCCCCTTTAAAAGTGTGGTTGCGTACGCATACACACACGACACGGAATGGCCGCTTCGGTCGTGCTCATGTGGCCACCTCAGTGGCATTACTTACTTTTACCACGTTGTGCCGCCATCACTACCACCTGCTGCTAAAACTTTCCATCACCCCAAACCAAAACCCCAAAAGGGGTCGCTTTTGAAGCAGACGCTCCCCATTCCCCGCCGCCAGCCCCTGGTGGCCTCCACGAGTTTGCTTATTCTAGTTTTACGTAAGTGCAGCCAAACCATGCTTGTCTTTCGGGGCTGGCTTATTTCACGGAGCTCAGCCGTGCTGGTCACACCTCGGAACGCCGTTCCTCTGGCGGCTGATATGGGAGGAGCTTTTTTAAAACCAGGACTCTGCACAGTGCTTTGTCAGAGAGGGGATGCTAAGGGGGAGCCACGTGGGGCAGCAGCCTGCCTTCTCCCCACGGGACCCCCACGGGGCCCGGGAGAGGCTTGGCACCCCAGGGCTTCGTAGATCTCCACTTGCACCTCCTGAGAGAGGCAGCACCGTTTCTCAAACTCGACCTCTGAACCCTTACAGATGGGCACCCAAGGCTCCCAGAGGCGAGGGGCAGCGCACGCTGCGGAGACAGGGATTGCTTTACCCAACCTCAGGGGCCCTGCCCACGCCCCCGTGCCCATGCCCCCGCCCTCTCTCCCCAGCCGTCCGCGTGCTGGTGTGGCCCGAGGCCAGCGTGCAGGAGGGGCAGCTGGTGAACCTGACCTGCCTCGTGTGGAGCGTCCACCTGGCCCAGCTCACCTACATGTGGTCCCGGGACGGGCAGTGGCGCCCGGGGACCCGCTCCTTCCTCCTGCCCAATGCCACGGCTGTGGATGCCGTCTCCTACAGCTGCGGGGCGGGGATTCCTGGCCAAGCACCCCACCTCTCCAGACCTGTCACCCTGGACGTCCGCCGTAAGTCTGGCAGGATGCAGGCCAGGGTGGACGGAATGGCAGCCTGGCTGGCGGAGGCCTGGCCGAGGAGCACTAGATTTGGGGGGCAGGGGGATCAGTCCTGTCTTGGCAGAGGGGCAGTGCCCCAATCGGGCACTTGGGGGCCCCTGGGGACAGGGAGTTAGGACCGTTGTGGGTTTGACCGCCGCCGCACGCCGGCCGCCCCTGCAGATGCGCCCCGCAACCTACGCCTGACGTACCTCTTGGAGCGCCGGGGTGGGCGGCGGGCGCTGGTCCTGTGTACCGTGGACAGCCGCCCGCCTGCCCAGCTGGCCCTCAGCCACGATGGCCGCCTCCTGGCCTCCTCGACCGCCACCTCCGTCCCCAACACCCTAAGCCTGGAGCTGCAGGAGCCGCAGCCCAGCGATGAGGGTCACTACAGCTGCTCGGCCCGCAGCCCTCTGGGCCAGGCCGATGCGTCCCTGGAGCTGCGGCTGGAGGGTGAGGCAGGGCCCGGCCAGGTGCGTGGGGGCGAGGCCCACCTTGGAGCCTGGCTGGCCCCACTGACCCTGCCTCCTTGAGCAGGTGTGTGGGTGGCCCTGGTGCCCTCGGCCGCCGTGCCCGAGGGAGACCCCTTCACGGTGACCTGTGAGGACCCCGCTGGGCCCCCGCCCGCCCTTGTTGCCTGGTACCACAACGGCCGCTGGCTGCAGGAGGGACCGGCTGCCTCCCTCGCATTCCCGGCGGCCACGCGGGCGCACGCGGGTGCCTACTCCTGCCAAGTCCAGGATGCTCAGGGCACGCGCGACTCCAGGCCTGCTGCCCTGCAAGTCCTCTGTGAGCAGGGACCCTCGGCTGGGGTGTCCGGGGGGCGGGGGGCTTCCAGCCGTAGTGGTGGTGGGCGCGCAACTGCTATGGACCCAGGAAGGGGGCCCAGGTGGTGGGGAAAGAAACCCTCTAGCGTGATGGAGAAGGGGAGCCGTGCAGGGAGGCGTCTGCTCACAGGGGCCTGAGGAGTCACTTCTAGGAAGTGGCCTTGTACAGAGGCTGGACGCCAGGCAGGCAGGCAGCGGGCTGTGCAGTAGAGGGTGCCCAGGCAAGCCCCTGACCGTGCCTGCTCCCAGATGCCCCCCGGGACGTGGTGCTGACCTCCTTCCGGGACACGCGGGCCAGCTCCGTGGCCGTGCTGCAGTGCACTGTGGACAGCGAGCCACCAGCCGAGCTGGCTCTGTCCCACAACGGCAAGCTGCTGGCCACCAGCCGTGGTGTCCCCGGCTCAGCCGCAGAGCCAGGCCGCATCCAGATGGCCCGCAACGCCCTGCGGCTGCAGGTGCGAGATGCGCCCACGGGCGAACAGGACACCTACACCTGCACAGCCCGCAACAAGCTGGGCTCCGTCAGCACAACGGGGCGGCTGCAGATGGAAGGTGAGCACGGTGTGGGGGCTCGGGTCCGTGAGAGGGGCTGGGACTCCCACCAGGGGGGGATGCCTGGCCCGAGGACGTCAACTCAGCGCTGCTTTGGGAAGCCTGATCTGATGGAGGAGGCACAGCTGCCATTGGAGGGGGCTGCCCGGTGAGGGAGGAGGGGGAGGGGAAGGCGTACCTGCCCCCCACAGAGCCCAGCTGGGAGGGGCACAAGACCTGGGGGAGCGAGAAGAGAGACAAGGGAGGGAGCCCAGGCTGACAGAGGACGTGCAAGCCCACCCTAAAGGGCAAGAAGCCTGGTTAGACAGGAGAGGCACGGGCCCCCGGGGGAATCCCAGCCAAGTAGGAGAGAGCCCTTTTTTCAGGAATATCGGTCTGATGGGGAGGTCGAGGGCACTCCTTGGAGGACCCAGGTCCCAAGTGGATTCAGATCTTGCCACAACGTGTGGAGGCCCGGCTTCTGCAGGCCCTGGCCGCTCACCCCTCCCGGTCCTTGCAGGTGTGCGAGTCGTGGCAGAGCCAGGCCTGGACGTGCCCGAAGGCACAGCACTGAACCTGAGCTGCCTCGTCCCCGGCGGCCCCAGGCCAATGGGCAACGCCACCTTCTCCTGGTTCTGGAACGGCCGGCAGCTGCACGGGCAGCTTGTGCCCACCCTTGCCTTTGCCCACGTGGCCCGTGCCCAGGCTGGGCTGTACCACTGCCGCGCCGAGCTCCCTGCCGGGGCCGCTGTCTCGGTTCCAGCCGTGCTTCGCGTGCTTTGTGAGTGTGAGCTGCCCCCACCGGCTGCCCTCCCTTCCCCTGCCCACCTCAGATCTTCTCTTCCATCTGCAAAGAGCAAGCGCTTCAGAGAGAGGGTCCTTGGCTCTGTCTTGTGCATCTGTGCTTCAGTTTCCTCCTCTGTACAATGAGGACTACATCAGACCATTTCCCTTGAGAGGAGTACAGGGACAGAGCACACAGAGGGTCCCCATCAGCCTTTGTCCCCTCGTCCATCTTCCCTGGGGCCCCCGCTGTTATCAGTCAGCTGTTGCTGCGTGAGAAACCACCCCAGAATGTAACTGTCTTATCGTTGTGAAGTGCTGTTAAAGCAGCATTTTATTCGCTCACAGTTCTGTTGGTCAGAAATTTGGGCTGGGCCGTTCTCCGGGTGTCACCTCACGTGGCTGCGGCTACCTGGGGCTGCCTGGGCTTCCTCTGCTTGAGCTCCAAGTGGGAGAGAGCAGAGGCTTGGCTCTGAAGACGCGCCTCTGCGCCTTCTAGTGGTCAGAGCAAGCCGCAGAGCCAAGAGGCGCAGCCTGGGCACCCACTCAGCTGGAGCAGCAGCGCCACCGGGCTGTAGCGTGGCATGCGGCATGGCATGCGGCCTGGGCACGGGAGGAACTTGCCGTTGTATGTTACCACCCACCCCGCAGACCCGCCCACTTCGCCCACCATGACGGTCTTTGTGGAGCCTGAGGGCGGCCTCCAGGGCATCCTGGATTGCCGCGTGGACAGCGAGCCCAGCGCCAGCCTGACCCTCCACCTGGGCGGTCAGCTGGTGGCCTCCAGCCAGCCGCAGGATGCCCCCGCACAGCCGCACACGCGCATCTGGGCGTCCCCTAACGCCCTGCAGGTGCACGTGGAGAAGCTGGGGCCCGGCGACCAGGGCGACTACGAGTGCACTGCTGCCAACGCCCTGGGCGTGGCCTCGGCCTCCACCTACTTTGGCACCAGAGGTGAGGGGCTGCAGCCAGCTCGTCTCGACTGGCGGCCCAGAGACCCTCGTGCGGGGAGGGGGGCTTCCGAGATAAAGTGAAAGGACAGGGGTTTCCCCTGGGGAGGCCGAGGGAGGCGGCCGGCGCTGACGCAGGCCGCTGGCCCGTGTTGCAGCCCTGAGGCGCCTGCACCTGTCCCAGCTGCTGTTCGGGCTCCTGGGGCTGCTGGAGGCCCTGCTGCTGCTGTTGCTGGGCCTGGGGCTCTGCTACGCTTGGAGGTGCGTCCCGCAGCCCCCACCCCCTTGACCTGCTCCCACGGCCTTTGGGAGAACCCATTAATTCCACAGTCTCCGTAACTTCCTAGTCGGCCCCCTCCAATTGGAAGTCCCTTCTAGAATCACCCCTGCATCCGCCCTGCTGTAGTGTGCTTCCTGCCTTCTCTCGGCCCGGTTTGCACTGAAAATAGAAATGGAAAGGAAGAAAAGATGAGGCCCCCCCCCCGAATCTCCACCCGGACCCCCCACTCTCCACCCAGTCCCCACTCTCCACCCAGTTCCCCCTCCACCCGGGCCCCCCCTCCACCTGGCCCCCACTCTGTACAGTGAGCAGTCCAGGGCTGAGCCTGGGGGGGCACGCTTGTCTCCGCAGAAGGAGGCTTTTCCATAAACTGAGCGTGGAAGAGAATGCGGTGGAGATGGCGGCTCAGAAGGTGGTCCTGCAGGTAGCTGCTAGGCGCGCCTGGGGGCGTCTAGAGGCTGCCCTTGTCGTGTGTGTGTGTGTGGGGGGGGGGGAGTATGGGGAGCGGGGCCGCCTAAGGGGGCATGTTCTGACGGGGGCGGAGAGTGGCCTCCTCTCTGGAGTAGAGGCGTCACCCCCAATTCCAGGGCACATTTGCCAACTCCTCTGCCTCCTCGGAGGTCCCTCGCCCCTCTCCCACACCCGCTATCACCTGGGCAGGAGAGAAGCCTCTGCTTCTCCTCCTTGTGATGTGCCCGTGGGGACCAGGACCCCGAGGGGCAGTTCCAGCCACGCACATTCTCACCTTTGCCCTGGAGACCCCAAGACCGGAGGGGCTGGGGGCTCCCTTGTCCAGAGATGGGGTCAGGCGGTGCCTGCCCAGCATTTTCTCCATGGGAAGCTCATCGGTCCTGACGCGCGTGGCACCCAACTGACCCGCGGCACCGCCTGCCCTCAGGAGAAGGACGCGGACACCTGCGAAGACCTGGGCTGCATGAATGAGTCCGCGCTGGACCCTGCCCTCTTCTGCGAAAACAGCTCTGAGACCTCTTACTCCCCGTGACCTGGGTCCAAGCCTCCTGCCCCAAGGAAAACGGGGTGAGCGGTGGGCGAACCCCAGTCTACCGGGACAGCGTTGAGTCTGGAGGGCACTGCAGAGAAGCCGCCGGGCACGTGGTCCACTCACGCTCAGCCCCTTGAGCCCGGGGCTCTTCTCCCTTCATCTCGCCTCCGCACCGTGCACCTGTCGGGCAGGTTTGGGGAGCTGCCTCTCTCCCTCCCAGGCCAAGGGACTCTGTGGTAGACACAGTATGGATCAGGCCGCGCTGACAGAACAAAAGCTGTGACTTCGACATGACAGACTTTCATTTTCCTCTCCCATGCCAGTGTGGGTGTGCGATGGGGTTCAGGCGGGACGCCGGGCCCTGCTTTACTTCCCTCCACCCACACGCGTCGCCTTTGAGCGCAGGGTCGCGCTGGCCCCATTGCATCCATGTTCCCACCAGGGCATCGGTGCTTTATGCATGATTTTTCTGTAAACCCACAGGTTTTCTAACAACAATAAACTAGGTTGATCTCAGTTACAAGTGCAAGTGTAAAAATCATAAATAAAATGGTTATGGAGATAAAAACAAAAGCAGCAAAAAAGAAAAAAGAAAAAAATTGATATGGAGAAAGAATCGAGCAGTGTTTTGATGGGATAACATTTCCTGATCAAGTAAGGTATATCCTGGGAATGAAGGATTGCATGAAAAAATTTTTTTTTTTTTTTTTAAGATTTTTATTTATTTATTCATTCATTTATCCCCCCCTTGCTGCTTGTGCTCACTGGGTCAGCTAACCACGCCGCGCGGGCGGGCTTGCCTTCACCAGGAGGCCCCAGGAACTGAACCCGGGGCCTCCCATATGGTAAACGGGAGCCCTACTGATTGAGCCACAGCCGCTTCCCTGCATGAAAATTTTTAAGTATTAATAAACTTATACAGTAACATATTAAAGGAGAAATCATATCCATTTCGGTGAAATGTTATAAAGCATTTGATAAATTATAATACATATTAATGATGAAGTTTTTTACAATTTTATTTTGGAATAAAAGCTTTCTTAATCCCCCCCCCCCCCACACACACACACAAAAGAGTAGAAGTGGAAGGCGCTGGGACACAACCCGGAAGTTGCACATGTCAAGGCCACGCACTCCATTGACTAGCGTTGAATCACAGGCCAGTCAAGGAGCAAGGGAAGCTGGGAAACGTAGTCTTTATTCTAAGCCCACAGGCTATTTGGAAATTTTATTTCCAAAGGACATCCAGCTGTGGACTCACCCCTGGGACTTTTTTTCCCTGCTCCTAAGTACGTTTTTATTTTGAAGGTTCTTTTAAGGAATGCAGGCCCTGGGACTCTCGACAGTGATGGGAGAGCTTGGTCTCAGTGCTCCTCTGCTGACCCCCCCCAGTCAGGTCATGGGCTGCCTGGAGGAGGTCCCTAGCGAGAGGGCTGTTGCCTGAGCAGCCTCCTTGGGCCAGACCAGGTCCCTGGAAGAAGGACCCCATCCCCAGGGGCTGCGAAAGGCAATGAGGATCAGCGAGAAGGAATGAAGTGCTCCCAGGAGACAGGACAGAGGGGCCAGATACCTGCTGTCATCTGGTGGGACACGGTTGGCAGCAGCCAGCCTGCCGCTCTAGGATCTGGATTGAGAAATACGGAGAGTAACAGGGATTTGGTGGAGGAGCTGACGGTGGGAAGGACTGGAGGCCAGGTGAACACCTCACGGCTGGGGCCAGGTGAGCACCTCGTTGCGAGGCCAGTTGAGCACCTCACGGCTGGGGCCAGGCCAGGTGAGCACCTCACGGCTGAGGCCAGGTGAGCACCTTGTGGCCGGGGCCAGGCTGGGTAAACACCTCGCAGCCGGGTCGGCCCTCCTTCGGTCCAGGCCCCATGGCCTGACTTCCTGTGAGCCTGTCCAGCACGTCCTTCCCATAAACTTCTATCCTGGGAAGGAACTGGAACAAGTTCTCTTTCTTGCTACTCAAGCTGCTGGGCTAGAACTCAGAGGATTCAAGTATTAGTGGGGTTTGTTCTGGAAGACTGGAGGTGGCAGGGAACAAACTCCACAAGGCTCATCACCTACTACCTCACGTGCAAGGGATTTTTGCCCCTCCTGCACCTCAAGGCTCTGGTGGCGTGCCGCTCACCTTTGTGGCCGCAAAGGCAGCTCACAGTAGGTGAGCACCTAGTCAGCACTTGTTTTTTCCTACAGTGTTGTTGGCTGGGAGGGTGCAAACTGTGAGCTAAATCTGGAGGTGGGACAGAGAGAGCAGCCCAAAGCAGCCAGGTGTTTGGGGGCTGTGTGGAGAAGAGCAGGTGAGGGGCTGCAGAAGGTGAGGGGAGCACCTGACTTGGGAGTCTTCCTCTGCTTCTGTGTCCTCCAAGGGGTCATAGTCCTCCCCAGATGGGTGTGGTCACAGTGGGGTTAGCTGTACCCACTCCCAGGGGCCTGGGACCATCCAAGAGTTTTTGAAAATAAACTTCCCATTGAAGGGCAACATACAAAAAGTGCCGACATCATAGGTGTGCAGGTCAGGGACTTTTCAAAAAGCAAACACCCCACACCATCAGCACCCAGTCAAGAAGCAGGCCCCTGATGGGCACTCGCCTCCCATGTGGGAGGTCCTGGGTTCGGTTCCTGGTGGCTCCTGGAGAAGGCGAGCAGACAAGGAGCAGACAGACACTGTCTCCTGGGGGAGAGGGGGATAAGTAAAGTGAAAAATAAATAAAGTAAATAAATCTTAAAAAAAAAAAAAAAAAGGAAGCAGGTCCCTGCCATCCCCCAGAGCCTCCCTTGTCACCCTACCAAGCTGCCACCCCTACTATCTCAACTTCCGACACCCTAGATTTGATTTACTTATTGATGAAGTTTATGTTTGTGGCATCGTTTGGGATGTACAACAACTTTGGAAAACTGTCCGTGTCCACATTCCCACCAGTGCGAAGGTGAAAGATGAAGTGGAAGGCACAGCCTTGCCCTCGTGGACTGAACCTAAATGACCCCTGCCCTCTGCCCTGGCGTCCCAGCCCTGGCTGTTCCCCAAGAGCAGTGGAGGCTTATGTCCATCGGGAGACTTGTACTAGAAAGTTCACAACAGCCCCAGGCTGAACACAACAAATGCACAGCAGAATGGTAAACAGAGTTACCTGCATGAGAGGGAATATCACACGGCGGCACGATTGAGCTACGGTTACGCGCAACTTCATGTCGCGGGAAGGGAGCCAGACGCTAAATGGATGAGTCCATTTTCATGAAGCTCTAGAAGAGGCAAAGCCAATCAATCAATGGTGACAGAAGTCAGAACAGCAGCCAGCTGCGAGGAAAGGGAGGGATCAGGAGGGGCTGAGAGGGGGTTTCTGGGCAGCGCGGTGGACTGTGTCTTCATCTGGGGTGTGTTCGCGTTGCGAAGATTCTTTGAGCCGGGCACTTATGACGTCTACTTTTCTGGATACATATCATATTTCAATAAGAAAGTTTGTAAAAATCCCCAGCACTTCACATTGGGTGCCCAAATTCCAGTGATAGTTCCATTCGTAAGCACCCCTTTGACCTCACCAAGGGCCATCACATTCCCCGGTACAAATGTCAGGGATGGAGCCTTGACCGTGCTCCTGGGCCCTCCATTCTTGTGCACTGGCCAGGACCTCCAGCCGCTGCTCTGGCGTCTCCGTGGGCTGGAGTTGGCAGGGCCTCGCCTGGCTGCTCTGCTTTAGGTCCTTGCTCAGGCTGAGCCACGTATGCCAATGGCAGCCATTGCCCAGCACACAAGGGCTCGTTTGCTTAACTCTCACCAATGTGCCTTGTTCCTGGCACTTCCTGATGCCCCTTGGGGAGTGACACCCCCAAGCCATGTCATCTTTCCCACAGGGTTCTCAGGGTCACTTTTAGGCTCTACCTACCTCAACTCGGTTCAAGGGCCCCATCTCCTCCTCTGCATCTCAAAATGTAAATAAACAGTTGCTCTGAGATTTTGGCGGAACATCCCTCTGCACGCTGGGACAAAGTTCGTCTGGGTTTGGGAGGCGCCAGCTTCGCTCTCAGGCTACACATGACCCTCGTTTTATCAGCGCCGAGTGGGCGCCAGCCCAGCACTGGGCAGCAGCTGACACATGCCCCGGAGCTCACGGAGACACGAAGCCGTGTGAGATGTGGGCAGTGAGACGCATGGTGCAGGGGATGCCAACCTGGCTTTGGGCCCAGGAGGCCCCTTGTATTAGCCAAAAGCCTGCCAATGGAAAGTACCAGAAATCTGCTGGCTTTTATAAGGGGTATTTATTTGGGGTAAAAGTTTACAGTTACAAGGCCCTAAAGAGTCCAACTCAAGGTTGGTTTCTCACCAAGGTCAGCTGCCACATGTTGAAGCAAGATGGCAGGTGATCTCTCCTGGTCTCTCCTTCCTTGGCCTCATCTTCCTCTCGCGGCTCCTGGGCCCAGCTCTTCCCGAGCTTGGCGGCAGGCTGGCACAGGGCTTCTACGTCAGTCTCAGCTGTAAGCTATCAGGCAAAATGATTCATCTCTCCCCGGGGCCTCAGCTATGTGAGCCTTCTTCTTTCTGTCACATGGCAGGATTGAAAATGACTGAGCTCTCTCTTCCTATGTGTCTGTTTGTCTGATTGTCTGTTTATATCAGACCCAGCAAGGGGTGGGGACTCTATCCGAGTCAGGCCTTACTGAGGTATTCCAATCAAAAGCCCTAAAGTGGAAAGCGGATGTGGCTCAAGCGATTGGGCTCCCATCTACCATATGGGAGGTCCAGGGTTCGATTCCCGGGGCCTCCTAGTGAGGGGCCTCCTGGTGAGGGGTGGGCTGGCTTGCACAGGAGTGCTGTACCATGTGGAGAGCTGGTGCAGCAGGATGGCACGTGAGGGGAGACACAGAGAAGGGACAATGGGAGACGCAGCTGACCAGGGAGCTGAGGTGGTGCAGGAGATTGAACGCCTCTCCCATTCCGGAAGGTCCTAGCATCGGTTTCCAGTGCCACCTAAAGAGAAGACAAGCAGACACAGAAGAACACACAGAGGGCAAACAGTGAGTACAAAACAAGGGGCAGGGGGCAAGAAATAAATAAAAATAAATAAATAAAAAGCCCTAAAGCGATCTTAACAGGTAATCTAATCAAAGGGCCCTCAGTTGAATTTTTTTTTTTTAAGGAGATACTGGGGCTTGAACCCAGGACCTCGTACATGGGAAGCAGGTGCTCAGCCTCTGAGCTATATCTGCTGCTCTCAACTGAAATGAACACAATCAAAGGGTATCACACCCAGAGGAATAGATTAGTTTATAAACATAACCTCTCTCTTTTTGAGATTCATAAATAATCTCAAACCGCCACACCACTTGTGGGAGGTGTCAAAGCTGTGACCTGCACCTCAGCAGGAGTTTGCCGTCCCCTGGCTTCTCCTCTCCCGTGGTGTCCACTCCAAAGCTGCCCCTCCTCCAAGTCACTCTTTGGGCACAGTGTAGAGGCCTCGCTGAGGGTCTGCTCTGCTTTCTTGGTCCCAGCTTGCTCTGGCTTGAGCTCCCCCAGAGCCACCTCCAGGCCCTTACACTCTATCCTGCCACAGCCCGTGGCTCTGGGGCTTTTTCGGCACCGTCTCTCGTTCTCTGCAGGACTGTTTCCTCTGCCCTGGCTGGAACTTGTGTTTTCATGATTTCCCATTTCTCTGTTGGAATATCCAGCTGTGCTCCTGGTTCAAGATGGAAGCCAGGGTCTCTCTGTGACCCCAACGCTTCCCCAAATACTTCGAGAATGAGAGAAGAGACATCCTGGGTGTGACAGGATGTCCCGCTAACTGCCCCTGGCTCACCTATCAGGGGTTCAGCCCTGGAGGGGTGGCCTCTGCTGCTGTCAGCACCCAAGGTGACCCCAACTTAGTCATCAAGGGTGATGGGGCGACAATGCTCCACCTGGACACACCAGAGCCGGCACCATCACTGTCCACGTTAGGTCTGGGTCCCTGAGACAAGAGTTCACGTAGGAGCAATTTAGTAAAGATGGACCCCCAGGGAGGCAGTAGAGAAGCAGGACAGGCAAGGAGAGGAAGCGAAGGGCACATGGACATGAATATCTATAGCAGCATTTTTTGGCAACACCCCAAAGTTAGAAACCAGCCAAATGTATGATTATGTTCATACAATTGAATGCTAGCCAGCAATGAATATGAATGAAGTAAAGCCACACACAAAACAAGCTGGAAGATTTTCACACACCGGAAAAATAGTTGCAACTCATACGTTAGACAAAGCGTTCTTCTACTTTATATATAAAGAGATCCCTCAAATTGTTGAGAAAAAGACCAACAACTCAGTAGAAAAATGGTCTGCAGATGGGACAGACAATTCATGGAAAAGGAAACACAAATGGCTCTTAAAAGGCTTGAACCAATATTCAATTCCACTCATAAGAGGTATGTACATCAAAACTGCACTTTGACCTTTTAGATTAGCAAATATCACAAAATTGAATAATATACTGTATTAAAGCAGTGGGAAAATGGGCATGCTCATATATTCCTGGTGCAATTGTAAATTGGTACAAATTGAAGAGTAATTTGTATCTACCCAAATCACAAGCGCACATACCTTTTACCCTTGCTTCTAGGAAATTATTCCACAGATATACCTACATATAAGATTATCCATTGCAGTACTGTTTGAAAGAGCAAAATATTGGAAACCATGTATATGCCCAAAATGGGACTCTCTGAATAACTTATAGCATTCAGTCATAAAAAATAATGAGGATGCTACATACCCACTAAAATGGCTAAAATTATAAGGACTGATGACACTAAATGTTGGTGAGCATGTGGAGAATATGGAATTCTCATACACTGCAGGTGAGAATGTAAAATGATATAGTCATTTTGGAAAATGTCTGAGAGTTTCTTTAAAAATTATGACCATCCGACTTCACAATTCCAATTCTAGGTATTTACAGATCAGAAACGATTCCAATTCTAGGTATTTACAGATCAGAAACGAAAGCATATGTCCTCAAGAAGACTTGCAGGGCAGTTTGGAGCAGCTGTCTTAAAAGAGGCCCAAACTCAAAAAGAACCCAAAGGCCTAACTGGAGTCGAGAGAACCAGTTCATTTCTATCACAGAGTACTACTCAGCAATACAAAGAAACAAACTTTGGCACATGAAGAATTTAAATGGGTCTCAAAAACATCAGAAAGCACAAACAGATATCTCACACCCATGTTCATAGTGCAATTATTCGCAATTTCCAAAAGATGGAAACAACCCAGGTGTCCATCAACCGATGAATGGATAAACAAATTTTGGAATATACACACGATGGAATATTATGCAGCTGTAAGATGAATTGAAGTTGTGAAGCATATGACAACATGGATGAACCTGTAGGGCATTATGTTGAGTGAAGCAAGCCAGACACAAAAGGACAAATACTGTATGATTGCCCTATTATGAACTAAATATATTATGTAATCTCACAGAGTTACTAACTTGAATATTGGCTACCAGAAAATAGAATTAGCTTAGAGAATGGAAAGCTGAGGGTTAACCTGTGCGGAACTGGTTAAAAGGATGTGTATTAATCTTTGGAACTGACTAGAAAAGGTGGAAGCCCAACATAATGTCTGTAACTAGCAGTGCTATTATGTGGGTATGAAAATGGTTTAAAGGGAAAGTCTAAGGTCATGTATGTTACTAAAAGGAAAGCTAAAAAATGTAACATGGGACTGTATAGCATAGTAAAACCTCATGTGATATATGAATATGGGTAAAATTGCAGATATAAGATTGTTTTTCTTTGAAGCTGAACAAATGCATGTTAATACTACAAAACATTAGGTGAGACAAAAAAAAATTATGCTAAGCGAAAGAAACCAGACACAAAGTGCTACATATTGTGTGAGTCCATTTATATAAAATGTCAATATAAATCAATTTCTAAAGATGAAATTAGATTAGTGGTTATGTAGGGCTGGAGAAGGACTGCTAAGGGGTGTGGAGTCTTTCTTTACGGAGGAATTAAATTGTTCTAACATTTTTATGGTGATGAATGCACAACACTGTAATTATCCTAAAAGCCATTTATTATACATTTTGGATAGATTGTATGGTATGTGACTATATCTCAATAAAGCTGCTGAATAAATAATTGTGTAAGAATAGCCAGAAATAGCAGCTGTGTACAGCAGGGGAAGCAGAGAGAGACTGAGAGGTGAAGAGTTTTCTTGTCTGTTTTTTGTTATGATTATTACTGAAATAATGAAAGTGCTCTAATGATTGAAGTGATGAATGCACAGCCAGGTGATTATACCAGATGCCATTGACTGCACACTTTGGATGAATCGCATGCTTTATTAATATGTACCAATAAAATTTATTTGTTTTATAAAAACAAACACCAGGCAGAAGTCAGGGAGCCAGGCATGCTGCATGCATCCGTTTATGAAGTTCTAGAGCTGGCAGAGCTCACCTATAGACAGAATGCACATCAGCACGTACTGGGCCTGGGAGTGGAAGAGGCTGGGCAAGGGCACAAGCGAAGTCCTGGGGGGGGGGGGGGGGTGGAAATGTAGCTTGAGTATGGTGGTGGGCACACAGGTGCATCCATTTATTACAATTCATCTAACTGTACACTTAAAATTGGTGCATTTGACTGCAGGAAGCTGACACTTTAGTAACAAAGATTTTAAACAACCAAAGTAATAGTTAATAGTCTTTTAAGAACAATGATCTAGACACTAGATTTAGTAATTGGAGTGAGATGAGATAAAAGTGCCTGGGCAGAACTTTTTATGAGTAATGATTCCATAACTTGTTGAGCTGCCTTTTTCTGCTATTTTACTTTTTTGAATTTAAAACAAAGTTATTAAAACATAATCAAGATGCTAAATGCACCGATAGGAAGCCTCTCCAAGGTATATTAAGTAAAAAATATACCAAGGTTCAGAAAAATATGCCTGTATCGTCTTGGACACATATAAAACATAATTGAAAAGCCTGTATAAGACGCCAATAGTGGCTTCCTGTTGGGGGTGAGGCTGAGCATGGGGGCAGAAGAGGGCTTAGGCTTTTCCCCAAGCATCTCCTACTTCCTGATGTCTGCTTCACGTGAATGTGGGCTTCCCTCCTTTGCTAATTCCAACTCCTCAGAACAGGTGGATTTGCCTAAAAAAGCGCTCGCTGCCTGCGCACTCACGACAGGCTACCCAAATCCAGTACGTCACACAAGCAAACCTTCCAGACGAGGCCGCATGGACCCCTACTTCCGGGGGTCCACCGCTTTGTACCCGCCGCATACAGCTCTGAAGCCCCCGGGGCCGCCGCCTCCCTCGCTCCTGCACCACCCGCGCCAGCACCCGGCGCCGAGCTCCGGGCTGCGGCCCCCCTGCCCGCCGCGTCGCCCAGCCCCCGCCCCTAGGCGAGCCGTAGACGACCCTCTGGCCGCGGCGCCTCTGGGCGGAACCGGTGGCAAGGCGGGGACACAGGTCGGCTCAGGGGGCCACGGAGGGGGGCGCTGCCTGGGGGACCGAGCCGCGACCTCTATCCTCCCGCGACGGCCCATCGCCCCCTCCACCCCGACGTGTGATGGTCTCTCTGAGACGCACGGGGCCGCGTCGCCGCCCGCCTGGCCCAGCTCCTCCCGACGGCCGCTCGGGCCCGGGAGGGCCGGTGGTCCAGGCTCTCCAGGGCACACAACGGGGCGCTGCCCCGCACGGTCGCGGCCCGAGCAGCCGTGGGCGCTGGCGGGGCGGGGCGGGCTGCGCGGGGCGGGGGCGGCGGCGAGCCAGCCGGGGCGGAGCGCGAGGCGACCAGCCCGGAGCCGCGTCCCGGAGGCCGGGGCGCGCAGTCATGGGCCGGGGGTCCCGGGGAGCTCGGGGGTCGCCGGCGTTGCTGCTGCTGCTGCTGCTGCTGCCGGCGCCAGGGGCTGGGGCGCATCCAGGTGAGGCCGCGGACGCCGGGGGTGGGGTGCAGGGGGCGGTACACCCAGAGCCGCGGGAGGGGCAGGGCATGGGGGCTCTGAGCACCTCCTGGACCCTCGTCCTCCGGCTCACGGCCCCCACCGGGAAGCCCCCATCCCCGCTGGCCGCAGGGTCCCTGGACTGCCCTCAGGCTCAGGACCAGCCGTGGCCTTGCCCTGGGGCCCTGGCGCCATATCCTCTCCTTGCCTTGTTTGGTTAGATGGCGGACGCCTGTTTAGCTGATCCCTTCCCAGTTTAA
The DNA here is from genome assembly GCA_026826555.1 of Tolypeutes matacus. Classification (NCBI taxonomy): domain Eukaryota; kingdom Metazoa; phylum Chordata; class Mammalia; order Cingulata; family Chlamyphoridae; genus Tolypeutes; species Tolypeutes matacus. The sequence continues at coordinate 1,559,820 of JAKSZT010028529.1, read as the reverse complement.
CCTCTCCAAGCTGCCTGTGAAATGGGGCCGACAGTGACAACCTGTCCAAGTGCATCAAGTGCCTGGCGAGGGGACGGGAGGGCCACCAGGAAGGAGGCTCTGTCTGAGCACTGGGGGTCCCAACAGGCACAGGGGAGGGAGAGAGGGTGGCCTGCAGAGCACATCCCCTGCCTGGCAGCTTCCGCTGGGACCTCTTCACCGTCCCCGTGCTCCAGCCCCTCGGAGGCCTAGCGGGGGGGCTCCCCAACACCACCTGGCTCCCTTGGGTTCCACTTCCATCCTCCTGGTCACCGTGGCACCCTCTCTGCCTCCCCCTCCTTCCTGGTGCCAGTGGGGTGTGTGTGTGTATGTGCACATGCAGGGCTGTGTGGGGACAACACACGTGCACACAGGTGCACCCTTCATTCTTAACCCTTGGAGACAGGCCCCTTGGACCTCTGTCCCGGGACTGTGGGCTCCCCCCACCCCCAGCGCCAGTGCTCCAAGGGCAACTCACTCATCCAACCAAGGAGGGCTTCTTGGGGGAGGCGGCTCCTGGAGCAGCTGCTATACCAGGTTTGGCAGAGAAGGTGGAGGGGAAGAAGTCAGGGCATCTCGGCCAGACCCAGATGGGAGCCAGGGCTGGGAGGGGGTGGGGCTAGGAGCATTCCAGGGGAGATTCCAGGCGTCTTCTCCTGAGTACGGAGCAACACTGGCTCTGGGATTCTTCCCAACAGAGCAGGCGGCTCCTTGCCAAGGGGAGCTGTGGCGAGGTGGGCCTCCTGACTTCTGGGGTTGTTTTCTCGGACCGTGGGGAGTGAGGCGGGCAGGCATGCCCTCTGCCAGGCCAGAAATACCCCAGGCTGCCTTCAGCCTTCCCTGCCCTCTGCTCCAGAGGGTTTGGCCTCATGACCTCTGAACCCCCAAGCCCTCCCCTCCCCCCAAGGTCTCCTCCCAGGCTCCCCGTCCCTCCTCTGCCACCTCCCTGGTGGTCCCTAGTCCCAGTGCTGCCCCCTGGGTTCCTGCACTTCTCCACCGAGGTCGGAGTCTGCTCCTCAGGGCCTTGGACACCCTCAAACTCACCCCTTTGCTACCCCTCCCCGTGTCCTACAGGCCCCCCTCACCCTCCTGGAGAGCCGGTCACCCCCCCGCTGGGTCCTGAATGGACAGCCCTGGCATGTGGCCACCCTGGAGGAGCCGGTCAGTGTCACATCGTTCCTTCCCTTGCAGGGGCCCTGGGTTCCCCAGCCCCTTTCCCCCTCCCAGATCCCAGGGTGACTTTCGCTGGGTCCCCAGGACCACCATGTCACTCCTCCTTGGGCCGCTCCTGGCAGGGTTGGGGGCGGGGTTGGTGAGGCATCTCGATGAAGTCAGCCTGCACATATGGAAGTCATTTCCAAGCTGCCTGCCCACTCCCCCCTCCCTTCCCAGAATTGGCCTGGCAGCCCCCACCCACCTAGGCAGAGATGGGTCCCTGCTTTGTGAGGCCTAAAGCCTTTCAGGATCTCTTTAAGAAAAATACCCAAATAGCTTCACCAGATCATGTGACCCTCTGGACTCATCCTCTGTGCCTGCCCCTCCCCCCAGCCTCACTGGCTTAGGCGGAATCCACTTCTGGCCACTCCCCTGGAACCACCCCGATGCAAGCTCCCCTGCTTTACTTCTCCAGGGCGCTCTGCCCCAGCCACCCCCCAACACTGCCCATCACACACCTCCAGAATAGCCAGCCCATCTGCATGTGCCACAGCCCCTCCACAGAGGGGCTCACTGCAGCCCAAAGAGGGTGGGCAGTTGCCCCAGGCCATGCAGCGTATTAGCCTGGAAGCCTGAGACCTGTTGGCCAGCATCCCAGGCCCTGAATCTCCAGCAGAGAGGCCAGCCCTCTGTCCAGGTCCAACGAGGAGGAAAGCTAGAGAGAGCTGCCGCCAAGGCTGGGAGGTCCCCGGCCGGAGGCCCTCCGGGGGTTCCCCAGTCGTGGGGGCCACCCTTCAGCAGGTTAAGGATGGCCCCAGGCCGAGCTTTGAAATCCTTCTCCTGGACACAGCTAGGGAGGGGAAGTCTGGGTGCACCATGGGCCAGGCCTACTGGGGCCCCCTCCCTGCCTGAGCCCAAACTGTGACCAGGAGAGGACCCCAGAGAGGCTCTGTTGCCCCCACTTGGTGGCCCCTCCCCCAGGCAGCCTGCCAAGAGGCAGAAAGCACTCCCACTTCAGGAGAAGACAGGGTCCACTGCGAGCGGTGTGGCCACCTGGAAGGCTGGGAAGGGACAGCGAGGAGGGGGCAGGGGCAGCCTCATTTGTGTGCCGTCTGGACCCTGCCTTTCCCCCCCACCCCCCCGTGCAAACCTTTCCCCAACAAAGCTCGTGCATTCCAGCCACATGAGCTCATGCTGGAGGCTCTTGGGGCCCATGGCTAGGGAGGCAGGGGCCGTCTGCTCCCCACTTGTGGAGGGTGGACCCCCCAAGACTCAGTGCCCTTTGGCTGGGATTCCAGTGCAGTGCATTTTGGGATAAAAGGGGAGGGCCAGCAAGGGTGGGGACAAACATTCCAAAGAAACAGCAGCCCCTCAGGAGACTCCAACTCTAGGCCCCCAGCCAGGCTGAGGAGGCGGGTGTGTATGCAGACAGAGCATCCACATGGGGCAGAGGCAGCAGAGAGCCCGTGGAGGGGCCGCGGTCAGGGGCCCCCTCCTGACATCATGCACAGGACGTCAGTGTTTCTCTCGGCCAGGAATGGGGGTCCTTTACCTTGTGGGCTCAGCGAAGCAGGTGTGCATTGGGCTTGCCAGAAGCCACGGAGAACTTCCAGAGGGGGTGGGTGCTGCCAGAATTGAAGGCAAGGGAGTAAAGTCTGAATTTTGCAGAAAGCGAGGGGCAGCACGATATAGGAACAAGACCCCAGATGCCACAGTCACCCAGTGCCCCCTTGCCAATGTCCTCAGGACCCCAGTGTCCTCCCTGCTTAGAGAAAGCCCCTGCCAGCATGGAGGAGTAAGGCCAGAGGATGAGCTCAGGGGCCTTGGGCAGGGAGGCCCCTCTGGAGGGAGGATGCGATGTGCATTGGGCAGGTGTCCCGTGACTCTTGTCAGGACATCTGTATCTGCCTGACCTCACTCCACGCCTACCTATATCCATACATACCCACCATGACACAGGGCGCCTGCTGCTCCCCTCCAGTGTTCTCCCAGGAGTTTCCTCCCCTGTGACAAGCTTGCCCCCCCCACAGTCGGGGGCCTGCAAACCCACCATCTCAGCCCTACACTCCACACTCCTTCTCGTCAGGTCTCAAAGCCAGACGTGGGGCTGGTGGCCTTGGAGGCTGAAGGCCAGGAGCTCCTACTTGAGCTGGAGAAGAATCAGTGAGTCCCAGGCTGAGGTGGGGTCTGGGGGCCAAGAACAGAGCCTCTTGCTGGGGCTGTCGTGCTGGGGGGGCAGGAACGGACACGAATCCATGGGGCAAGCTGGGTGCAGGTGGCAGGGAGGGTCACGCAGGCTCGTGTCTGGCTTCTGGAGCTGCAGTGGGCTGTTGGGGCTGGACCAAGCCCCTTGGGGGAAGAGCCCACCCTAGGAGCTCTGTCAGCACTAGGTTCCCAGCCCGAGACGGGGTTCCCACCTGGTCGGCACCCACAGGGTGTGTAGAGTCAGAAGAGAATCCAAGGAGGGACTTGAAAGGTTGAGTAACAGGGCAGGCCCTGCAGGGATGATGGGGATGAAGGTGCAGTGCCTGCGAAGCTCAGGGCCAGGGAGGAGGAGCTTGACTTGCTGGAAGTTCTCCAGCTGCAGGGGAGAAGCATGGCAAAATGAATCTGGGGAGTCCCAGGAGGGCCTGCTCCCAGGAGGCTAAGAATGCCACCAGATAGGGTGGAGCCAAAGATTTTGAGCTGGAGCAGGCAGAGCTCAGGACAGGGCTGGGCTGGGTGGGGCCTAACATGCAGCCTGTGAGGGGTGAGGGAGTCTGTATTACCCAAACTGAGAGGTGTTGCTGGCTCTGTTTCCATCACTCTACGTGTATTCAGTTCTCCCCATGGGATCAGGTAGGTTCCCCTGTGACAAACGTTAGCGTCTCGGGTTCAAATTCCCCACCCATTAAATGGGGTGATCGCATCACCTACCTCTGAGGGTTGTGTGCATGTGGGTGGGAGCCAGGCTGGAGAAGGTGGAGAAAGCAGCATCACAGGTCTTTGGGGAGGTTGGGGGTGATGGGGTCAAGGTGATTTTTTAAAGGAGAGAGATGCACTTATGGCTAATCTATCCTGGTGGGAAGGGCCCTAGTGAGACAGAATCATTCCTGGAGAAGGTGGGGATGAGGTCCCTGCTCTAAGAGCAGGTGTGAGCAGGCAGGGAGGGTGCCCCAGGGCTGTTTTCTCTCGAAGCAGGAGGTGGCATGGCTGAAGGGCAGAGGGGGAGGCACATGAGTTCTGGAGGCCTTGGGAGCAGAACTCAAGATCCACTGCAGAGCAGTCAGGGGAGAGGGCTGACCAGATACGCCCAGCAAGGGTAGGCAGAATGCAGGGCGGCCTGGAAACGTCACCCCAGTTCCTCAGCTCCACGTCCCATCTGCTCCCACCCAGCCTCTCTCTAGTGTCCTTGACCTGGGGACCCAGCCACCTGCTGAGTGCCCCCCCAGGGAGCACACACCCTTCCCCTATTCCTGCTCCTCCCTGGCCCCTCCCAACCCCCCCACATCCAGACCCTTATTACCAATTCTCTCTCCTGCCCTTGCCTTTCTCCTAAGGTCAAGGGCATCCCCCCGCCTCTTCTGAGGGCTGCTTCTTAAGGGTAGGGCGTGCTCCCTCATGGCCTGCTCAGTTAGCATCCAGGAGGAAGGCTGGAGGGCATCCTGGAGGAGGAGGGCCAAATGAGGGATTCCTTCCACACCCCTCCCAGCAGGCTGCTGGCTCCGGGATACACAGAAACCCACTACAGCCCTGAGGGGCAGCCAGTGGTGCTGGTCCCCAGCCACATGGTGAGACCCCCAGGAGCTTGGGGACAGGGTGGGGGTGCTGGGGGGCTGTACCCCCCCCCCCGCCATTCCTACCCCAGTCTCCTCCTCCTGTGCCTCAGGAGAGGTTGGAGACAGCCACCCCCCCCAAGCCCTCCCTCTTGCCCCTCATCAGCCTTGGCTGAGATTCGGACTGGGCCCCCTCCCCCGCAGGACCACTGCCACTACCGCGGGCGCGTGAGGGGCTTCCCTGACTCCTGGGTCACCCTCAGCACCTGCTCTGGGCTCAGGTGAGGAGCCCCCGGGGAGGGGCTGCGGGGGGCGCCGGGGGCGCAGGGAAGGGCTCCCTCAGAGCCTTCTGCTCCACTCTGCACCCCAGAGGCCTGATCGCACTCAGTGGTGAAGCCAGCTATTACCTCCATCCCTGGCCACCCCCGGCTGCAGCCGACCCCTGGACCCACAAGATCTTCCGGACGGAGCAGCTGCTCAGCTGGAAAAGGGCCTGTGGCCAGAGAGCCCTGGGGGGAAAAGGGGGCACGGCTGGCTTTCCTGGTGTCGCCCCCAGCAGGGTGAGGGAAACAGAGGGGTGGAAAGGCAAAGGAAGTGGGGCCTCCGGTCCTGACATCTTTATCTGAGGCTGAAGAAAGGTTCTAGCAAATTCTTAAAGTGAACTTGGTGGGGGGCGGTGGTCAGGGCTCAAGCCTGCCCCTCATGGTCGTCATTGCCCCCATACAGGAGCGGCGAGAAGCCCGCAGGAGCCCGCGGTACCTGGAGCTGTACCTAGTGGCCGACCACGCCCTGGTGAGGGGAGAACCACGGCTGGGCCGGGGGATGGGGCCCCTCCCCCGACGTGGCCGCCCTCGCCCCAGCTTGCCCACCCTCGCTCTCTCCCTTCCTCTCTCCTTCCCTCTTTCTTTCAGTCTAAAAGTTCACTGTGCTAACATAGCCAACGTAAAGTTCCCATTTTATCCACTGCGAGCACGCGGTTCAGAGGTGGCCCTTGCGCTCACCACGTGCCGCCGTGCCCTCCCAGTTCCTGACCCAGCACCGGAACTTGAGCCTCACCAAACAGCGGCTCCTGGAGGTCGCCAACTACGTGGACCAGGTTGGGGAGGGCCGCGGCCGGCGCCGGAAGGGGAGAGCAGAGGGCCCCGACGGGAGGAAAGAAAGGCGTCCCTGCGCCAGCCCCTTCCCGCCCTCAGTTCCTCAGGACGCTGGACATTCAGGTGGCCCTGACCGGCCTGGAGGTGTGGACGGAGCAGGACCGCAGCCGCGTCACGCCGGACGCCAACGCCACGCTCTGGGCCTTCCTGCAGTGGCGTCGGGGGCTGTGGGCGCGGCGGCCACACGACTCCGCACAGCTGCTCACGTGGGTGCCCGGGTCCCTCACGGGGGTCCGGGGCACGTGGGCCGCCCGCCTGCCGGCCCCACCGGGTCACGCCGCGCTCTGCCCGTAGGGGCCGCGCCTTCCAGGGCACCACCGTGGGCCTGGCACCAGTCGAGGGCATGTGCAGCGCGGAGAGCTCCGGAGGCGTGAGCTCGGTGAGGCCCGGCGCAGGTAGTCGAGGGAGAGGGGCTGGTGGCGGCGGGGCCTGCGGTGACCGCCCCTCCCCTCCCAGGACCACTCGGACCTGCCGCCTGGCGCCGCAGCCACCATGGCCCACGAGATAGGCCACAGCCTCGGCCTCAGCCACGACCCCGACGGCTGCTGCGTGGAGGCCACCGCGGAGCAGGGCGGCTGCATTATGGCGGCGGCCACGGGGTGCGGGCGAGGGGCGCGTGGAGAGCTGCGGACAAGGGTCCGCTAGAGCGGGGAGGGGTCTTTCCTTGGCTGCGTTCTCCTGTAGGCGAAATGGATCTCCTTCAGTTTTCTCTTCTGTCAAATGGGCCTGATAAAAGCACCCGCCTTGGGGCTGCTGGTGAGGCTTGGGCGGAGGAAACGCAGGGCGGACCCGACCCTCAAAATGCTGCTACTTCCCAGGCGACCCGGCGCTATCGCTCCATCCCGGGGGCAGTAGTACCCGCCCCACCCGGGCTCGCCGGTGCCTTTGCGCGGGTCACTTCCGCTCTCCGCGCTCTGCCTCAGGGAGGGTCCGAGCCACCCTGCGGTGGCCGGGCCCGGGGGCGGGGCGTGGGGACAAGCGGGACCGCGGCGGCCCCCGCACACCCGACGGCTCCGCGCCGCCCGCAGGCACCCGTTCCCGCGCGTGTTCAGCGCCTGTAGCCGCCGCCAGCTGCGCGCCTTCTTCCGCAAAGGGGGCGGCGCGTGCCTCTCCAACGCCCCCGACCCCGGGCTCTTGGTGCCGCCGCCGCACTGCGGGAACGGCTTCGTGGAGGCGAGCGAGGAGTGCGACTGCGGCGCCGGCCAGGTCAGATCGCCTGGCCCGGGCCCGGGGACCCAAGGCCGCGCCCCGCCCCGCGCCTGGGGCTCTGCTCCCTGACCCGGTCGCTTCGCTCCTTTCCGGCCCCAGGAGTGCCTGGACCGCTGCTGCCTCGCCCACAACTGCTCGCTGCGCGCGGGGGCCCAGTGCGCACACGGGGACTGCTGCGCGCTCTGCCTGGTGAGGGCATGGAAAGCTCTGGGGTGTGGGCTGGGGATGTGAGGCGGGGTGCTGCCGGGTCTCCCTGCGCGTGGGCCCGCGGGGCCCCCCGGAGCAACTGGGGCTGTGGCTCCTCGGCCCGGGTGCCCTTTCTCCCCCACACCCCGCCTCTGAGCCGCGCCCTCGGCGTGGACCTCTCACCGCCTCTGGCCTCCCTGTCGCCGCCCTCCCGGGCCGGGCCACCTGCGCAGCTGAAGCCAGCGGGCGCGCCGTGCCGCCGGTCGGCGGGCGACTGTGACCTCCCCGAGTTCTGCACGGGCGCCTCCCCCCTCTGTCCCCCAGACGTTTATGTGCTGGACGGCTCGCCCTGCGCCAGGGGCCGCGGCTACTGCCGGGATGGCGCGTGTCCCACGCTCGAGCAGCAGTGCCATCAGCTCTGGGGGCCGGGTGAGACGGCGCGTGCGCTCTTGCAGCCCCTTTTCCCCTCCCTCCTTCTCGGGCGCGGGGAAAACGAGGCCCGGGTAGCGTGGTCCCTGCTGGGCAGACGCCAGCCCCGCCCGCACCTCCCCAGGCTCCCGCCCAGCTCCGGAGGCCTGTTTCCAGGTCGTGAACTCCGCGGGGGACGCCCACGAGAACGGTGGCTGGGACAGCGAGGGCAACGGCGTGCCTCGAATACAGAGGTAGGGGGTGGAGCGGAGGGAGCAGAAGGGGGGGTGTCGGGAAAGGGCGCTACACGCCCATTGACTTCCCTCCATGCGGTCCCCAGAGATGCGCAATGTGGGAAGCTGCAGTGCCAGGGCGGGGAGCGGAGCCCGCGCGCACCCCACGCGGCTCGGGTGGACTCCACGGCCCACCTGGGTGGCCGCGAGATAACCTGCAAAGGAGCTTCAGCGCTTCCTGGCGCCCCGCTGGACCTGCTTGACTTGGGCCTGGTGGAATCGGGCACCCAGTGCGGACCCGGGATGGTGAGCCCTGTGGCCTGAGCCCGCCCCGCCCGGGAGTCCTCGCCCCTCACGCCCCGTGCGTACACGCCCACAGGTGTGCCAGGACAGGCGCTGCCAGAACGCCACCTCCCAGAAGCTGAAGCGCTGCCTGCCCGCGTGCCACGGCCACGGGGTGAGCTGTCCACGGGTTGGAGGGGTGGCCTGGGGGTGCCTGGTGCCACGCGAACCCCTGCCCTCCTCTTGGCTGCAGGTTTGCAATAGTAACCACCACTGCCACTGCCATCCGGGCTGGGCGCCGCCCTCCTGCGAGCAGCCGGGACTCGGCGGCAGCGTCGACAGCGGCCCGGTGCAGCCTGCAGGTGCGCGCGCGGCAGGGGCAGGCGCGCGGGCCGGGCGGCGCACCTGCTGGGACTCAGCGCCTCGGTACCCCGCAGAGCGCGACGCCTTCCTTCCCGCGGTGCTCCTCAGCTCCCTGCTGCCGCTGCTGCCCGGAGCCGGCCTGGCCTGGTGCTGTTTCCGGCGCCCGAGCGCCTGTCTTCGGCCGCGCCTGAGCGGCTCGCGGAGGCGCCCTGCGAGCTGCGGGTAGGCTGTGAGCGCCGAGCCCCCGCCCCCCCCCACCGTGGTTCCCGCTGCTCTGACTGCCCGGCTGCGTGGAGCCCAGGGCGCCGGAGACGGGAGAGCTGGGAGCGGGGTGCCCTAGACCTTGCCCCCGGTGCGGAAGGCTCAGCGGGACAAGCCAGCCTGCAGAGGCCGTGGGAAGACACCTGGAGAAGGAGGCGGCAAAGGCCTTCCGGGCAAGCCCAGGGTGTGGGTCCGCCTTCCTCCACACCCTCACCTCAGGGCCAGCGCCCTGCGCCCCTGCTGCGCTCAGCCCCTCTACTGCTGGCTCGCATACTGCCACCAGGCGCTGCCCCCCTGACTCTGCCTTCCTCACCAGCCCCCCAGGCAGTTGGCTCCACTGTGCGCTCCCGAGCCTGCCACTTCCTTTGCTGCTTTTTTGTTGCCCCCTTGAGCTCCCAAACGCTGGCCCCAGCACAGCTTTTCACTCCACAGCACTGGGTGCCTGTGGCGCTGGCTGCCTTTGTGCCCAGGGCCTCCCCAATCCAGGCAGGGCCCTGGGAGGAGAGGCCGCCCTACCCTGGCTCCTGGGCATGGCGGTCCCCTGAGGCCATGTTGGACCTAGCCCGGCCCTGAGAGTGCTCCCGGCAAGCTGAGGGAGAGCGCAGGATTCAAGCTGGACCTTGGGAGCTTCACCTGCTGGGGGAGGGGTCAGAAGGCACCCCAGAAAGGCAGGGCACACACCAGCCTCGACTGAGAGACCCTTGATGCGAGGAGCAGTGGCTGTGGGTCCATGGGCAGAAGGACAAGGCTGTCTGCACTCAGCTTGGCAGCAAGGGGCCTGGGAGGGCGATGGCAGGACTCAGGGTGGACTTGGGGCCCTGGAGACTGTTGAGAAGAGCTGCCCAAGCATGGGCAAGGTCCTGGGAGATGGGCAAGGGTGACCATCGAGGGCAGAGGGCGCTCCTGTGGCAAGGAGCCCCAGCTCAGCTGCCGCTGAGGGAGGGCACCCAGCCCTCTTTGGAGCGCGAGTGGCGTCAGGGCCGTGGTGGTGGGTGGTGCTGTGGCCTGGCAGAAGTGCCAGGCTGGAGGGGGGCTGCCAGTGGCCGTGCGAGGGCCCAGTTTCCCTCCTGGGAGTACAGGAAAGGAGCTGGAGAGGGTGACTGCAAGCGGAAGTGTGAAGACGCTTCAGCGCGCAGAGCTCGCTCATCTAACACCCTGGCCAGCTGCGGGAAGCAGCTCTGGGTGCTTTGCTCAGCCATCTGTGACCTTCTGGCCTCTCACCTCCTGCTCAGGCGCAGAGCTGGCCCACATGGGGACCCCCCCTGGGCAGTGCTCGGGAGAGAGGCACCAGCAGGAGTTAGGGAGGGGTGTGGGGTATGGGGTGGGCCCTTCCCATCTGCCTCCTTCTAGACGGCCCCTCCTCCCCACTTTGCACCCACCCAGACCCCAGGCACCCCGCCCACTGTGTTCGCAGCACTTGCTCCCAGAGCCTGAGAGTTCTGCCCCAGCCCAGCAGTGCCCCGGCACCCCACTTGCACCCCAAGGTAGGTGGGCCTCCCCTTTCCAGTGATCATCCACCCCCTCTTCTACCCCCACCTCACTGCCTGTGCTCTGAGGTTTCTGGCCTTAGAGACCAGACAACCTGTTGGAGAAGCTGTTGTCATGGAGACTGGGATGCTGAAGCCCTTGGAGTGAGGAGGAATTTGAGGCTCCTCCAGGGCCCTCGGTGCCCACTGAGGGTTCCCTGCCCCACGCCTTGTGGTCTGGGATCCTAGCACAGCTGGGGTAACTGCTCCCCTTTCCTCCATCTCCTCATTAGGTCAAGCCCAGAAGCCAAGACCTTGCCTTTGGTGAGGAAACTTAAAGATAGATGGCCTCGGACACGATTCCATGAACTCGGATTCAAGGCAGAGCCAGTCAGCTGACCTCACACTCAGCAGTTCAGATGCTTCGTTTCCCCAGTTGCGCTCCACTCAGCCCACTCCAAGACCCTAGAAGCTGCCATGTGGTGTCCCTGCCCCTTAGGGCTGGCGGATCCTCTCAGGGTACGCCCTCTGCCCCTAGAATCCAGCTCATGTGGTCTCTGACCCCATCACCAAGGGCAGCTGGACCGTGCCAGGCGTTGGGTGTGTTTGCTACCTGCGCTTTACCCAGACCCAGCTCTGCAGAGGACAATGACTGCTAGGCCAGAAGCAGGGATCCTGGGTCCCTGCATCTCAGACTGAACCCACTTTCCTGGGGCCTGGCCCCCACAAACGAAACTGCGACCTTCATTCTGCCATTTTATCCTCTGGATGCTTCAGCCCCCACTCCATTCCTAGCTCCCCACCCGAGGTTTTGGGGTGTGCCGAACCTACTGCAGCCCCTCACTTTGAACATTACTCAACCCTCTCCATTCCCTGGGGAGGGGACAAAGAGGGCCATTTTAGAAAGGACACCAGAGTTGGACTCAGAAGACAGGTATGCTGCTCTGGGGCCTCGTGAGTCTTTCCTGTCCATCCAACCCAATGGGACACACAGAGGGCCACAAGGGTGGTGGCTAGGGGTGGACCTCAGATGGAACTAGGGCCCAGGCATGTATCTGGTGCTTAGCTTGAATAACCCCTTTGCCTGGTCTCCTGCCCACTGTGCACATTCTCAGAGGCCATTCACTTCTTGGGCTTCAAGTAGGAGTTGCCTGTTGAGTGACCTCTTGTATCAGTCAGGTGTCGCTGCATAACAAAACCACCCCAAAACTTAGTGTCTTAAAAGGAGAACTGATACTGTGAGTTGGCACATTAGGTTGAGCTCAGCTAGGCTCATTTATGTTTGTAATCAGCTAGTCAGTTCTTCTGGGGTTGGCTGGCTGTTGGTTAGGGTGATGGGGGTGACTGGGCTAGGTGTCTCTCAGTCCCAAACAAGCCTTCCCTGGCTTGTTCAGTTGGCAGCTGGGGGAGTGTTCCAAGAGGGCAGGACCAGGACTGGGGTGAGGTAAGCGAGGCAGATGCCTTGGGTGCAAAATTTAAGGGGGGGGGCACCAAAAAAGCAATCAAGATAAATATTTTTTAAAATTTTATTTTGGCAACATTTATACCACATAGAATAAGAAGATAAATAATATCTAATGCAATGTCAAAGAAATAAAAAGTAATGCAAAAATCCATGATGAACAGATTTCAAAAATTTTAGTAAAGACAAGATCAGTAGCAGTGCCATGCCAAGTCATATGGTAGCCTCCCGCAAAAGGAAAAATCAGGACTGGTGAGCCCGAGGCGAGCTCCTCCCTTGCTCATTCACCTCTCCTTAGTCCCGGCTCTGGAGACAGGAAGTAGAAACTCACGACACTGGCACCGGCCTCACTTCCATCACATTGTGCTGGCTCAGGCAGGTCACAAGTCGAGTCTGGGTACTGGAATGGGGAGAAAAGCCAATCATTTCAGAGGACGCACAGAACTGGAGAGGGTCTAAGCACAAATGCTTCCTAAAGGCCAGCAAGGAGTGTCTGCACCCTGTGGCCTCCCGCTACAAAGGACCCAGGGAGGCCATGCTTTCCTTGGTGACCATTGCCTAAGACTTCCCAGAACCCCGTGGAGGGGAGGGCGCTGGGACGGCCAGATGGGAAGGCAAGGGGCAGGGAAGGGGGCATCTGAGGGGAGCACAGCCTGGCTCACGGTAAGGAACCTGAGAAAAGCGGGTTGGGAGAACAGTGGGGTTCAGGTCGTTAACAGGTGTGCTGAGTGTGCAGGGGAGTAGAGGGCAGGAAGGGGGTGCAGGGGGGCGTGAGCTCAGACCGCCCTCCCCCGATGCCTCAGGGTGTACAGCCCTCTGTTGCCCCTGCCTCTCCCTGGAGACCCTTCTCCCTAAGGAGGGTGTTGTTCTCACTTTGGTCGTGACCCCCCCCAGAGACAGGGGGTGCACCCTGTGCACTCAGCTCTGGGCTCGCATTTCTTGCCCTCTCACGTGCTGGTTTCCAAGTGGATTTTGCAGAATTAAATGCAACCAGCCGCAGCGGTATGACAGTTTGCATTTTGCCTCAGTGGCCATGGCCCGCAGCGGCTGCCGAGCCCCACAAAGCACAGCGATGAGCTGCCATATCCAGGGGCGGCCAGGCCAAGGCGGCTCTCTGAATTTGTGTTTTAAAGGCCAGGAGAGACAATAAAAATCATGGAGGGAAAGAACTTGAATTTCAGAAAACTTACTTGGTTCTTGGGGGTGGTCTTCTGATTTCAAGGGGCAGAAACCTACTCCAATGAGCTTTGTAAAAAAAGGAATGTATGGGGGGATGGGGAATTCCTATTTAGTGGATACAGAGCTTCTGTTTGGGGTGATGGAAAAGTTTTAGTGATGGGCAGTGGTGATGGCTGCACAACATTGTAGTGTAATTAATGCCACAAAGTAGGACACTTAATGGTTAAAATGACAAATTCTATGTTACATTTTTGGCTTTGCTTTCCTTTGAGATGGCTTCTTACATAGCTTCCCCAAAAGGGGCCCCTGAGAGATGCAAGTTTTCCTTTCTCCAGTGTAGTTGACCCCAGGCCAAGAGTCCCAGGAAAAGGTCCAGAATGGACTCAGGTTGGGTCACATGTCCATGCAGGAGCCTAAGAGATGCTGAACTTTCACTGGTAGGAATGGGTCATGTACCCTTCCTTGGAGCTGGGGGGGGGGGGGGGGGGGGGTGGGGGGGAAGGGGGCCGAAAGGGGGGGGGGGGGGGGGGGGGAGGCCAACCCAGGAGAACTAAGAGTGGTTTCCACAAATGAAGAGAGAGATTTGATTCACGGTAAAGGACTTGAATAGAATCTCTACAAAGAAGATCGACAAATGGTCAGTGGTGCATGAAAAGATGCTCAATGCCATTGGTCAGCAGGGAAATGCAAATCAAAACCATAATAAGATATCACTTCACACACTATCAGAATGAAAAAGGAAAATAAGTGTTGGTGATGATGTAGAGAAATTACATAAAATGGTAAAGCTGCTATGGAAAAGAGTTGGCATTCCTCAAAAATGAAATATTAAATTATCACATGACCCAGCAATTCCACTCCTAGATATTATACCCAAAGAAAATGAAACACACATCCATACAGAACCGTGTACACAAACATTCATCGCAAACATTATTTGTAGCAGGGGCACCGAATGTCCACCTACAGAGGAGTAGATAAGCAAGATGTGGCATAGACATAAAATGGAATATTACTCAGCCATAAAGAGAGGAAGTCCTGATGAATGCTACAACCTGGATGAACCTCAAAACATTATGCTCAGTGAAAGAAACCCGACACAAAAGGTCACATATTGCATAATTGCTTTCATATGAAATATCCAGAATCGGAAACTCCATAGAAACAAGAAGCAGGAGCTGGAGGAGGTACTGGGAGTGATTAGCGAACCCGAGCAGAGACCCTTTTGGGGTGTGAAAACGTGAAACTAGAGCATTGTGAATGCTCTAGATGCCACTGAGTTGTACACCACAAAAAAGGGGAATTGTATGTTATGTGAATTTCACCTCAATTTTTTAAAAAAAGTAAAGAGACCAATGGAAGATAATGGAGGGCCCTGTTTGGTAAGGCAAATGGCAACCCCAGAGGTATCTGGGCTCTTCTGCCAGTAAGGAACACGGAGAGAATGGATATCAGGCAAGGAACAAGGAGTCTTGATTGTAAGACTTTATGTCTATAAATATGAAATTTAATATAAAAAAATGACTCATCAGGAATGCCTAAGAAATTGAAAATGTGACCAGACCTTGAACTGTTCAAGAAATAGAATTAAGAGTTAGAAATCTGTTCACAAAAATGAACTTTATGCCCAGAAGACTCCACAGCTGAGCTCTACTGAGCGCTCAAGGGACAGTTAATTCTAATCTTAATTATAGTCTTGTAGAGAAAAGAGTAAGAGGGAACATGCCCAACTCACTTTATCTGGATGGAGTAATCTCAATACCAAAACCTGACAGAGAAACAATGAAAAAGGAAAACTACAGCCTACTCTCTGTTATAAGCATAGATGCAAAATTCCTAAAAAAATTATCAGCAAAGAAAATCTAGCTAGCTGGCTACATGACCAATTCATCATTACCAAATGGGTTTATCCTAGAAATACAAGGATGTTTCGACATTAGAAAGCCTAAAAGATCACTTCTCATTTTGGGCTGCACATTTGAATCACCTGGGGGTACTTTTAAAAAATACCAGGGGGGCAAATGTGGCTCAAGCGTCTGAGCGCTTGCTTCCCACATGGGAGGTCCCGGGTTCGGTTCCCGGTATCTCCTAAAAACAAAAATATGACAAGCAAACAAATGGAAAAACCAACTCAGGGGAGCCGATGTGGCTCAGTGGTTGAGCACTGGCTTCCCACATATGAGGTCCCGGGTTCAATCCCCAGCCCCTAGAACCTAAAAAAAAAAAAAAAAAAAAAAAAGCCAGTGCCCGGGAGACTCGAATCTAGTTTGTCCAGGTTGGGTTAGGCACTGGCAGTTTTTAAAAGCTCCACATGTGTTTCTAACGTGCAGGTTGGGAACCAGTGCACTGAGGTTTAGATGTCAGAGGGATAGAGAGGTCATTTGAAACATGTACTCAGTACAGCAGGGGAATGTACAGAAGTGTTCATAGCAGTACTGTTTTCAATCATTAAAAATTAGAACAAAATCAAATGTCTATCAGTAGGAGAACAGATAATGTGTCATAGGGTCATGCAGTGGAATACGAGACAGCAAAGGAAAATGCATGAATTCTTTGACAAATACCAACATGAATACATCTCAAATCATACTGGGCCAAAAAAAAAAAAAAAAGTTCCTGAGTGACAGATACATGTATCACTCAGGTTTATATAAAACCTACATACATGCAAAGCACTACTATATGTTGTTTAGGCATATATATAAATATGCCTGAAAAAGACAAACGACAAAGCAGCAGCTGGGGAGTAGTAAAGAGAAAAGGCCTGGAGGAAAAAGCAGGAATTGGCAGGGGACCTAGGGCTTTGACTAATTTGCAATAGTTTGTTTCTCTCTCTGGTTCACAGGTACTTGAGTGTCACTGTATTACTCTGCAAACTTTTTGTATATATGAAATATTAAAATTTCATACTTTAAAAGTGATGGCATTAGTGCCATATCTGTATAAAGTTAGGCCTAACTTCTGACTTTTAATCTCAACATTTTTAGAATAACTTTTTGAATTGTCAAAACAATGCTGTTTCACATTCTGATCAGGAGAAAACAGATGAACCCCAGAGGGATATTGTATGAAATAACTGACCAGGATTCTTTCGTCAAGCTCCTAGAAGAAAAACAGACTGAAGAACCAGCACAAACTGGTGACGCAGGAGACATCCTGGGATCCGGGGACAGAAAAGGACATTAGTGGAAAAACATGAAATTCAAGGTCTTTAGTTACCAACATTGTACCAATGCTACATTTCTAGTTTTGTTGATTATTCTATGGTTAGATAAGAGAGTAACAGGGAGGCTGGGTGAGCCAAGGGTGTAATGCTTTAACAGGAACTCTAATATTTTTGCAGTTTCTTGGACATCTAAAATAGGTTCACAAAAAGAAAAAAGAGAAAAAGAAAAAAGAAAAAAAAAAACAAAATAAAAAATAGAATAAAATTAGTTCATGATAAAAGTTCAAAATAAAATTATTATATTATTATTTTTTAAAGATTTTATTTATTTATTCATTTATCCCCCCCTTGCTGCTTGTGCTCGCTGGGTCAGCTAACCACGCCGTGCGGGCGGGCTTGCCTTCACCAGGAGGCCCCGGGTTCGGTTCCCATATGGTAAACGGGAGCCCTACTGATCGAGCCACAGCCGCTTCCCCAAAATAAAATTATAAAAAAGGAAAAGAACAATTATGTTTTGTTCTTAAATAGTTTATAACTTAGCATGAGAGAGACAAGGTTTCTTTAGCTTGCTGTGTGAGGGGCGCCGTGTGTGCTGCGAGTCGGTTACGGCTTATCCAGGTGGTGGAAATCCGGATTTACCTGAAAGGAGCAGGTGGGGCGGGCACCGGCGTGGGGGCCTTCTCTCCCGCTGAGGCTTCTCCCCGCGCGAGCGCAGGCGCCAGCGCAGACACCTGCTGTCCGCCGCTGGGCAGGGGGTCCCTCCGCCTGGGCCGAGCAGCACCGGGAGCGCCCGGGGCGCCCGACATGGCCCGCTGCCTGCGGCCCGCGCTACTGCTGCTGCTGCTGCTGCTGGGTGAGCGTCCGCCTCCCCTGGGGGCAGGATGGAAGGGCGCGAGGCGACTCCAGGAAAAGCCAAAAGGCAGGAAGAGGCACTGGTGAGGGGCGGGTGTGTCTTCGGACCCCAGGTCCCGCAGGCCAGCCTCGGCGTCTCTGCCCAGGAGCGCGCCCCTCTCCCCGCCCTCGGGCCCTTCTCGCAGCCCTGCAGCGGCCGATCCTCGCCCCTCACCCTCAGTGTCTTCCGTGCCGCGCCCTGTTGTTCCACCTGCTCCTACTGCTCCTTCCCCACCTGGGGCATCACCGAGGAAGGGTCGCTATACGGGTGGAGCGGATAGAAGGGAGTCTGGTGAGGGTTTAAGGTACAGGCGATCTGGGGGCTGAGAGAAGCCGTTGAAGGGGGGAGGGAGGGAAGGTTGCTCGCGGAGGAGAGACAGGTAAGCCAAGGAGCGGAGGGGGGCCCCGGGAACCCTGGGGGCTGCTGGGGGAAGAGGGCGCAGGGCGCCCGCTGCTTGCGCGGTCTGGAGGGCAGAGGCGGCCCCTCTCCCGTTTCCCCCTCTCACCTGCCCACCGCGAGCCCGCGGCGTCCGTCAGTCCTTCCGGTACTATGGCCCCATTTTCCAATCCACGGCCCGCAAGAGGGGGCCAGTGCCAGAGGGGGGTCCCACTCCCAGCCCGGTGGGCCCTCCACAATCCGGGCAGGTGGGCGGGTGGGCACTTCCACTCCGAGTGGCTGAGGGCAACCGGGGGGGCGGGGATCGTGGTTCTGGAGACCAGTCCCAGGGGCGGGCGGGGCCCGTCGGGGTCCTTCGGGACAGCGCTCTCTCTCCACCACCCGATCCCGGCTGCGGCTCTGCCTTCGCCGGAACCACTGACGAATCCCCGACCCTGCAGCTCAGGACCCCGCCCGGGGCCTGCCAGCAGGGCCGCCCCCAGCCCCCGGCCCCCTGCTACCCGGGGCGAGGCGCGGGCAGGAAGGCCCAGAAGTGGCAGCACGGCTCAGGGCGCACTTGCCGCAGGGGCAGAGTGGGGCGCAGGCAGCGGCGGGTCTCCAGGGCCGGGGAAGCAGAGCGGGGTCGAGGAGGGGCGGCTGCCAGGTTGCCACGCGCCGGGGCCCCAGGAAGCCCCGCTGTCTGCGCCGTCGGTAGAGGCCCGCGGGGCAGGGGCTACCAGCTCCAGGCGAGGGGACCGCCTCGGCGCCGCCCATCCCTGGCACTTCACAGGGACCCTCAGGCGGGCGGCGGCACCGAGAGCAGCCCCGCGCTCCCCACTCCGCAGGGTCCGCCAGTACGTCCGGAGCGAATCGCTGCGTGGCCGCGGCCGAGGCGTGCACGGCGGACGCGCGGTGCCAGCGGCTGCGCGCCGAGTACGTGGCGCGGTGCCTGGGCCGGGCCGGGGGCTGTCCCCGCGCCCGCTGCCGCCGCGCCCTGCGCCGTTTCTTCGCCCGCGCGCCGCCCGCGCTCACTCTCGCGCTGCTCTTCTGCCCGTGCGCGGAGCCCGCGTGCGCCGAGCGCCGGCGCCAGACCTTCGTGCCCGCCTGTGCCTTCTCGCCGCCCGGGGCCTCGCCGCCCCCCTGCCTGGCACCCCGAGACGCCTGCGCGCGCAGCCGGGTCTGCAGGTGCGGAGGGGCGGGGCGCGCGGGGACCCCCGGGAGCCCACGCCCCACGCCCCACGCCTCACCGCGCTCCCCCGGCCCGCAGGCCCCGCTTCCTGGCCTTCCAGGCCGCCTGCGCGCCCGCTCCCAGCGCCCCCGATGGCTGCCTGCAGGAGCAGGCCCCCGGCTGCCGGCGCGCCTACGCGGGCCTCGTGGGTACGAGCGAGCGGCCCGGGCCGGGCGCGAGTCGGGGCTCTTCAGGGGCTGCGACCCTGGATGGGCCGGTGACCCCGCCCTCGGGGTCCCCGCAGGCACCGCCCTCACCCCCAACTTCGTGGACAACGCGAGCGCACGCGTGGCGCCCTGGTGCGACTGCGGAGCCAGCGGGAACCGGCAAGAGGAGTGCGAAGCCTTCCGGGGCCTCTTTACGAGGAACCGCTGCTTGGGTGAGTGGCGGGGGGGTGGTGGTGGGGCCAGAGCGGGAGCAGGCCAGGCCCGCATCAGAGGTGAGGAGGGTCCAGCTCCAGGGGGCCCCTAGGCCCCTACTACCGACCTTGCCTCTCAGCGCTCGCCGCCGAGTCTGGGAGCTAAGGACGGGGTCGACGCTGGTCGCGTACTTATTCCTCCGAGCCTTTTTGTGCCCCCCTCAAGTGGGGGCCCCACCACCGCGTGGGAGCCGCTGTCGGCAGAGCTGTCCTCATTTGGGTATCACTAGCGTCAGCCCCTGGAACCAGGCCCGGCAGACGTCCTCCCTTCCTGTCCTTTGTGGTGGGGGGCCACGCGGGGGGTTGCCAGGGGTCTCTGTCCCTGAGGAGCGGGGTCCTGGTGGAGGGGCGCCCCTCCCTCCACAGATGGTGCCATACAGGCCTTCGACAGCGAGGGTCTTCCAACCCTGCGGGACCAGCCTGGCCCCTACCAGGACCCCGAGCACAGCGTCCTGCAGGTAGTGCAGGGAGGGGCGGAGCTGGCAGCCCCCATCCCATCGCCTTCCACACCCTTTGCTGCCACTGTGGGCTGAGATGGAGAGGCAAGGGCCTGGGGTGGGGGTCTCCCCTCCAGCCTTCAGCTCTGTTCCCTGCCCCTCCCCAAGGTGTCCTTGGCAGATGGACCCCTGGACGGGAGCCCTCTGCTCGCCATGCTCCCTGTCCTGGCCCTCTGGCCCCGGCTCTGACTAGGACGGCAGACAGCGGACAGCAAGGCCGACTGTCCACCCCTGCCTGGGTCCCAGGGCCATGCCGGGGGTCTGCTGCCTTCCCAGCTGGCCCAGTGCTCCCACCCTGTGCCCTGAGTCCTGTGCCCAGTGAGGGGTGTGGCTGGGGGCCTGACCACAAAGCCCCCCCGTTCCCCTGCAGTGGGTTTCTGGGTTGTAGGTCCCTTTCTCCCAGACCTTGGGACAACCTGGGTGGGGATGGGGCCACCTAGAGGTCAGACCATCCAGGCCCTCAGACTGTTAGGGGATTTACCAGGCTCCTGAGCCATGCGCAGGGACTGCATCTGAACAGACGTGAGGAGAAACCTTGCACATGGGCAGCCTTTCCACGGGCCTCTCCTGGCAGGTGCGTGGCGGCACTCGTCGGCCCTGGTCGACAGAGGGCTGCTTGTTGGAGACACGCTGCTGGGTGGGTGCCACCGCTCCACGACCCTCAGTGCGCACTGGCCAACTGGCTGCTTTCCCGTGCTGTCACCCAGCTCACAGCTCAATAAACGCATGTGCACTGAACCTGGCTTTGCACTCGTTTGTATGCCTGGCTTGTACTGGGCGGGATGGCCATGGGACCTCAGACTCTCCTGGGCGGGCTGCTCTTTCGTCTGAGCTTGCTGAACAGAATCAGTCCGGCCTAGTGGTGGCAATTTTTATTGCTTGCCCAGTGTGAATTCTTTCCTTCTCTGCTTGTGCGCAGATGGAATAAACTGCATTTCTAGTCTGCCCTGCAGCTCGTAACCAACGAGTGGAAGTCACAGACGAGGCCTTCGGGAAAGTGCTGTCAGCTGGGTCAGCCTTTAGCCTCAACCCTCTCCCCTTCCTGCCTGGTCCAAACACTGGACATTGTGGAGTCACTGCACCTGCTCTGGGCTCATTACACAAGAAAAATAATACTTCTGTTTGTTTCAGCCATTTTCTCCCCAAGTTTCTGTCACTTGCCCTCAAAATAGGCCTAATACATCCCATCCTGGGATGCCCGGAGCTTGAGATCACCCCTGTATTTACTTAGGGGCATCTCCCCTCAGTGCTCAAGGAGCCAGGGCTCTGACACACTGTATGGAAGGGGCAGGGGCTTGTTTTTTGTTTTATCTTCCTGTACATTCCACCTGCTTCTGTCCGAGTGGAGAGTTGCATGTTTTGCACCTATCAGCCAGTGAATCCTGTCCCCCACAGCTGGGAGTGGCTGCTGCCCCTTCTATGGAGAACTGCCCACCCAGAGCTGCCTGAGGCTGCACCCTGCTTCCTGAGGCAGCCTGCGTCAGTGGCTGATAGATTCAGGGTACAAAAGCCTGCCTGCCTCAAGGGGGGACAATTCTGTGGTCCACACACTTCATAGCCCTGCAGGGACCAGGCTAGACTCCAGCTGAGACCACCCCTGGCTTAGCTCCTCCCCCTGCCCCATCTGCCTCCGTTACTTCCTCTATAGGTTTCTCCTGATGGCATTCTATTGAGTAAGTCACAGCCCTGTCATGGGGAACCTGACCCAAGACACAGGGCTTAGGTACAGAGTACACCAAAGGAAAAGATCCCCAGGCCCTGAGACTGAGTGTGTGCTTGGCATCTCATGCCAAACCCATGAACACTGCATGCTGACCGTTATCAGTCAGCCGCAGCCAGCTCTCTCCTGACTAGCAGAAACATGGCTTGAGCATGTCCGAGCAGTCTGGGCTTCAGGCACAGCTGTCTCCAGGGGCTCAAATGGAGTTGGTTTGGCTGGCTATCTTGGCTTCCCCCTGCAGCCAGCCAGCCTCTCACCAAGGCTGGGTGAGAATGAGGCCAGCAGCTGCAGGTAAGTGCTCTCTTCTTTAGCAATCTCAGCAGAGAAAGGCACCCCATCCTCACAATCATGGACCCAGCCCAGGCAGGAAAGCAGCGTGGATTACGTGCCTGTGAGCTGGGGAGTAACATCAGCTCACGAGGATCACACGGGGGGTGGAGGAGTTTTCCAAAGGGAAGAGGGGTGCTGGGCAGAGTAAAGCCCAGTCCATCCTGACCAGCTGCAGAATGGACAGCCTGGAGGTGGGCTGGGCGGGAGGTGAAAGCATTGCCCTGCAAGCCCAGAGTTAAATGGCTGCTAACTTACTTGCCTTTAGCGATAGTGTTAAACTTCCATCTTGCCTCAGATAATTACAGTAAATTATAAGGTTTAGTGATAGAGTATGTTAAGCTTCTGTCTTGCCTTGGGTAATTATAGTAAATTATAGGCATCTAAAAAAGGGAAATGACACCAAATAAAAAATAGTAATCTGGGTGAAAAAAAAATGTAGGCATATGTCTTCCAAAAGATAGGGAAGATAAAGGTGATCAGAACCTACCTGAAGTTAGCAAAATTGCTCTTGGGCGGCTGGCTGTCTTCCTTCAGTGATTCTTTCCAACTCACCCACAGGGTTTAACCAAACAGAGCCTCTTTAACATCAGTTTGTAAATGAAAAGGGAAATAGGGATGAGTCACAGTGCCCTGGTCCCAGGGTCTCCGGGTTTTCCCAGGACGAGCAGTCCCACCCGAGGCTGTCTGGGGCATAAACAGCCAGTTCTGAGAAACAAGGAGGGGACGAGGGGCTGAGGGCACCCAAAGCCAGGCCGGGCCGCCGGGTCTGCAGGTGTCCTGGGGCTCTGCTGCCCCAGGTTGTTGGCTTGGCTCTGGTTGCTCTGACATACAGAGCTCTGGCTCACAGGTGGAGTTACAACCTGAGAATGGCCCTGCCGGGCTCCTTACATCTGCGTTCAGCCCATGTCCTGCCAGGTGCGCTGGGTGCTGTCTCTCCATTGCAGGTGTTCTTGGAGACTGCAGCTGTGGCGCAGGGGCTGGGGTGGGTGCAAGGTAGGCAGGGGCCGGAAGCAGCTGAGGGTTTATGGTGGAAACGTGCCTTGTCAGTGCACGCCCTGGCCTGCAGCCTGATGTCTTGGTGCTGGATCAGTGTGGAAACTGCTCACTGCCCACCCTCCCCACATGGGTTGGGCCAGGCTATGCTCACAGAACCAGCTCAATTTTGCAGGAAGTGTGGACACTGGCTGGTGAAATTTCCTGAAAGCCAGGAGGACGGGCTGCACAGGGCTTCTGGAGAGGCCCCCAGCTGGTCGGCGGCTGGCAGCTAGTGACCTCAGAAAGGAGGCAGAACATAGGGCCTGCCAGGCTGCAGGTCTGGGAGGTGTTGCGACCCCACACCAGAGGGGCCTCTAGTCCCAGTCATGGACAGAGAACACAGTGACGAGTGAGGACGCAAGACAACAAAATACAGTCTTGGAACAGAGCCCCTGAAGAATTTGGATTAAGCAAATGCGGAGGGAAGCTCTAAAGGGTGCATAGATGGGCCCTGGCAGCCTGAAACCACCTGGTTTAACCCCTTCCTGTGCGAGGGACAGTGGTGGAGGGAAAGCTTGCCATGCGTGCCACATTTGGGCTGCAGGGCATGTCTGCTCAGCTGGGAGCCCTCCGGAGTGCGTGGCTGGGGACTAAGGTGCCAGAATTTTCCAAAATAACACGCAGCTCCAGGTTAAGCTGTGAACAAAACAAAGTTCGGCCCTCCCGATCTATGTGGTAGCTGCATTTCTAGAAAACTGTGTTAAGCCCTCTCTCAAACACTGAGTTTATAGTAAACTCAGGTTCTGGGCTGAAATAGACATTGATTCTTCACCTTGCACATCATGGGATGTCTACCTTCAGGCCCCACCCCCAGATCACAACGGCGCCCCCTTCCCGATCGAAATGCCCCCGGGGGCAGCAGGGTGCTCACTGGGAGCTAGGGCCTACCTGGCCTGCCCCAACACTAGCACCAGCCCTGGAGGCCCTCACCCTCTGCCCCTGCTCCCCCGTGTGCACTCTCGTCCCAGACATGCCCCCTTCCTTCAGCCTCGCCCAGGACCACCCTCCCGGCCACTCTATGAAGCAGTTCCTGTCCTCCCCTCTTTTCTTGTAGAACATATCACTGATGCTTCACTGGTTTATGTCTGTCTCCCCCAGTAGGTGGTAAGCTCCACGAGAACGGGAATTCTCATGTGCTTTGTTCCCTGCTGAATCCATGGTCCCCACACAATGCCCGACTCTGCTGTGATCAGTAACTTTTATGAATGACAAGATAAGCGATGGAGATAAGCAATGGAGGAATGCCGCCGGACGCAGGACAAGAGATGCACCATCCCACTCCCCGTGATCTGTGAAGCCACGCAGGGGCCAGGAGCCTTCAGGCCAGAGCCCACAAGGTTGCTGGGAGGGTGGGACACACTCAGCTGTCCTGGCCAGACTGTTCATGGGTCCTCAGCAGTGGACCCGGTGCGGTGAGCATCCGCAGGCTCTGACAGTCGGCTCTTCTGGTCACCAAAGCCCATTCTGCAGTCCCTCCCCCAGGTGAGACAACACGAGGTCCCATCTGGTACCTGCGAGCCCCATGGGGCTGAGTGGAGGCGGGTTGTCTGCCCCACGCTGACGCACCGGGGTAGCCCCTGCCGTCCACAGCAGCTGCGAGAGCCTGTCGGGTCCTGCCTTGGGGTGGGTGGCCAGGCCCAGTTCTGCTCTCTGGGCTCCTCCACGGTGGCCAGGGATGTGCCCTCCTTGGGTACAGCTTTTACAACCACATTGCTGCCTCAGTGTGGGTTTAAGGCTTTCTCATTAGACACAGGGTTTTTTATTTTTTAAAGCCAGGTTCTCGGTGTCTCTGGCAATATCCCTCAACCTCTTTATTTTTATTTTTTTTGAGGTACCGGGGTCGGGGGATTGAACCTGGGACCTCATATGTGGGAAGCCGGCGCTCAACCACTGAGCCACATCTGCTCCCCTTTCTTTGCTGTTTTATCTTCTACCTGGCAGGCACCGCGTAGTACCTTCCTGGCCACAGTTCTCAAGCCTGCTCTGCGTCTCTGCTTTTTGACCAGGGTGCATCTCCCTCCAGGTGGTGGCCTGGCGTTACCAGGTTCTGGTGGGAAGACCGTACCTTCACCTGACCTTCACCACAAGACCGAGTTCACCATGTTCAGCCAAATATCACGGCGTCTTCATTGCTCACAGCTTTTTAAAAAAAGATTTTTTTATTTCTCCCTGTCTGCTCTGTGTTCTTCTGAGCCTGCTTGTCTTCTCTTTAGGTGGCACCAGGAACTGATCCTGGGAACTTCTGCAGTGGAGGCACTCAATCTCTGGCACCACCTCAGCTCCCTGGTCAGCTGTGTTTCCTATTGTCTCTCCTCTGTGTCTCTTTTTGTTGCATCATCTTGCTGTGCCAGCTCTCTGCGTGGGCAAGGTCTCCTTTCACCAGGAGGCCCCAGGAATTGAACCTCCTATATGGTAGATGGGAGCCCAATTGCTTGAGCCACATCTGCTTCCTGCTTATAGGCTTTTTTTTTTTTTTAAATCACACTTTTAAAAATTCTACCTTTTTCTGTTTGGAGACTAGAAGCAGCTGGCATTTCCAACACTGCAAGGCCTTGGATTTTGGGATTCCCTGCTCCCTTTTCTGCTTGTAAACTGACTGTTTTTTTCCTTGAACTCAACTCTGTCTTGTGATGTCTTGCCAAAAGCAGCCAATAACAATCAACATGTACCACATTCTGGTTTTTCCCAACCTCTTCCCCAAGAGCTAAAACATTTAGTAATCATGTAGCTTGTGTTCCCAGTTCTCAAACACAACAGCTTCACCACGTCTTGCTGTTGCCTGGCAGTACTCTCACCTGCCTCGCGCTGCAGCTCTTTTCTCATAGTCTGCCACCTGGACACCCACTAGGCCAGTGCCACGTATTTTAGGTTCTTCCAGAAACCGATTTGTGTCCCGGTGAGAGTAAGATAAGTGTTGTAACAAACCCCCAGAATCTCCATGCAACCAGCAGGGTGAAAGTTTGCTTTTGGTGATGCAAACGCCAGCTCCTGCTGGAGCTGGCCTGGCTCCAGCCAGCGACTCAGGGATGCCAGCCGAGCACCTTTAACACGAGGCCTCCGGGGAGGGTCCCGCGAGGCAGATTTTACGCCATCGCTTCCTCCAACATCCCACCGGCCCCAGCCTCACTGCCAAGGGGCTGGAACGTGTCATTCTATGGGTCCCACAGCAAAATGGGCAGGCCTGGAGACATGCAGTGCCGTCTGTGTCGCAGCAGTAAAACACAAGCTTTTACCCTCACAGAAGCTCTGCGCCCCCACCAGGCTTCCTGCCCCCCCCTCGGGCTCGGTCCCTCTTGACGTTTCCTTCTCCTTTCAGGAAGCCGGCTCAGCTCCGTCACTGACCTTGCCTTCGGCCCTGCACCCTGCCCTGCACCCTGCTGGGGGCTGAAACGCACTATTCTGACCCTCAGGGGGTGGGCTGGGCTGCAGGAATGGAAACAACTCCCCTGAAAACTCGGAGCCAAGGACAACGCTGGCCACGGCAACAAGACTGCCAGCCTGCTGAGGTCTCACAGTTTGGGAAACCGAGAAAGTCACCAGACACCCAGGAGCAGACGGAGACGTGCCCAGCCCGGCCGTGGGGCAGAGCTGACTGTGGCGCCCACAGCTCCCCCACCCCAGTGCTGCAGGTGGTTTCCATCTCCACCGACTCCGGGGGCTTCCGCTCAGCAGCCTGAAAAGAGGAAACATTTCTTTCTTTTCCTAAGATGCTAAGGACCAAAATGTAAAAATGAGCAACAAAACAACTCCTAGGTAAACAGAGCAAAAACCACACTTCTACCATGTCTACTTTTATTTCAGAAGGAAGTTTGTATGATAGTATTTACTTTTGTTTATGTACATTCCTTCACATTTGTATTTAAAATGCACAGACCTCCCTTCTTATTCCTGCTTAAATTAAGCTGTTATTTTACAATACAAAAAATACCAAAAAATTGCAGTCCTAAATGTATGTATAACACCCACAATCCCCAGCAATGAAATAGTTTACAATACTTACTCCATATTTACATGAGTGCAATAATGCTAAATTATACATATTAACAACTAAGCTTGAGTCCAAACAAACAAAAAAACCGCAAATAACTATAAAACAAAAACATTTCCAGAGCCAGAATTAGTTCAACAAAACAGGCTTCACTAGTGTTTAGAACATTTTGTGCACAAATTCAGTTACTGGAAGCGGCTTCCATTATTGCCTTGGTAAGAGAAGGCGCCACGCCGACCGTTCCCCTGCAGGCAGGGGTGCTTTATTTGAGGCGCTTTTTGACCCCTAGACGGGAAGTCTCTTGGTGGGCCTGGCTGTCTAGAAACTGTCCACTGCGATGTCTGTAGTTTGAGCCGAGTTTGGTAAACTGGGCAGACATTCCAGAAGAAAGGCCTCTGCCCTCCGGATGGCCAGTCTCCTGGGATGACCATTTGAGGAGCTGGGTTTTGTTGTACTTCAGAAGAGCTTCTTTTTCATCTTGTCCGCGTAGATTCCGTACGTAGTGCTTGGTATTTGCTGAATGAATGAGACCCAGGGTCAAATGTGTTCATGGGAGCAACACCCCACCTCCCCAGACTCACTGTTAAGTCAAAGGTAAAATGTCTTTTTTCTACAGATGGATTTCCCAGTGCATCTCCAAGCTTCCCCACTGATATCCGGTGTTTCCCTTTTCTGGAAGTCTTCTGTCTAGGGCCTGACGGCTGGGTTAGCTTGGGGGCGGCGGGGGGTGGTAAGCTGCTTTCTCCCCCATCCCTCCCACTTTTTATGGTGCCCCTTAGGGAAGCACTGGCTTCTCTCACCCGGGGGGGGGGGGGGGGGGGCACGGACGGATGGTGCGGAGTCCGACAGTCTCCATGAGGAAATAGGAGTTATTTATCAACAAACTAGTCACCCATGCTGGCCCAAGACATAATTCATAGTATAAACTATGGTTCTGGGAAATGGTCATTAACGATTTAGATAAAACCACAATAAAATGCAGCCCAGGAAACCCCTTTGCGGGAACATCTGATCTCCACAGGTGCTTAGGACTAGAGAACTGCTTTGCGCCCCTCACCGTCTAGCACAACACATGGCCGAGCCGACGACAGTGACTGGCTGCTCCTCTTCCTTCAGGTCTCCCCACCCGCTGCTGATTAAACCGGCTCTCACTCTGTTTTTCAGGCACATGTGTGTGTTGACAGACGATTCCTGTTTTAGGTACATTTGAACATACTGACACCACAGGGATGCACTTCTTGGCTTTGCTATCAACACACCAGGACCTAACAACAGGGCTTCTCAGAACCTGGATATCCAGTACCTGGCACAGAGACTTAGGTGGTGACCCAGATGTCATTATGTTTAAGAATACACATGAAGGTGCTTTTCTGTTGTATGCACACAGGATGCCTGGGCATTCAGGACACTAGTTATATACAAGTGCAAGGTTGTTTTACAATATTTTAATGCACATGCAGGCTCTCCTGTGAGATGCAGGCTTTTACCCTCCGGGTAAGTGGCTCGGAGCTGAGTCCCCCTTTCTCCTGCCTCTCTTCCTTCGCCCAGAGCCTGGAGGAAGCTGTTGGCTGCAAAGGAGAAGCAGGTGGATTCAGTTGTTTCTCCTTTGTGGAGCAGAATGAAACTTCACTTGCTCCTTCCTTCCTTTCTCTTTATAAATGAACATCATCTTTGAGGGGGAAAAAAAAAAGGAATAACCAGGTGGCTAAGGGTCAAGGTGCATGTTATTTCAAGACATGGGACTAATGCGCAAGAGACCTCTTTGGCAAAAGAGAATCTGGTCCCCTGAACAAACGAGGTTTTTCTTTCAGGACAAGCCCCGGTGGCTCCCCTCTTTCCTCGCCAAGAAGCCTGGTGGGAGGGCTACCGCAGGCGCTCCACGGGGACCTTGTTCAGAAGCAGGGATGTGGGGAGCTTGCAAAGGGGGACCTTTTCTAGGACCGCTTGTTCTTTAACAGTGATGTGAAAAAGAAGCTTTTCGAGAGGCGAGTATCGAAGGACAGGTGTTTTGTGCATCAGTGTTTCACGGTTTCCAAAAACTTCCAGGGGCTCCTGATGGGAGCAGGGGTAGTGTTGGGGAAGAGATAATGCTCCTCTAGGCACTGCATTTGGAGTGGAAATGCTGCAGCTTTTGCCTTTTCGGATATTAATTTCTCAAAATTCAGAGGTCCATCTCACTAGGGTAATAATGCTGGAGAATCCCAGGTTTTGAAGCAGAAGAAATTTTTTTGGGAGGCTGCTGCATGATGCCAGAATACAGAGCACCAGAAAACAGGAAGAGCAATCCCGGGCAGAGCCTGCTGGAGAGAACAGGGGCAGATGCTGCCCCACTCCTCCCTGCCTGGTCATGTTCCACTTGGCGTTGTTTTCCTCCCGTCCGTTTTTCCACATGCAGTTCGTCCTTGCAGCTGCCCCTCAGGCTGGGGAAGAGGTGGTTTGGCTAGGCCCCTCCTGAGGGGAAAGAGGGCAGAGGGCTCCCGGTCCCCCAGGCTGTTCAGATTCAGAGCAGGCTACAGGAACACAGAGTTGCCTTCTGATCCAAAGGCCCGTGACTGCTCCATGCTCTTTTCTGTTCAAGGGTCACGTGTGACATGAGTACCTTCCTCTGAGGTGCCCTGGAAGGCGGCAGCCAGGAGGTGGACGTAAACAACCCGGGTGATGGGGTGGGGTGTCAGGAGGGCCACGGGGCCACGCCTTATCTCCATGTCCACTTTGACAACAATAAAAACAGGAGCTTTCACAGTTCATTTCTGCTTTCCTCTAGGTTCCTGTCGCTAAGCTGAACGTTCCTTGGGGTGAGAAAACTCTTTCCTGGCTGCAAATTAGAGTTTAGAAAAAGAGCAGATTGCCAATGGTAGCTATTGGAATTTTACAAGAATGTAGGAATGTAATTATGTAAAAACTTAGGTTTACTAATTTTCCAATTGCTAGATCTATTTAAAGCCTAGGCACTTAGTGTGTGTGTGTGTGTGTAAGAGAAAAAGAGAAAGAGAACTTCAAATGGATTAAGATTAAATTAACCGTTTTAGAAAACTATCTATTACATCAGTTTACATTCTAAGTAACACTGCTGACCTTGACATTTAGAATAGCCCCCTTCTTTCCTAATTTGATATGATTCAAAAGAGATGGACCGTTACTAGTTCTCAACTAGCAAACAGCTACTCCCTGGAAGAGAGGTATCTGCCTAAATCGTGCAAGAATAAATAGCACATCTTTTAAAAAGACAGCAGGCTGCAGATGAAAACAAGTGAATTCATCTGACTAGTTTTTAAAAGACCATGTTCAAGAACACCGGATGACTAACGTCTACTTGTAAACACTGCATCTCTTCTTTTCTGCACAGTCCAGACAGTCCCAGGAGCAGCTGCCCACGAGTGAACCTGAGTGTCTTTCCTCACTCCCTCCCTGGCTCTCTCCTGGCCTCCGCCGACACGACGGGACCATCCTGGGACCTGTGATTAGATCAGTGACTTCCTATGTAAAAGTAAAAGGCTAGATGCTGGAACAAGATGGGAGAAACCATCAAAGAAAGCTTGTGATGATGCGATGAGCCGGGGCCTCGCCAGTTTCCAGTCTCCTCCCCGCCGCTCAGCTGTCTGCTGCTGCTCCCGCTCCGCAGTGGTGCTTCTGAGCCACGCGCTCGCTCTGGGGAGCCCTGGCTCAGCATCAAATGCAGGTGCCAGGCTGTGCAGGGGGCTGCTGCTTCCGGCTCCGCACTGCTCCCGACCTCTCCTTGTACACTATTGGCATCTGCTGGGAAACATCCACCAGGGCACTGGCCACGGCAAGACCTGGAGAGAGAACCCACAGAGGTGACGTATGGTGAGGAGCAGCTTGCTTTTACTTCATTTTTTTTTTTTTTTTTTTTTTTTTACCGGGAGGTCCCGGGGATTGAACCCGGGTCCCTCCATATGGGAGACGGACGCCCAACCAGTTGAGCCACATCCGACCCCTTTACTTCATTTTTAAAATACCTAAAAATAGGTAAAACCAGCAAGCAATATGTATAAAGGCATAGAGGGACAAACCTTACTTCCACCCTGTCCCTCCCACTGCCTTTCTCATTCCACCTAGGTAACCTCTTTCTTGAGTTCTTATATACTCTCCCAGGGTTTCTTTGTACAAATACAAATGTATAGTCTTATCCTCTCTACTTTCTTCACAACAGGTGTAGTGTGCTTTTTGGAGGCCCCACCAAGCGCAGTGCTAAACCTCGTAAGGTGGAAGGTGCTCTTGCCCGCCAAGAGAGAGATCATTGCTCTTCACGATAAAATTCAGACTCATTCCATGCTGTGCACTCAGCCCGTTATTTTTAAATCTACACCATGATATAGGTCAGACAGACTGCAGCTAGGCTCTGGATTAAGCAAAGTTCTTTAACCTCACTGTGCCTCAGTTTCCTCAGTTGTCACATGGGGACAGCAGCAGCCCAGGTAACTGAGGAGCCAGTGGGTACATCTCTGCAGAGTATTTAGCACAGCACCTGGCATGTGGTGAATGATCAATAACGATTACCTTCTACTTCAGGACCAGCTGGCAAACCCACCTTGACTTTAAGGACTGGGGGCTCCATTCTCCTTTTTTATTAGTAACTGGTTAACCTGCCATTTCTGAGGGGGCTGTGTTCACAACATCTGTGGGAACTGACAGCCCAGGCTCAGGGCCCTGCCACTGCAGAGCTGCTTACTCCACCTGGGCAAGCCTGAAAACGAGGGGCGGCTCTTAGGGGCAAAGCCCCATGTCCAGTGCTTGGCCCAGTGCCTGGTGGAGGGCAGGAGCCAGCCCACTGTGGGAGCTGCTGCAGCAGAGGCTCAGCCGGGGAGTCGGGGGCTAGCGAAGGTGCCATATAAAATGGAGGGGGGTCAGAGGAGGGGGCTGCATGAGCCCCTTCTTGGGGTGGGTCTCAAACGGCGAGCTTGCTTTCTTCAGGAGTTCCAGGGGCTGGGGCACCCGAGGCAAAGGTCAGGCAGGAAAGGCCACTGTGTTGCATGGCCGCAGCAAGAGGTGACAGGAGACACTCACTGCTCTGCAGTATCTGGTCACCGAATGCCCCTGCCCTCAACAAGGGCAAGGCCTCGTCAGGGGCGCGCGTCGCAGGAATCCAGGGAGGACAATAAAGCCTGCTCTGCCTGCTCCTAAGGGTCTCCCTCGCAAGGATACCACACCTCCAGCCATCCTGAAGCTCAGCTGGAGGCTCTTCTGGGGTGAGCTGTACCAGGGTCGTGGCGCTTGGTGCCAGAACCGGGAGCCTGGGACCCACTTTCTTCACAGACCCCAGGTTTCCTTTGGCTGAGGCAGCTGTAAGCCCAGGGTCATCTCATCCGAAGGTCCCTCTAAAGTACTCTATAGTTAAACAAGGTACTTCCAAAACTATTCCACATATCCTTTGTGCACAACAGCAAGAAAAGGTTTATACAAACTATGATTTGTGTACTTGATCGAACAGTATAAAAGCTGCTGGTAAAATATTGTGTAGTAAGCTGTAAAATGTTTATAATAGTTATATGAAAAAAGAGTAAAAACTCGATCATTTGAACTAAGTTACTGGCAAGGGCTGGAAAGAGAAAACAAAATGGTTGGTTATTAGGGAGGTAGGACTGTGAGTAAATTTTCAAAAAGTTCCTTTACGTTGTTACAGTCATTGTTTGTGCCTTAAATTTAAAAGAGTGAAAAAGCAAAAACAAAAACAAAAACACAAACAAAAAAAAACCCAGTAGTGTCAGAGAGTCACTAGCTTCGAGGAGAGAGCAAATCTAGGGGGCACAGAACAAGATAAGAAAGACTGGAAGGTGGGGTCGGATGTGGCTCAACTGGTTGGGCGTCCGTCTCCCATATGGAGGGACCTGGGTTCGATCCCCGGGACCTCCCGGTAAAAAAACAACAACAACAAAAAAAAAAAAACAGAAAGACTGGAAGGGAGCGGTCAGAGCCGAATGGAGAGCGGAAGCACCAGCACCTCTGTGAGGCCCAGGGAGCAGGGGCAGTGAGGGGGCCCAGGCTTCCCCCAGGAAGGGACATGCTTGGGGATCCCAGTGGGTTCCTACAAGGATGTGCCTGGGCATTACTCAGTAGGGCCTGTACCCCGGGTCCCAGCTCCTTCACACCTGTAAAACAGTCACTGGCCATCGTCTCACCTGACTGTCCAGGAGGAGGGATTCCACCAAGGCCTCGAGGGAGCCTCACAAACATGGAGAGCACAGCAGCTTTGTTTCCAAAACAGGGCTCCAGGGCAATGGGTTTGGGAACAGTCTGGTGGAAAAAGACAATTACCTGAAGCAGTCAGTATTCCTCAAGCTTTAACACACTGGCAACTTAAACACTTGGTGCTTAGGAGGACCAGTGATTTTAGGCATATAGAAAAAGATGAGCACAGTTTTTAAGGTAATTAAAATGAAACAGTAAAGTTAATACCCTTTAAAAATTTTTTTTTTAGGTACCAGAGGCCAGGGATTGAACCTGGAACCTCGTATGGGGGAAGCCGGCACTCAACCATTGAGCCACACTGGCTTCCCTGAGTTATTTTTTTTTTTCCAGGAGGTACTGGGAACCAAACCCGGGACCTCCCACGTGGGAGGTGGGCACTCAATGCCTTGAACCACATCTATTCCCAATACCCATCACTTAACATCAGTGTAAGAGATGATACTGTTTGCTCCTTTCCACTGAGGTTGTCACACCTATCTTGTCAAAGGATTGCTTGAACTGCAGGTAAGTTGGTTTCTTTTTTTTACCCTGTACTTTTACTCAACTTGAAAATCCTAGCTCCTAACTGTAGATCACAGGAATGACACTGAGCGTCTGGTGTATTTGTCACATAGCTCCGCATTACAGGGTTCAGAAGTCAGGGAGACTTTTTGAAAATGGGAACTTCTTTCAGCGGTCCTTTGACACTGAGCAGACATGCCCACCACTTGTAAAACCTGGGCGGCTGTCCCCAGAGTTCTCCTCTAGTCTCTGGATGCACCTGGCTCTAAAAGGTGCCTTTATTCTCTGCTGCAGCCTCTGGATGGGACTTCTGTCAGTTTCCACTGCTATGTAACCGCCACCACAGATGTAGAGACTTAAAGCAACACCCTCGGTTTCCCACAGTTCTGCAGGTCAGTCCAGCGTGGGGTGTGCGGGGTCCTGTGCCAAAGCCAAGGTGTTGGCCAGGCTGGGAGGGGCTCTGGGGAAGACTGCTTCCAAGGTCAGACTGTTGGCAAAGTCCAGTTCCTTGACGCTCTCAGCTGAGTCTCCACTTCCTTGCCGGCTTTAAGCAGGCGCCACGCTCTGCTCCTAGGAACTACGTGCATGCCTTCTCGGGCGATCCCCTCTATCTTCAGACAGCAACGGTGCATCCAGTCCTTCTCAGGCTTCCTCTTCCACCACCAGCTGGAGAAAACCACCGGCTTCTAAAGGGTTCACCTGGATGATCTCCATACCTTAAGGTCATCTAACTTGGGACTTTTACTACATCTGTAAAATCCCTCCTAGCAGGACCCAGGGTAATGTCTGACTGAAAAACCTGGGAACGGAAATCCCGGAGGCCATCTTGAGAACTGTGCCTACCACTCTCAAGCATGTCCTCAGTCCATTTCTTTAACTTGGTGCAAAGAAATCATCACCAGTACCATGCCACGGCACAGGGAACCAACTTGAATGGATGAGACGGCAGAAAGGGGAGACCAGTAAGTCACACAAGGGATGCACGTGGCCTTGGAGGAAGTGGGCAGTGGAGAGGTGGTGCCCGGCAGCCTGCACTATTGTGAAGACAGAGCCACAAAGGCCTGCCGACAGTCTGGATGTCTAATGAAAGAGTCAAGGACGAGCCCCGATTTTGGCCTCAGGACCTGGGGTGATGGAGTGAGTTGGGGAAGATGCGCAAGAAGAGCAGTGTGGGGCTACTACCCAGAACTCAGTTTAAGACATCAAAACGGGGACGAGGAATAACTGGACGTGTGAGCCTGGGTGGAGAGGGTCATGTGCTTAAATCTGTGATAGGTACAATCAAGGGCCTGGGTGAAAAGGTACCAGAGCTCTACGACGGAGCCTGGGGACATCGGTGTCCCATGTGGAGGAGTGAGCAGGACTGAGCAAGGAGCACCTAGCAAGAAGGACCAAGCAAGGAGCGCCCAGCAAGGACCGAGCAAGGAGTGCCCAGCAAGGACTGAGCAAGGAGCCCGCAGCAAGAAGGACCAAGCAAGGAGCCCCCAGCAAGAAGGACCAAGCAAGGAGCACACAGCAAGAAGGATCGAGCAAGGAGCACTTGGCAAGGACTGAGCAAGGAGCGCCCAGCAAGAAGGACTGAGCAAGAGCACCTGGCAAGAAGGACTGAGCAAGGAGCACCCGGCAAGGTCTGAGCAAGGAGTGCCTGGCAAGGACTGAGCAAGAGCACCCAGAAGAAGGACTGAGCAAGGAGCATGCGGCAAGGGCTGAGCAAGGAGTGCAGAGCAAGAAGGACTGAGCAAGGAGCACTCGACAAGGACTGAGCAAGGAGCGCCCAGCAAGGTCTGAGCAGGAGCACCCGGCAAGAAGGACTAAGCAAGGAGCGCCCAGCAAGAAGGACTGTGCAAGGAGCACCCAACAAGGAGGACTGAGCAAGGAGCACCCAGCAAGAAGGACTGAGCAAGGAGCATGCGGCAAGGACTAAGCAAGGAGCGCCCAGCAAGAAGGACTGAGCAAGAACACCTGGCAGGAAGGACTGAGCAAGAGCACCCAGCAAGAAGGACTGAGCAAGTTTTTCTGGGTCTGCTTGTCTCCCTTTGTTGAGTCAGCTCACCGCACCGCGCAGGCTGGCTTGCCTTCACCAGGAGGCCCTGGGAATCAAACCTGGGGCCTCCCATATGGTAAATGAGAGCCCAACCAATTGAGCCACATCCGCTTCCCTGTCTCTTTTCCTAATCTCAAAAATTACTATTTTATCAGGACAATGTTTAAATTTATGTACAGGTTTACTATTTTATTTCCTAACTATTCTTTCTTACACCTCAGCCCATTTTCCAGGGTTAATTTTCCTTCTTTCTAGACACATCCATCCTGTAGAAGTTCCTTTTGTGCAGGTCTGTTTCTGGTGAACTCTCCATTTTTCTTCTTATCTGATGATACTTCATTTCACCCTTGTCCTTGAAAAATAGTTTTCCTGGGCACACGATTCTGGCTGACAGTTCTTTTCTTACAGCACCCATTCTCCCTGGGCTTCTGGTGTTTCCAGGAGCTCTGGCTGTCAGTCTGTCACTGCTTGGTAGGTGGGGCCTGACTCGTCCTTCCATGCGGTGTTGTGTTGCTTCAAGGTGGTTTTCTTTCCTTCCTGCTTCCCTCTCGCTTTCTTTCTTTCATCTTGTTTTTGTAATGTTTGCTTCCAGATCTGTGTATTCATGGCTTCCACCAGTTCTGGGATTCTGCCTCTGTCCAGGCGTCTGGTCAGTCGTATGCTGGTCTCCTCCTTCTTGCCTCCAGGTTCCTCTTATCTGTTACACTTTCAACCTCCTTGTCTCACTACTCTGCAGTCTGTGTAATTTCATCAGATTCACCTTCCACTTTACATTATACATTTTGTCCTTGCCTGTGTCTGATGTGCTATTTAACTAGTAAATAGATATTTTTTTCTTTAAATTTCAATTACTATGTTTTTCTATTTTAGAAGTTCCATTTGGTTCTTTTTCATATCTGCTTTGTCATTTTCAACTCTCACTGCTTGTTCATCTTTATGATTCCATCTTTTATACTTAGGGGTAAAATGTTTAAAACTGAGGTATAGAGGGACGGATGTGGCTCAAATGGTTGGGGGTCCGTCTCCCATATGGAGGGACCTGGGTTCGATCCCTGGGACCTCCTGGTAAAAACAAAAAAACAAAAAACAAAAAAACCCTGAGGTATAAAAGGTATTGTTGACAGCTATATCCTTTAGCTATCAATTCTAACAGCTGAAGCCCTGCCTAAGTCCACGATCGGTGGTTTCTCAAGGAGCTTGCCTTCACTTGTCCTTGTGCCCTGTGGCTCCCACAGGGCTGTATTGGGGATGTCTACAGAGGGTTTGCACCTGCTCGATGGGGAGCGTGTGCTACCCATCCGGAACCACTGCACAATACTCACGGATATGGGCTTGGCTCACATTTTGTTCTTTTTCTGGAGAGGTGAGAGAGGGTGATCTTTGAGATATCACCTGCTTCCTGTAAGCTCAGTAATGCTTTAATAAGTGTATTTTATTCAGGATATAGCTGTTTGCACAGGTGGGCTCCCCAAGTAGCTACTGCATCATTTTGCCCTAAGAAGTCGTCGCTTTTCTTCACCATGTTTTTTTTTTGGTCAGAAACAATTACTTTCCACCAAATACATAGTGAATTGTGATTTTGCTTCCTTTAAAACATCCCAAGAATACAATGAAAAAGAACAATGGTTCAATTTAGCTATTTCTAGGTAACAGTTCTCAAGAATGGCTCAGAATACTTACTAACAGGAAAATTGAGCAAATAATTTATTCTTTTAAAATCCCTTAACCCAAGAATCTTTAATGACATGAACTGAGGACTGAAAAATGAAAGCAAAGGATTACCTAACAACTTCAGGGTTTTGGCTTAATGTTAAAAAGACAGAAGGATGCTAAAAATAAGAGGCAACAGAACCTCTCCATGAGTTTTGGCAAGTTAAGTTAAAAGGGCTTTGAGTCATGTTCTCACCTTTATGTTCCCCCCAATAAGATCAGGGGGCTCCTCGTCTGCTTCCAAGGCGACGTTTACGGAGGCAAAGGGGCGACTGGCCATCTGCTGCATCTCCCGAAGAAGTTGCTTATGAACAATACAGCAGGCGTTAATATGCGTACTGAGGAGTTTATCAAAGCATACTACATATTAAAAACACTCGATAGTTTCTTACTTAAACAAGTTCAAAGAAGGTATTTTTGAGACAGGGAAAACTGAATATGACCTAGGTATTAGGTAACATAAGAAATTCTTAAATTTTGTTGGATGTGATACTATTGCTGGTATATATATATATATATATATTTTTGGTTTTGCTTTGTTTTTTTATTTTGCTGGTATATTTTTAAAAAGTCCTGTTTTGTTATATACATACTAAAGTATTAAAGGAAATAATGTTATGTCTGTTTTTTAAATGCATAAATGATAGCCCTTGTATATTTTTATTACTAGCTTAAAGCCAGGCTTTCTTTTTTCCTGCTAAAACCTGAACCAGGTAAACAACAAAAATCTGCTGTTCATTATATAGTAGACAGGAACTGGGAGAAGTCAGAGAGGTGCTATAAGCTGAAAACAGGATCAAGCACAAAGTTCGCAAAGCAGGGGGACAAGCAGGGGCTGTGGCTTCAGGCAGCATGTAAGTGTGTCTCTTCTCTAACACGCTCCAGGTGTGTGACTTTCAGGCGGGGGCCCCCCCCCCCCGGGGTGTTAAGCGTCTCTGGGCTTCAGTAACCTCCTCTCTGAAATGGGTTGTGAAAGTGGTGATTAGAACAAATGAGATGATTTAACTGGCATGGTATCTAGAACACGGTAGACCACTCATATTATTAGGGTATTAGAATCTCCTGGGCATGTCTTTCATCCACAAAGACGTCTAGTTCAAAGGCCTTACTTCCATGTAGGAGACAGAATCTTGGGCTGGATAAAGGGCATTTTTACGCAAAAATAATTCTTAAAATACCAATCACAGCACTTGTGGACTGCACAAAGCTGATGACCCTTTCACTCAGCAAAGCTCTGCACGGTTCGCGGTGCTGGGGACAGGAAGACGGGCTTCCTCCCTGCCTCTGGTTCACTTTCCAGTGCCTTTTCGAGGAGCGCCTCAAACAGGGCCCAGCACCCGGCAAGAGCTGAAGCAGTGCTAGCTGCCGTTATCGTTGTAAAATAACATCAAATCCTTGCTTCTACAATTCTGAGGGAAAACTCATGACGCACTTCAGAAATGATGAAGTATCTGAATGGTCAGATTCAGGGCTACAGAGAAGTTCCACATTATGGGTAAAAGCTTTAGTTTCTTGGTTAACCATCTGCATACTAAGCAAGTTTTTTTTTAAAAATATATTAAAAAACCTTTTTTCTACTGGGTATTCATCTTCTTATTTTCTCTTTTTATACATGTTGCAAGTATTTTCTGGTTGGATGTCTTTTGTGTTATTCACTTATTTATTTAATTTTGATATACTTAACTATTAATTTTATGTATGCAAATCTCTAATATACCATGTCTCAATGACCTTATCTGAAAAAAATAATTTTGTTTGTTTCCAAAGTAACAAGACTTATTTCTCTTTCTCTTAATGCGCAGTCTAGAGCATCCCTGGGAATGGAAGGTGGTTAAGATGATGGCCATGAAGGCAGAAGCCCCTCAGGATGTGTGACGAGGGGCAAGCTCCTGCGTCTCTGAGCTGTGGCTGCCTCCTCTGTACAGCTGGGCTAGGGACAGGCTCTACTGCATAGGGTTGGTGTGAGGATTAATCTATATACAATCACTCGGGATGGTGATTGGACCTTAGAAATGCTCAATATCAGATTTTGTAGGACTGACTCATTGGGATTTTCTAATGTTTCATAATCATGGCTGACGATCATCTAGATATTCTTTACAGTGTTAAGGAGGCTATTGCTTTAAAAATAATTTTTAATTCTTTTTTTTTTTTTTTAAGGAAGTACCAGGGAATGAACCCAGGACTTCATACATGGAAAGCAGGCACTCAACCATTTGAGCTACATCTGCTCCCCAATTATTATTTTAATATAGTTTTATTAACAGAAGTTGTGAACTTACAAAACCAACATGCACATGTGTAGAATTCCCAAACAACACCCTTAACCAATACACCACACTGTTGTGGAACATTTGTTACAGATTATGAGATAATATCATCAGACTATTACCACTAACCATGGTCTATAATGTACATTTGGTGTATTCTTCCATTCCCCCTTTAATCGACACAGCATGTATTTGGCATTGATGCAAGCATATTACAGGATTGCTGTTGACCACAGTCCATAGGTCACTCCAGTTGTATTTTTCCCATCCTTCTCCACATTCCCACCACCCTGCAATAGTGACGTACATCTGCTCTAGCTCACAAAGGACACTCTTGCATCTGTACCATCAACCACAATTTGCATCCAGCTCTGGGTTCACTGTGTTATTCAGTCACTAGATTATTCTCTAGCTTTCTGTAAATTGACATTTACATCTCTAGTCTACCCTTTCCAGCCACATTCCCATTTATAAACCAGCTGCTACTTACTATAATGTGTTACCATCAACTCTATCCATTTCCACACTTTCACAGTCAAGTTAATTAAAACTTCTACATACATTAAGTCTCAGTACACCTTCTCAGCCCTCCTCTTATCTCCGAATAACCTATATTCTAGGTTTTAACTTCATGAGTCTATTCTTCATATTTAGTTCATGTTAGTGAGACCATGCGATATTTGTCCTTCTGTCTGGCTTCTTTCACTTAGCATAATGTCTTCAAGATCCATCTGTGTTATCATGTGTCCCAATTTTATTTCTTCTTACTGCAGCATAGTATTCCTTCATATGTATATACCACATTTTGTTTATCCATTCATTGGCTGATGGACACTGGGTTGTTTCCATCTTTTGGCAACTGTGAATAACGCTGCTATGAACATTGGTGTGTAAATGTCTGTTTTCAATTCTTCTGGATATTTCCCTAGCAGAAGAATTGCTGGATCATATTGTCAGTGTTATATTTAGCTTCCCAAGGAACCACCACACTGTCTTCCACAGAAGCTGCACCATTTTATAATCCCAAAAGTGGAGGAGTGTTCCTATTTCTCCACTTCCTCTCTAGCACTTACTGTTTTCTCTTTCTTTAATAATGGTCATTCTGTGTGGTTTGAAATGATATCTCGTTGTCATTTGGATCTGCATTTCCCTAATAGCCAGCGATATTGAACATTGTTTTCATGTGCTTTTTGGATTTGTATTTCTTTTTTGTATAATTCTCTATTCAAGTCTTTTGCCCATTTTTAAACTGTTTGCTCTTTTATTGTTGAGTTGTATGATCTCTTTTATAGAGAATGGAAATCAAGCCCTTATTGGATATGTGGTTTCCAAATATTTTCTCCCATTGAGTGGGCTGGGCTGCCTCTTCACCTTTGCAGCAGTTTGATATTATGAATTCCAAAAATAGATATTGGATTTTGTTTGTGAACTAGTTTGGGCATATTAGATTGTATTAGACTCAGAAGTTTCACTTTTACTTGATTAAATAATGATTAAGGCTTTGATTGGGCCCCGTCAGGACAGTGAGCCCCCATCCCCTTGGTGGGCGGGGACTCACAAGAAACCGTACTGCAGGGAAGGGAGGTTGGAGTTTTGAGCTGGAGCCAGGGAAGTAAACACACAGCAGAGAGCAGAGCAGCTGAGCCCAGAGAGAAACAAGACTGGGGAAGAGAACCCAGGAAGCCTTACAGATGTTGGCAGCCATCTTGCTCCAACATGTGGCAACAGACTTTGGTGAGGGAAGTAAGTCATGCTTTATGGCCTGGTAACTGTAAGCTTCTACCCCAAATAAATACCCCTTTAAATATCTTTATAAAAGCCAACAGATTCTGGTATTTTGCATCAGCACCCCTTTGGCTGACTAATACAATCTTCTTGATGAAGTCCTTCGAAAAACAAAAGTGTTTAAATTTGAGGAGGTCCCATTTATCCATGTTTTCTTTCATTGCTCATGCTTTTGGTATAAGGTTTAAGAAAGTACTACCTACTATCAGGACTTGAAGATGTATTACTACATTTTCTTCTAGAAGCTTTATGGTTCTAGCTTTTATA
Organism: Tolypeutes matacus; assembly: GCA_026826555.1. Classification (NCBI taxonomy): domain Eukaryota; kingdom Metazoa; phylum Chordata; class Mammalia; order Cingulata; family Chlamyphoridae; genus Tolypeutes; species Tolypeutes matacus. The sequence goes on along the minus strand of JAKSZT010028529.1, from coordinate 1,518,256 downwards.
TTTAGGCCTTTTGATCCATTTTGAGTTAATTTTTATATAAGGTGTGAGATAGGGGTCCTCTTTCTTTCTTTTTGATGTGGATATCCAGTTCTTCCGGTATCATTTGTTGAATAGACTATTCTGCCCCAGCTGGATGGGTCTGACAGGCTTGTCAAAAATCACTTGACCTTGATATTGATGACTGTGTGTATGAACCTCTACTTCTGAAGTCGACACTTAACCTAGTATTATAGGGTGCCTAAGAATTGCCTCCTGGGAGCCTCCTTGTTGCTCAAATGTGGACTCTCTCTAAGCCAAACTCAGCATATAGATAGATTACCTTCCCCCTAGTGTGGGACATAACTCCCAAGGATGAACCTCCCTGGCACTGAGGGATCACTACCAAGTATCAACTAGCAATGCAACTGGAAAAAGACCTTGACCAAAAGGGGGAAAAGGTAAAGACAAATGAGTTTATATGGCTGAGAGACTTCAAAGTGAGTTGGGAGGTCATTCCAGAGGTCATGCTTAAGCACGTCTCAGCAAGATCTCTTTGACTGCCAAAGTAGATACTACCCCAAATAGTGGGGCTCCTGAGGGCTCTGGAGACATCCAGACACTATAGACAGGGCAGATAATCTCAGGAGTTTGGTGCCTTGCCAGTGGGCCTTACTTTGGAATTTATGCTCCCCAGAGTGACAGAGCTGGACTCAGTTTGTGGTTGCCCTACAAATGGCTCTTCTGTTCTTCTGTGTGAACTTATAAGTACTACTAGAGTTGGTAGGTGTACGTCCAAGAGACTTAACTCTTTGGGCTGTCCATGTGCCAGCTGGGCCTGTGTATTAGTCAGCCAAAGGGGTGCTAATGTGAAATACCAAAAACGGGTTGGTCTTTATAAAGGGTATTTATTTGGGGTAGAAGTGCACAGATACCAGGCCATAAAGCATTAAGTTTCTTCTTTCACCACAGTCCATTGCCACGTGTTAGAGCAGGACAGTTGCCGGCGTTTGCCAGGGTTCAGGCTTCTGGGGTTCCTCTCTTCCCGGGGCTGCATTTCTCTCTGGGCTTAGCTCCTGTTTCCTCCACAAGGTCAGCTGTAGATGATCAGGCAAACAGCTTGCTTCTCTTCTCTTCTTTCCAACATCAAAACTGCTTCTCAAAAGACTGCTTCAACTGTCCTTTGCCTTGCCTTTTATATTCGATTCTCCACCCACCAAGGGGTGGGGCTCAACACCCTAATCCTAACCTAATCATGCCCAGATTAACAGATCAGTTTACAAGCATGATTCAATTATAATTTTGGAATTCATAATTATATCAAACTGCCACAGCCTGGAATCTCAACGGAGTTGCAATACCTACTCTCGAGTTCATTGGTCTCACCCAGGACAACTAACACGGAGGTGATGATGGACAATTACCATACCGAGGAACCGAGAGAGTCTACAACTGCAAGCAAGAGTGTCTCATCCATCAACCCTATGGGATCACAGAACCCTCTCAATTAGAGGTGGAGTGGACATCACCATCCCAGAATCCTCAGGATTGGGGCATGAAGTATGGACTAAAGTAGACTTACTGGTATTCTACTATAGACTTATTGTGATTCTAGCAATGGAAGAAAGTATGTCACTGATGTGGAGGCAGTGGCCACTGGAGGTTCTGAGGGCAGGGAGAGGGAAAAACAGGTGTAATACGAGGGCATTTTTGGGACTAGGGAATTGTCAGGAATGACACTGCAATGACGGATACAGGCCATTAAAAATCTTGCCATAACCTACAGAATTGGGTGGGAGAGAGTGTAAACTACAATGTAAATTTTAATCCATGCTTAGTGGCAATGCTCCAAAATGTGTTCATCAATTGCAATGAATGTACCTCACTAATGAAGGATGTTGTTAATGTGGGAAAATGTGGGAGGTGTGGGGAGCAGGGTATATAGGAACCCCCTGTATTTTTTATGTGACATTTGTATAATCTAAGTATCTTTTTAAAAAAATGAATCACTTGACCATAGATATGAAGGTCAGTTTCTGAACCATAACTTCGGTTGCATTGGTCTATGTGTCAATCTTTATGCCAGTACCATGCTGTTTTTACCAATAGCTAGGTAATATGATTTAGTGAGAGACTTCCAACTTTGGTTTTCCTATTTAAGATGTTTCTGGCTATTCAGGGACCCTTACCCTTTCAAATAAATTTGGTAATTGTGTTTTCCATTTGTTCAAAATGCTGGTAGAATTTTTAAAATCAGGATTGCATTGAATCTGTATGTCAGTTTGGATAGAATTGACATCTTAATGATTTTAGTCTTCCAATCCATGAGAATGGAATATTCTTCCAATTATTTAGGTCTATTTGATTTTTTTTCAGCAATACATTGTAGTTTTCTAAATATAAGTGCTTTACATCCTTGGTTAAGTTTATTCCTAAATATTTGATTCTTTTAGTTGCTATTGTAAATGGAATTTTTTCCTGACATCCTCCTCAGATTGCGCATTACTAGTATATAGAAACACCACTGATTTTTGCTTATTGATCTTGTATCCTGATGCTCTATTGACATCGTTTATTAGCTCTAGCAGCTTTGGTTTAGATTTTTCAAGACTTTCTAGGTACAGGATCATAACATCTGCAAATAGTGAAAGTTTTACTTCTTCCTTTCCGATGTGGATGACATTTCTTTTTTCTTTTTTTTTTTCTTTTTTACCTGATTGCTCTAGCTAGAATCTCTTGCACTACATAGAACAACAGTGGTGACAGTGGGCACCCTTATCTTGTTCCTGATCTCAACGGGAAAACTTTTTCTCTTACAACAGTGAGTACAATGTTAGCTGTGGGTTTTTCATATATTGAGAAAATTTCCTTTGATTTCTATCTTTTGTAGTATTTTATCAAGAAAGAATGCTGTATTTTGTCAGATGCTTTTTCTGCATCAATCGAGGTGATCATATGATTTTTCTTCTTTGATTTATTAATGTGGTATATTATGCTGATGGATTTTCTTGTGCTGAACCACTCTTGAATGCCTGGTATAAAATCTACTTGATGAATAATTCTTTTAATGTGTTGTTGGATTTGAATAGTAAGTATTTTGTTGAGGATTTTTGTATCCATATTCTTTAGGGAAATGGGTTTGTAATTTTCTTTTGTAATATCTTTATCTGGCTTTTGTATTAAGGTGATATTGACTTCATAGAATAAGTTTGCTAGTGTTCCTTCTTGTTCCATTTTTTTGGAAGAGCTTGAGTAAAACTGGTATTAAATATTCTTTGAATGCTTGGTGGAACTCACCTGGGAAACCAACTGATCCTGGGCTTTTCATTTTGGGGAGTTGTTTGAGGACTGTTTCAATCTCTACTTGTGATTGGTTTGTTGAGGTCTTCTATTTCTTCTAGGGTCAGTGTAGGTTGTTCGTACCTTCCTAGGAATTTTTCCATTTCATCTACATTGTCTATTTTGTTGGTGTACAGTTTTTCATAGTATCCTCTTATGATCTTTTTAATTCTTGTGGGGTCAGTAGTAATGTCCTGTTTCACTTTTTGTTTTACTTATTTGCATTTTCTCTCTTCTTTTGTCTACTTAGTTAAGGGTTTGTCGATTTTGTTAATCTTCTTGAAGAATAAACTTTTGGTTTTGTTAATTCTCTCTGTTGTTTTTTTGTTCTCAATTTCATTTACTTCTGCTCTGATCTTTATTATTTCATTTCTTCTACTTGCTTTGGGAATGTTTGCTGTTCTTTTTCTAGTTCTTCCAGCTGTGTAGTTAGGTCATTGATTTTAGCTTTCTTCTTTCTTTTTTTCAGGTACCAGGTGCTGGGAATTGAACCTAGGTCCTTTTATGTGGGAAGCTGGCACTCAACCACTGAGCTAAATTGGTTCCCCTGAGTTCTTTCATTTGTTTGGCTTTTGTTGTTGTTGTTTTTAAGGAGGCACCGGTAACTGAACCTAAGACCTCCCATGTGGGAAGTAGGTACTCAAACACTTGAGCCACATCTGCTCCCTTTTTTTTTATATATTTTGTTTTTCTTTTTTATTCTTTTTCCCCTCTTTTTTTAAAAATGTAAACGTTGAGAACTATAAATTTCCCTCTTAGCACTGCCTTCGCTACATTCTATAGGTTCTGATATGTTGTGTTCTTGTTTTCATTTGTCACAAAATATTTACTGATTTTTCTCACAATTTCTTCTTTGACCCACTGATTATTTAAGACTGTATTGTTTAATCTCCATATATTTGTGAATTTTCCCTTTTTCTGCTTCTTGTTGATTTCCAACTTTATTCCATCATGATCAGAGAAAGTGCTTTTTTTTTTTTTTTTTTTTATAACTTTGATCTTGTTGAATTTATTGAGATCTGCTTTGTGACCCAATATATGGGCTATCCTGGAGAAGGATCCATGAACACTTGAGAAGAATGTATATCCTGCTTTTTTGTGGAGCACTGTTATGTATATGTCTATCAAGTTTAGACCATTTATCATAATATTCAAGTTTTCTGTTTCTTTACTGATCCTCTGCTCAGATGTTTTATCCAATGCTGAGAGGTGTACTGAAATCTCTAACTATTATTGTAGCGATATCTCTTTCTCCCTTCAGTTTTGCCAGTGTTTGTCTCATTTATCTTGGGGTATCCTGGTTAGGTACATATACATTTATAATTGTTATTTCTTTCTGGTGAATTGTCCCTTTTATTAATATATAATGTCCTTCCTAAGTTTTGCTTTTAAAGTCTATTTCATCCAATATAAATATAACTACTCCAGTTTTTTTAAATTTATTTATTTATTTATTTATTTTTTACTGTATGTGAGGAATATCTTTTTCCAGTCTTTCACTTTCAATCTATTGGTATCCTTGGGTCTAAGGTGAGTCTCTTGTAGACGGCATATACATGGCTCATATTTTCTTATGCATTCCACAACTCTTTGTTTTTTGATTGGGGAGTTTAATTCATTAATATTCAATGTTATTATTGTAGAGGCAGTTCTTATTTCACTCATTTTGACCTTTGGATTTTATCTGTTATATTTTATTTCCACCACTCTTTTGACACTTTTAATTACCTTTACTGATATAATTTTCATTTCTAGACTCTCTTCCAAGCCTCTCTCTCCTGTCTTTCTTTTCAGGCTGTAGCACTCCCTTTAGTATTTCCTGCAAAGCTGGTCTCTTGGTTACAAACTCTCTCGGTTTCTGTTTGTGAATATTCTAAACTCACCCTCATTTCTGAAAGACAATCTTGCTGGATATAAGATTCATGGCTGCCTATTTTTCTCTTGCAACATCTTAAATATATCATACCACTGCCTTCTTGCTTCCATGGTTTCTGATGTGAAATCCGTACTTAATCTTATTGGGTGTCCCTTATTTGTTATGTATTGCTTTTCTCCTGCTGCTCTAAGAATTCTATCTTTGGCATCTGACATTCTGATTAGTATGTGTCTCGGAGTTGGTCTATTAGGATTTATTTGAATGGGAGTATGTTGTGATTCTTGGACACAGATTATCTATAACCTTCAACAGGGTTAGGAAATTTTCTACTATTATTTCTTCAAAAATTCTTTCTGCCCCCTTCCTCCTCTTCTCCTTCTAGTACGCACATGACAGATGTGTTTGCACATCTCCTGCCATCATTTAGTTCCCTGAGACCCTGTTCAATGTTTTCCCTTCTTTTCTTCATCTCTTCTTTTGTATGTTTGTTTTGGAGGCCATGTCTTCAAGCTCACCGATCCTTTCTTCTGCCTTTTCAAATCTGCTGTTATATGCATCCAAGGTATTTTTTTTTTAAGACTTATTTATTTTATTTATATCTCTCACCCCATTGTTTTACGCTCGCTGTCTGCTCTCTATGTTCTTCTGTGTCTGCTTGTCTTCTCTTTAGGCAGTACCGGGAACTGATCCTGGGACCTTCTGGAGTGGGAGAAAGGTGCTCAATCTCTTGTGTCACCTCAGCTCCCTGGTCTTCTGAGTTTCTTATTGTCTCTCCTCTGTGTCTCTTTTTGATCTCCTGCACAGGCTGGCACGCCGCACGGGATAGCCTGCCTTTCACCAGGAGGCCCCAGGAATTGAACCCTGGACCTCCTATATGGTAGAAAGGAGCCCAATTGCTTGAGCCACGTCCATTTCCCTCCAATGTATTTTAAATTTCATTTATTGTGCCTTTCATTCCCATAAGATCTGCAATTTTTCTATGTATGCTTTCAAATTCTTCTTTGTGTTCACCCAGTGTCTTCTTAACATCCTTAATCTCTTTAGCCATCTCACTGAATTTATTAAGATTTGTTTGAACATCTATGGTTAGTTGTCTCAACTCCTTTTATGTCATCTGGAAGCGTATCTTGTTCCTTTGACTGGGCCATATCTTCCTGTTTCTTGGTATGGACTGCAATATTTTGGTGGTGTCTTGGCATCTGGCTTACTAGATATACTTATTCTGAGTGCAACTTCTCCCTTTAGTTTAGGGTTTTCTCACCCTTTCTCCCTTGCTGGTTGTGTAGGAGGAGGCGAGGATGTAGTTGGTACTGTAAGCTGTGGAGGCTGAAGCTGTCCACATTACCCCAGAAACCAGTGAAAAGTTCTCCCACCTTTCTCCTCTACCAGGGGTAGGGACAGAGCTATAGCCATGTGTAATAACCCATGTTGTGCAGGCCAAGACCATTTGTAGTTGCCTAAAGAGACTGATGAAGCTTCATGGCTCTTCTTTCCCTGCCTGGGGCAGGAAGGAGCTGCAGGTATGGGCAGCAATCTATGCTGTGTGGGTCTGAAATGACTGCAGTTGCCCAGGCAGACTGATGTAGCACCAGCCCCCTCCTCTTCTGCCAGAGGTGGGGATGGACCCTCTAGACTGCCTAACAATCTAATCCATGTGGGTGGAATGCACCTGCAGTTGCCCTGAGAGGCTGAGGGAGCACTGTCCCTTCTGCCCTTTCGGGGATGGGGCTGGAACCACAGGTGCTCAACATTTCAGTCCGTGTAGGCCAAAACTGCTTGCCATTGTCTGGAGGGGCTGAGGATACACCAGCCCCCTGCTATCCTATTGTGGAATAGGGGTGGATCCACAGGTACCCACCAGTCCAGTCCGTGCAGGCTGAAAGTGCCTGCCATTGCTCAGAAAGGCTGAGGAAACCCAGTTCCTCTCCTATCCTTCTTGGGGGCGGGGATGGAGCTACAGCTGTCTGACTATTCAGTCTGTGTGGGCCAAAAGCACCTGCAGTTGCCCAGAGAGGCTGGGGAAACACCGGCCCCCTCCTATCCTATTGGGGGGTGGGCAGAGGTGGAGATGGAATTGAAGGTGCTCAACAAACCAGTTTGTGTGGAAAAAAAGTGCCTGCAATTGCCCAGAGAGGCTGAGGAAACCCAGCTCCTCTCCTATCCTACTGGGTGTAGGGATGGAGCCCTAGGTGTCTGACTTGTCAGTCTGTGCCGGCAGAAAGCACCTGCAGTTACCTAGAGAGGCTGGGGAAACACTGTTCCCATCTTGTCCTATCAGGGCTGGGGGTAGAGTCACAGGTGCCCAACAGTTGAATTTGTGTAGGACAAAAGTGCCTGCAGTTTACCAGAGAGGCTGAGAAAATCCAGCTCCTTTCCTATCCTATTGGGCTGCAGGGATGGAGCCCCAGGTGTCCAACTATTCAGTCTTGCCAGGAGAAAGGACCTGTAGTTACCTGGAGAAGCTGGTGCAGGTCCCCCCAGCTTCTTCCCTGCCGGAGGTAGGGCTGGAGCCTAGGCTAGGGCTGCAGTCTGACCGGGGTGGAAAGAAGAATGTTCCTACCATCACTCTGATTTTCAGTCCCTGCTGCTACCCCTCATGCCAGGGGCAGAGTTAAAATGGCGGCTGCCAGCCTCTTTCTGACTTGGGCAGTCTCAAACGTTAGCTGTTCTTAGGGTTATACTTTAGCTAGCCGAATTTATCAATCAGTAGCTGAAGTCAATGCCCAAATATCTCTTCCGGCCCCGTTTTTAGGAAGTGGAGCTTCCAACTCCAGCTGGAACAGCTCCTGCAGCAGCTTGTACCACCACCATTGGAGTTTGGGCACTGGCCTCTGTGGCGTGGAAGGCTCTACTCATGAATCTTCTCTGCAGATGGACAGTCTTCTCCTTCCATTCTTTCAAGGATGTTGCAGGATGCACTTCTGGTCTCCTGGAGCCCCCAAACAGGTGCTTTATTCAGCTCTGGGTGATTACTAACTGCCCTGTAGCACAAGCTGACTCTAGAAGCGTCTTACTCTGCTGCCATCTTGTCCACATCCAGGAGGCTATTATTTTTTAGTTTACTAAGAGTTCTGTTTTTTAAATTAGGAATGGGGTTGAATCTCAAGAAATGACTATTAGGCCTCTACTAAGATTTAAGGTTTTACTTTTTACCCACTTAAATGACATATTCCAGTCATTTAACCCTTTTTTAAAGCAGTTTTAACCTGATTATAGTTATTATGTGACTGGCCTTTATTTTTTGGTGCTACCTTTCTCAGGTTTTGGTGTCAAGGTTTCTTTGTGTATATGAATGCAGACTTTTTAAAGCTCACCATTTTTTCCTTTGCTTTGAAACAGTTTATACATTTTGGAAATGATTAATTCCCCGAAGCCACCAAGGAGGAACAGCCTGCCATTACTGCCCAGGTCTAATGCTCTTCTTGAAGACAGCAACACTAGACCCACTTTAAATCTCCTTCTTGGCTACTGGTTATTATAGATTCTTATCTTTTACTACACTTGGATAACTAGATTTTTTCAGAATACTGTAGTTTGTTGGGATTTTAAATGTGTTAGTCATGAGAGCTATTAAAAATCCCACCTGAATAAGTTGTCATGCCCTGAATTCTTGAAATACAAATAATAAAGAGAATGCGGCATCACCTCTGTGAACACCGCCCTTAGGCAGGTCAGAGAAGGCGCCACGGCCGCAGGGTGCCCTGTTCAGGACACTAATGTCCTATCACAGTGCTGAGTGCAGGTGAGCTGTGAGCCAACATCCAAGGCTCACAGTAAAAGAAAATACGTACATACTTAATCCTTGACTAAATGAAAAAGTTCTGAGATGCTCAAGTGACTGAGCTCACTCATATTCTTGCAAAAGGCTTTCAAAAGGCCGTGCTGACCACATCTGCACTCCACCTTGAGCATGAGGCACCTGAAAGCCACACCCTGTAGGACAGGACTATGGAAGCTGTGCAGCACAGTCCCAGCCTGCTGGCCACACAGCAAGGGTGGCGCTGGCCATCGAGGACCACTGCGCAGCTGAGCTGACTTGCTGTACGGGTCCGCGGCAACCTTACCTCTCTACGCCTGGAGGCCCAACAGCTCTGCTTGATCTTCCAGACCACGGCAGCCACCAGGAGCAGAGAGAGGAAACAACTGTGAGAAGGGAGAGCACCGCGTTATTATCCACGCCCCAGAACCTACATCTCTGCCATGTGTACCGTAGCCAGGCAGGCTTTTATTAACTGGTGGGGACAACCCCAGATACCAGCTCCATGCCAGGACAAGGCCACGCTCACAGGAAGCCAAGTATGCGGAGGCTGAGGCAGAGAAGCTTGCGAGAAGGCCTATGGGCCAGCCTCCCACTGGGGAGGCTATCACAGCTCACCCAAAGAAGAATTTAGATGGTTACAACAATTACCAAGCATGCTATTTAATCCAATCAGTTAAGTCTAAAAGGTGATTGTTAAAGTAATCAGCTTTCCATATGGAAAAGGTAAATGTAGAAGAAATAAATTTGTGGAATAATATGATTATATTTTTACAAAGTGAATATATTTTTACAGAATAAAACCAATTTTTAATGATCTAACTCTCTTAAAAGTAATAGGAGCAAACAGCTCTCAGTGGTCTGAGGGTCTCATGGCTTCAGTGCTCTCTCCTCTGTAAACCAGGTGCTGAATGGTTTGAAAAGTGGCTGTGACAGAACAAAGAGAATGACTGGCTTCAGGTTAAAAGGAAGAATGATCCTCAGAGGTAAACCACTTGGATAAATGCTGAAATAGTTTAAAAATTGGCATTTGTCCCCATTAACTTGTAAGAGGGGCTCGTTCTTCCTCTTAACCCCATGCCATCAGGCACCCACTGCCGAGCTCTGCATCTGCAAGATGGGGTTGGCTCCAAGAAGGCAGCTGCACACCCAAGTGCTGGCAGCCAGCTGGAAAAGGTACCTGAAATCCCTGGGTGGCTGAACTGCCCGTCCACAAAGAGAAACCTCAGGGCTCCTTCAGCCCCCGTACCCCCAAGGTGCACGAGGGTGCAGATCCCTCCAACAGGCACCCTGACAGAGAAGGGTCCTCCACTAGGCCCGCTCAGCCGACAGCCTTCAGGCCGCTCCTCCCTCCTCCCCGACAGTCGAGACTCTACATTTAATCCATACTATTTGGGGCCACGTCTGGTTTCAAGTTCATGAACTACATCAACAAACACCACTGTTCCCATTGAATTTACATTCCAGCAGGTTTACAGACTGTTTACAAACAGTAAACAATCATATAGAGAGTGTGGCAGAAGGTAGTACACACGACAGAAATGAATGAGATGAGGGCAAGACACTGAGGTATTCTAAAACACAGTGGCCAGTGTGGGCCTTACTGAGGTGACGTCTGAGCAAGACTTGGTGGGAATGTGGGAGGCGGCTCAGTGACAGTCTGCAGAAACACACCCCTGCAGAGGCAAGGATGTGCCGGGGATGCTTAAGGAACCTCAGGAGGCAGAGTGGCTGGGGTGGGGTGAGTGAGGCCAGAGATAAAGGCAGAGAAGTAAGGAGGGTGGGGTGGGTAAGTCCCATCAGAGCTCTGCATTTTACTGAGTCAGAGAAGCCAGAGCAGGTTTTCAAGCAAAGAAAGGTGCTTTTACTTATGCAAAGACGACCGTTAGGGTAGCAATGGCAGGGGAAAGAAAAGAGAACACCAAGAGTCTAGGTGAGAGGTGATGAGAGGATGCTGACTCCAACTAGGGTGCTGGCAACAGGGCTCTCAAAGCACTCTGGGATCTGGACACAACTTGAAGGTGGAGACAGCAGGATCACCTGCGGGGATGGAAAGGCAGACTTGACGCGGGCATAGACGGGGAAGCTCTGAGTGCAGATGCAAGACAGCAGAAAGTGGAGCTGCTTCAGATATGCTGAGTTCTGAGACCTCCACCAGAGACCCGGGGGGGCCCCCCCCCAGATCGACAAGCCTGGAGCTGGGCGAGGGCTGGGTTAGAGACCAGCCTTTGGGAGTCATCTGCATGTAGATTTGATTCAATAAACCTGGATGGGGTCACCAAGGGAGTGAACACAGATGGAGAGGCACCCCAACATTGAGACCAGTAAAGGAGTCTAAGAGCAGCCTTCTCAGTCTTTCTTGTTTTCCACGAATGGCCTTGCTTTTCGTTATTTTTATTCTAACAGGTAAGCACAAGGCGGCAGCAGATCCACAGGAGTACAGGAAGCTGACGAGCACAGCACCCAAGCTGGTCGAAAGGCTGCTTCATGGGAAGCGGATGTGCCTCAAGTAATTGGGCTCCTGCCTACCACATGAGAGGTCCATGGTTTGGTTCCTGGTGCCTCCTAAAGAAGACAGCGAGCTGGGGCGATAGGCAGGTGCAGTAAGCTGACATGACAAAATGATGCAACAAGAGACACAAGAGGAAAAATGTACGAGACATAACAAAGCAGGAAACAGGTGGCTCAAACGATTAGGTGCCTCCCTCCCATATCTGAGATCCCAGGTTTGGTTCCCAGTGCCTCCTAAAGAAACAAGGAAGACAAACAGACACAGCAAGTACAAACAATGAGGGAGTATGGAGAGAACTAAATCTTAAAAAAAAAAAAAAAAAAAAAAAAGGCTGCTGTGTGCAGTTAGGCCCAGAGTGGCCATGGGGCAGGGGGAGGGGGCTACCCTCAATGCAGCTGTAAACAGCGTGTAGTGTCCCCCTCGCCCCCCAGCCATGGGGCCTTCTGCTCGCTGTTGAAGACTCCAGCGCCCCAGCTCTTTCTGCTGCTCCTGCTTGAGGAGTGACACAGACAGCACACTGCCCCCAGTGAGTGTCCTTGAAGCTGACGGTGCACTCTTTTCTCCCTGCCATAACCTGGGGATTAGGTGCAGCAGGGACTCAATGCCCATCCTACTGTGGCCCCACTTACTATTTTCTATATTTTTCAATACAAATGTAATTTAAAAAAATCTTTTTATTGTAGTAACATATACACAACTCAAAATTTCTCATTTTAAACACTTCCAAGTGTGTTTCAAAAAAAGGTGGCATTGATTACATTCATGATATTGCGCTCCCATCACCAACATCTATACCCCAACTTTTTAATCACCTCAAACAGAAACTCTGCACCTAGTAAGCGCCAGTGCTCCCTCCCCCGCCCCCTGCCATTTACTGCTCTATGGAATCTGCTTATCCTCTGTATTTCATGTGAGCAAGCGCATACGGTATCTGTCCTTTTGTGTCTGGCTTATTTCACTCAACGTGAGGTCTTCAAAGTTCGTCTGCATTGTTGCATGCATAGGAACTTGATTCCTTTTCGAGGCTGAATACCTTACCACTGCATGGATTCACATTTTGTTTATCCATTGATCTGTTTATGGACACATTGGTTGCTTCTAACTCTTAGCTACTGTGAATGCGGCTATAAATCAAATCATTTGGGGAGGAGGATTTGTTTTTTTGGGCCTTTGCCTTAATAAATATAAAGATATAAATGTCTGCTAAATTATGCATGTGAATTACAAATATTGGGAAGCAATTTTAAATGCAATGACAGTGTTCTGGTAAATCTTAGGTTTGTATTTGAGCAGTCTCGTTGTGTCTTGCATTGGGGTTAACTGTACTAAAGTTAATTATGAACACACTGACTCTAAAGCTGCTGGTTGAGTCTCCTGGAATCCAGGAGAGACTCAGTTGTCTTCCTGCCTTTCCCCCCTTTGGTTTTGAAGAAGCAACGTTTTTCTCAGTGCACAAGCGGTTTGGGTTTTAAAGAGCAGACAGCCACCAGCTGGCTTACTGGGTATTTTAAAGTTGTGTTCCCTTAATGTGCAGTCCAAGGCTGATAATATTCAGCAGTATGTGGGTTTAACAGCCACAAAATATTTTATTAAGAAACTGTTTCAAAATTAAGTTTGCACTGTTAAGTTTTTCTTGCTCTGCTCTTCTCCTTGGAGTGTATCAAGTCCTAAAATAGCAAATCCTGGAAAAAATCTTGAGGCTTTTCATTCTGCACATATGATAGGTCCTTGATACAAGCCTTCATTACCATGTTACTAAAGGGGGACCTAATCTGAGATCCATCTGCTGGCATTGCAATGAAGCGCTCTGTATCAGGAAAGTGTACACTATTTACCTTTTTTCCTATTCACAAGCCTCATAAGCCATATGTACATAAAGCTATGTTTTCATAATTTTGCACTTTTATAGACTGTTTTTGAAGATTAACACATTTGCAAAATGGTTGACTCGATCTTTGCCTGATTCAGTGAGTTACAGAAAGTTTGCTGTGACTATAAACATAAATCTCACAGGGGGTGTGTCTTAATAGAGGACTGAAACTTAAACCTGTTCTTTTATTTTTTTTAATTACCAAATCTATTTGAAAACAGCCACTTTGTATTATGCTGAAATTTTGGGGGCTTTCATATTTCTTCTTTCCAACCACATTTCTGAATGCATACAAATGTCAATTTTTTTTTCACAACCCTGTAATTCAAAATATGTTTCTGACCATCAGTATTAATTACTGGGATACTACTGGTTTTATGCTTTTTTTTCTTCTTCTTCTTCTGAAGAACTGTACTTATAATAGAGGTACAATTTGTTGGATTTCTCTTGATGTATTTATTTCATTCCAGTTTGATTCATTGTAATTGTTGATGCTTAAGTTGTCAAGCAGTAGACATTACTTGTTTTATTTATGATATATTTCAGCTAAGTTATGTTATTATATATATGGATATAAATATAGATTTGGTGCTTTGCAAAAAAATTGGTGAAATTACAAATGTAATTTGAAAGCATGATAGGTTATATCATAGAAATTTTCAAACACACAAAAGTAGACAGGATAACCTAGTGAACGTCCTATCTATACCCTTTATTCAGCCTCAGCAATTTTTAACATTTCACCAACATTATTCAAAGATTCTTAACAGAAAAAAAAGAAGTGTATTTCTCCTTCAACATTAGGACCTGGCCCCAGGCTATGGCCCTCTCACTTCCCTTTAGCTCACTACTCAAGAAAAAGAAGCAAGAATCCTCTGGCCTGTTTATTCTGAACCTGTCCCTTTTTGTCTGAGACTTGCACTTTCCTAAGACCATTCTAAAAAAAAAACATGACTTTTTAAAAAAAGTAATGCTTCCATAATTTGTTGAGCTGCCTTTTGTCTGCTATTTTATTTTTTGAAGTTGAAATAAAGTTTTTATTAAAAAAAAAATCCATGTCTTGATTCTAGACGTTTCTTTCCATCTTTCATATGTCTTTTTTTTTCTTAAAGATTTATTTACTTACTCCCCCCCATTGTTCTGCGCTCGCTGTCTGCTCTGCGTCCATTCGCTTTGTGTTCTTCTGTGTCTGTTTGTCTTCTCTTTAGGCAACACTGGGAACCGATCCTGGGACCTTCCGGAGGTCAATCTCTTGAGCCACCTCAGCTCCCTGGTCTGCTGTATCTCTTATTGACTCTCCTCTGTGTCTCTTTTTGTTGTGTTGTCTTGCTGCGCCAGCTCTCCATGAAAGCCAGCTTTCCTGCACAGGCCAGCACTCCACTTGGGCCAGCACTCTGCATGGACCAGTTCGCTACGCAGGCCAGCTTGCCTTCACCAGGAGGCCCTGGGAGTCAAACCCTGGACCTCCTATATGGTAGATGGGAGCCCAATCGCTTGAGTCATACCCACTTCCCTGTATATGTCTTTTGAACAATTGTCTGAGGACCTCTGTTTGCTTCTTACTAGTTTAACTGTAATTGCGTAGCTAGAATGTGATTTGTACTTCCTTGTCAAAATTAGGTCCAGAGAGGTGAGACTGCACATTACTTCTGAAAAACGAAAGGGTCACGGGCGTGGTCTGTTAAAATGTCTGCTGCCATGGTTCAACATAAAGTCAATCAATACAACATACCACATTAATAGGATGATCATCTCAGTTGATGCATAAAAGGCATCTGACAAAATTTAGCCCCTTTCTTGATAAAAACACTCAGAAAAAGAGGAATAGAAGGAAACTTCCTTAACATAATAAAGGGAATACATGAAAAATCTCACTGCTAATATATCATATTCAATGCTAAAAGGTTGAAAGCTTTCTAAGATTTGGAACAAACACTACACAGATTTTCACAGAGTTCATCTCTTTCTCCTCCTTTTACTAACCAGTCATCATGCCAACCAAGATAATCAAGTCACCACCCAGATTTCACGTGCTTCAATTGATTCTCAGAGCAACCAGGAATTGGGTCTCATTAGCTCCTTCTTTATACACAAGGTTTCTACTTGAGGCTGGAGAAGCATCTCATTAAGACACAAAGACATCCACTGACTGTGCGAGGATCTTAGGTTTACTTCACTGTGCCCTGGGTATGGAAGTTCTTTCTCCAACTCACCTCACAATGTTTTTTTACTTGAATCATCAAGAACGAGCCATCTCTCTGGATACTTTTCCCTTTGCCCTATATGTTCTGTGTAAATCCTTCTGGATCTGGTTATCCTGCCCTGGGAAAGTACTTTGTTCCCTGTGTTCATGGAAAGGACTCTATTCTCCACTAAAAAGGTCATCATTTCTATTTCTTAAACATAGCCCAGGAAAAACAAAGTTTTGGATTCTTTTCCAAAGGTTCAATCTTAAGACGAGAGAAGTGATGAAACTGTCACCACTCCCTATTATACAAGATCCTCATGGTGTCATTCAGTCTTGTGACAATCAGCAAGTCCCTGGGCTGGAACCCAGCACCAGGGTCATCTCCCTCTGTGCACAAGTTCCAGGAGCATGACTCACTGCTAACTGGAACTACTGAGTCGGTACGCGGCCTCTGCACCACCACAAGCAAGCCCTCAACCAGCACCACCAGCCTTTTCCTCAGAGTTTGGTGCCTGTGGTTCATCATTACTCAGCACTTCTCCTGCAGGTCTAGTTTACTCTCCACAAATATATGATCAAGGAAGGCTACGTGCTAGATACTGAGAGTGCATGTGCATATATGAATAAAGGAGACAGCGCTCCTTTCTTGAAAGCTTATAGTCTAACTGTACACAAAGATATTATGTAAATAAACACACAAATATGCATTTCAAATTGTGGTAAAAGAAATAGCATGAAGAAAAATAACAGGGTTGTATGAGAGAGAAGAATAAGGGAAGATGATTCAGTTTGGGGTTCCAGGATGGTGTCTTGGAGGAAGTTACACTATGCCAAGATTTGAAGGATGAGTAAAAATATCTAGATGAAGAATAATGGGAAGAGTGTTCCAGAAAGAAGGAAAAGCATATGCAAATATTCTGAGGTGGGAAAGAGCTCTGTGCTTTTGAGAAAATAAAAGAAGGCTCATGTAGCTGAAACGTGGTAGTCATGTTTGATGGGTGTGCAGTAGCAAGCAAGGGTCAATTGAGGCTGGACCCTGGATTTGATTTTAATTTTTTAATTTTTAATTTTTTTAAATTTTATTTTACCGGGAGGTCCCGGGGATTGAACCCAGGTCCCTCCATATGGGAGACAGACGCCCACCCAGTTGAGCCATATCCGCCCCCTGGATTTGATTTTAAATGAGATGAGAGGCCACTAGAAACGAGGTAAGGAAATAGGCATAAACTAATTCATGACTTTAAAGAAATTCTCTGCACTCTTTGTGGATTGTAGAGGAGCCAAAGTCAACTGAAACAGTCCAGGCTAGACTGTGATGGGGAGGGGAGGTGGAGATAATGCACTGATACGGTTTACACATGTAACTGCTGGGACATGGTGAGGGAGCGCTGTTGTTGTGAAAGGGAGAGATGTGCCTTGGGATTAGATGCATATCAGAGGAAGACTGGTGGAATGGTCAAGAAGGTTGCTTCTGGGTACATTAGGCTGTGGATGGGCACAGCTGATCTCAACCAGAGAACGCAGAGTGAGAAGAGGGCCAAGGTCAAGCTCTGGGAGAATATTACATCAATGGAAGGTTTAGTAGAAAAGCTGTACAGCAAAGAAAGGCAAGAAGGAGCATCCTCAGGGCAGTGGGATCAAAGAATGCAAGAAGGGTCTCACTGATGGGTGGTCAGTTGGCTGATGATGTTGAGAAGTCAAAAAGGTGAGTGCTGAAAAGAAGCCTTTGGATTTGGCAATAAAGAGGTGCTGGTCACCCTCAACAAGGAACGTTTAGATGGGGTGGTGGGGATGGAAGCCAGACTGGAGAGGGCTGAAAAGTGAAGAGATGCTCTAAGCTCAGAGCCCGTGATTATAGAAGGGAAGGGATTCTGCGGAGCTGTCCAGGGTAGCTGCATGCAGAGCAGCTGAGCCAAACAGCTTCGTTCCCCTCCCCACCTGTGCTGAGCACAGACAATAGCTATGGTGGGAAGGTCTGCGCCTGTGCCTGGGGAGGTCAGGCAGGCCAGGCATATAGAGACTCTCATCCAGCGCATCCCACCTAGCAGCACCTCCTGTCTCTACTCCGAGCTCACTGGAGGAGGCTGCGGCAAACAGAAATAGCGTCCATGTAAAGACAAACATGAGATCTTATTAACCAAAAATCAGATGTGAGGAAAGTTACCAATATGACAGAGTGAAAACAAACATCTGAGGAGACAGATGTATTAACAGAATAAAAGAAGTCTCCACAATAAATAAAATATTGGGAGGCGGCTGTGGCTCAATCAGTGGGGCTCCCGTTTACCATATGGGAGGCCCCGGGTTCGGTTCCCGGGGCCTCCTGGTGAAGGCGGGCCCGCCCCGTGCGGCGTGGTTGGCTGACCCAGTGAGCACAAGCAGCAAGGGGGGGATAAATGAATAAATAAATAAATAAATCTTTAAAAAAAAAAATATATATATATATATATATATAAGCAAAATGAATCCAACAGCACATGAAAAGAATTTTATACCATGATCCAGGAGGAATTTATTGTAGGTGTGCAAAGGTGGTTCAACCTAAGAAAAATCAATTAATGTTGTCCACCACACTAACAGAGCAAAGGGAAAACAACAACACATGATCATCTCAATATGATGCAGAAAAGACATTTGACAAAATCCAGCACCCACTTTTTTTTTTTGCAAGTTCTTTTTTTAATTAGAGAAGTAGGTTTACAGAAAAGTCATGCCTAAAATACATAAAATACAGAAATCCCATATCCAGCACCCACTTTTGATAAAAACACTTAGAGGAAGTAGAGGTGGCTCAAGTGATTGGGCTCCCGTCTACCACACAGGAGGCCCAGGGTTCGATTCCCGGGGCCTCCTGGTGAAAGGCAAGGTGGCCTGCACAGTGAGCTGGCCTGAGTGGAGAGCCGGCCCACACAGAGTGCTGGCCTGCGCAAAGAGCCGGCCCCCGCAGGAGAGCTGGCGCAGCAAGATGACGCAACAAAAAGAGACGCAGAGGAGAGACAGTAAGAGACGCAGCAGACCAGGGAGCTGAGGTGGCGCAAGAGATTGAGTACCTCTCTCCCACTCCGGAAGGTCCCAGGATCGGTTCTTGGTGCTGCCTGAAAGAGAAGACAAGCAGACACAGAAGAACACACAGCGAATGGACACAGAGAGCAGATAGCGAGGCAAAACAATGGGGGGAGGAGGGGAATGAATAAATAAATCTTAAAAACAAACAAACAAACAAAAAAAAACCACGCAGAAAACCTGGAACAGAAGGAAACTTCCTCAACATCGTGAAGGGCATAAATGAAAAACTGACTGCTGGCACCATACTTAATGTTGAAAGATGGAAAGCTTTCCCTTTAAGATCTGGACAAGACAAGGATGTCCCCTGTGACCACTGTCATTCAACATTGTACTGGAAGTTCTAGCCAGAGTTATTAGACAAGAAACAAAAGACATCCAAATTGGAACAGGAAGAAGTAAAACTTTCACTATTTGCACACGGCATGATCCTACATATAGAATATCCCCCCAAATCTACAACAAATCTACTAGAGCTAATAAATGATTTCAGCAAAGTAGTGGGGTACAAGATCAATATGCAAAAACCAGTAGTGTTTCTATACTCTACTAACGAACAATCTGTAGAGGAAATCAAGACAAAAATCCATTTACAATAGCAATTAAAAGAATGATGTATTAAGGAATAAATTTAACTAAGGATGTAAAAAGACATATATGCAAAACTATAAAACATTGCTAAGCAAAATCAGAAAAGATCTAAATAGAAGGACATTTCATACTTATAGACTGGAAAACTAAATATTGTCAAGATGTCAATTCTATCAAAAACAATTTATAGATTCAACACAATTCCAATCAAAATTCCAACAGTCTTTTTTGCAGAAATGGAAAAGCCAATTGTCAAATTTATTTGGAAGGATAAGAGCCCCGAATAGCCAAAAACCACTTTAAAATAGAAGGATGAAGTTGCAGGACTCTTATTTCCCAATTTTAAGACTTATCACAAAGCGATAGTGGTCCAAATAGCATGGTATTGGTACAAGGACAGACATATAGACCAATGGAAACAGAGAGCTCAGAAATAAACCCTCTCATCTATGGCCTTTTTTTTTTTTTTTTTTTTTTTTTTAAGGTGTTACCTGAGATAGAACCCAGGACCTCGTACATGGGAAGCAGGTGCTCAACCAGTGAGCCACATCCACTCCCCAATTAGAGTTGGTTTTTTCATTTGCTTGATTGATTGTTTTTAGGAAGTACTGGGGATTGAACCTGGGACCTCGTACATGGGAAGCAGGTGCTCAACCACTGAGCTACATCCGCTCCCTGACAAATGATTTTTGACAAGGGCGTCAAGCTCACTCAACTGGCAAAGAACAGCTTCTTCAATAAATGGTGCTGGGAAAACTGGATATCCAAATGCAAAAGGATGAAGGAGGACCCTGCCTCACACCATATACAAAAATTAACTCAAAGTGGATCAAAGACCTAAATATAAGAAACAGGATTATAAAACTCTAAGAAGAAAACATAGGTAAGCATCTTCAGGATCTTGGGTTAGGCAATGCTTTTTCAGACTTTACACCAAAAGCACAAGCAAGAGGGAGGTGGCTGTGGCTCAATTGGTTGGGCTCCTGTTTACCACATGGGAGGCCCCGGGTTTGACTCCCGAGGCCTCCTGGTGAAGGCAAGTCGGCCTGCGTGGTGCAGTGAGCTGGAGCAGCAAAATGACCCAACAAAACGGAGGCAAACAGACACAGAGAAATGCAAAGCAAATGGACACAGCAAGGGGGGGATAAATAAATAATAAATCTTAAAAAAAAAAAAAAAAAAAAAAAAAAAAGCACAAACAAGAAAAGAAAAAAGAGATAAATGGGTCATCATCAAAATGTAAAATTTTTGTCCATCAAAGGACTTCATCATGAAAAGTAAAAAGATGACATTCAGAATAGGAGAAAATGTTTGGAAACCACATTTCTGTTAAGAGTTTAAGATCCAATGTATATAAAGAAATCCTACAACTCAATAACAAAACATCAAGCAGCCCAATTTAAAAAATGGGCAAAACACTTGACTGACATTTCTCCAAAGAAGATATATGAATGGCCAAAAACATATAAGAAGCTCGACATTATTTGGTATTAGGGAAAGGCAAACCAAAACCACTATGAGATACCAATAGATACACACTAGCATAACTACCATTACAACAATAAAAGGAAAAAGAACAAAAATAAATTAGAGAGAGCAGATGTGGCTCAAGTGGTTGAGCTCCCACCTACCACACTGGAGGTCCTGGGTTCAGTTCCCGGTGCCTCCTGAAAAAATAAAAACAAACAACAAGCAAAACAAATGAAAAAACTAATTCAGGAAAGCCAATGTGGCTCAGTGGCTGAGCGCCGGCTTCCTACACACGAGGTCCCAGGTTTAATCCCTGGCCCCTGGTACCTCAAAAAAAGAAAAAAGAAAAAAGAAAAAAAAAAAAAAAACACAAAAAACAAAAAAGAAATTAGAAGGTATGAAGGCAGAAGTCTAGGTCCAAACATCAGTTACCAGTAGTTATAAAATATATAAATGGGTTAAATTCTTGTATTGAAGACAGAGACTCTCAGATTTGCTTAAAAAAATAAACAAAATCTGAGTATATATGTGATGGCATAGAAATGTTGAAAATAAAGGGGAGATGATGACAAAAAATGTAAACAAAAGGAAATTAGTCTAGCAATATTGAATTCATTATTCAATATTACCCTCAGCTCTACGAGGGCACAAACTTTTGTCTGTTTTGCTCCCTGCTGAATCTTTAGCATCTACAACAGGTCCTGCCACACAGTAGGCCTTCTATAAAATATCTGTTGAATAAATGAATTAATGAAGATAGCATTCCATGTGAAAATCATTAAATGAAATACAGTTCTTAAAGAATTTTTAAGCACTTAACAAGAGAACTTCAAAATTAGTAAAACAATCTTAATGAAAAATGGACAAATGCACATAATATTTTCTTATTTAGCTTAAAAGTTCTGGTGCACTTGGTACAAGTCAGATCTTCTGCAGGGAAATATAGGGAATAATTATGGGATCCTGCAGAGTGCTAAAGCAGCCAGGCTTCATAGGAACTGGAATTATTATTATTATTATTTTTAAAAGATTTATTTATTTTTATTTTTATTTCAAATTTTTTTTGAAAATTTCCAACACTTTGTACCCATGAAACAACAATTCCCTGGTAACCTCCAATCAACTTTGTCCCTTTGAATTTGTTATTTCTAGATACTTAACGTAAGTGAAATCATAGAGTATTTGTCCTTATGTGCACATGCTATAATTTTTTTAACATATCAATTTATTTATTTTTTACATATCAATTTTATTGATATATATTAATAAAGCATAAATCAATGATATTTGGTATAATCACTTGGTTGTACATTCACCACTTTAAACATCACTACAGCATTTTCATTATTCCAGTAATAATAATAATAAAAAACAAAAAGCGAACAAAAAAACTTATCACCTCTCAATCTATCTTTCCCCTGTAGTACATAGTTGCTATTCTGTTTCCATCCCTCTAATTTATCTGTATTTACATTTTGTAAAAATAGCCTTATATATAAAATATTATCCATGTTTGTATTTCACATGAGGTTTCACTATGTTAGACAGTCCCATGTTACCGTTTTTTTTTTAAAGGAGGTACTGGGGATTGAACCCAGGACCTCATACATGAGAAACAGATGCTCAACCACTGAGCCACCTCCGCTACCTGCATGTTACATTTTTCAGTTTTCCTTCTAGTAATATATATGACCTTAGACTTTCCCTTTCAACCACTGTCATACTCTCATAATAGCTCTGCTAGTTACAAACACTGTGATGTACTTTCACCATTTCTATTCACTTCTAAAGATTTACAAACAACCTTTTTACCAATTCTGCACAAACTCTCAGCTTTCCATTCTGTACGCTTATTCTATTTTCTGATGACCTATAATTAACAACTCCGTGTTTACACAATATATTAAGTTCATAATAGCACAATCATACAGTATTTGTCCCATTGTGTCTGGCTTGCTTCACTTAACATAATGTCCTCCAGGTTCATCCATGTTGTCACATGCTTTACTAATTCATTTCTTCTTACAGCTGCATAATATTCTATCATGTGTATATATCATAATTTATTTATCCATTCATAGGCTGATGGACAACCTAGGTTGTTTCCATCTTTTGGTGATTGCGAATAATGCTGCTATGGACATCGTTATGCAGATGTCTGTTCATGTCACTGCTTTCAGTTCTTCTGGGTATTTATCCAGTAGTCGTATTGTATTGCAGGGTCATATTGCAAATCGATGTTCAACTTCGTTAGGAGATGCCAAACAGTCCTCCACAGTGGCTGTACCATCCTACATTCCCACCACAGTGAATAAGTGTTCCTGTCTCTCCACATCCTCTACAATACTTGTAGTTTTCCGACGTTTTAACAGCGGTCATTCTAATAGGTGTGAAATGATATCTCATTGTAGTTTTTAACTTGCGTTTCCCTATTCATTAGTGATGTTGAACATTTTTTTTTCATGTGTTTTTTTCATCATTTGTATTTCTTCTTTGGACAATTGTCTATTCAAATTTTTTTGTCCATTTTTAAAAATCAGTTCGTTTGTCGTTTTATTGTTGAGTTGTAGCATCTCTTTATGTATCATGGATATTAAATCCTTATTGGACCTGTGATTTCCAAATATTATTTCCCACTGAGTTGGCTGACTTTTCACCCAAGTCTTTTGAGGTTCAGAATTGTTTAATTTTGAGTAGGTCCCATTTATCTATTTTTTCTTATGTTTCTTGTGCTTTGGGTGTAAGGTTTCAGAAACTACCTCCTACCACAAGATCTGAAGATGTTTTCCTACATTTTATTCTAGGAGTTTTATGGTTGTAGCTTTTATATTCAGGACCTTGATCCACTTTGAGTTAATTTCTGTATAAGGTATCAGATGGGGTCCTCTTTCTTTCTTTTGGATATGGCTATCCAGTTCTCCCAGCACCATTTGTTGAATAGAATGTACTGGCCCAGCTGGGAGGGTTTGACAGTCTTGTTAAAAATCACCTGACCACAGATATGAGGGTTTATTTCTGAGTTCTCGATTCAGTTCCATTGGTCAATCTGTCTGTCTTTATGCCAGAACCATGCTGTTTTTATCACTGTAGCTAAGTAATATGCTTTAAAGCCAGGAAGTGAGAGTCATCCAACTTTGTTCTTCTTTTTAAAGATATTTTAGGCTATTTGGGGTCCCTTACCCTGCCAAATAAATTTGATAATTGGCTTTTCCATTTCTGCAAAAAAGGTTGTTGGGATTTTTACTGGGATTGTGTTGAATTTTTATATCAATTTGGGTAGAATTGACCTCTTAATGATATTTAGTCTCCTGGAATTGCATTATTAAGCTGCCAGGAGTGTGGCCATGCTCCCCGACCCCTTCACAGTCTCAGTCTCTCTCCCTTTCCCAACTGACACCCGAGGCTTTTAGTTTGCACAACTTTCAGCTAACTGAGAGTTTCTCAATGCCACCCGAATATCAGAATCACTTAAGAGTGCTAAAAATATTACAGAGACCAGGCCCTATACCAGACCAATTAAATTAGAATTGCTGGGATTGGGGCCCAGATTTCTTTCTTTTTTTTTTTACCGGGAGGTCCGGGGTATCGAACCCGGGTCCCTCCATATGGGAGACGGACGCCCAACCATTTGAGCCACATCCGTCCCCCCCCAGATTTCTTTCTTTCCTGTTTTAAAGCTTCCCTAGTGGCTCTAAGGTACAACTAGGGCTGATGGTCATGAAATAGCTGTTTCAGACTCTAAGAACCCCAATTTTAAGTTTTAAGAGAGGACTCTTAACTGGCCCTCTCATGTCTAACTGTAAGCAACTGGCCAGGAGTCTACAGAAGTAGGAGAGAGAGAGAGTGTTAAATAATTGTATTCAAGGGTGATGTGTTATCTATAATAAAACATGAGTAGGGCAGAGTCCAGGAAGGGGCAGACTCTGGGGTGAAGGTGCCGAGAGCAGACGTCCTGGTTTTGAAGGACTGAGAACATGGCAGGTCAGCGTGTCAAGTAAGGCAAAGGCAGAGGAGAACTAGCCCCAGTCCTGCTGCTAATATGGCAGAAAGGAAGGGAAAGATGACTCTGGAGGGACTTGGAACCTGTGGAGCTCACAAGACAAGGATTCCTGCAACACTGACCCTGCAGGACTGTGATGACTCTGGAGGCGCTACAGGAGGTGGCTGGTGTCTGGGAGCCCTTGCTGCCTGGCACTAAGTAGAATAAAAAAATGTGAAGCAGCGGAAAGACATTTGGGGATTTAATTTTTTTTGTGGTAACATGGAGAGAAGGTGATTTCCTTTTCGAATCTACATTTCTGTGGAAAGAAGAGATTTATTTGTGAACAGGAGGGCATCAAATCTCCAATGTTCCATTGTGCTGTCTCTGTGTCATCTGGAGCAGAGCCCAGGGGCCCAGTGAGTTCCAATGAGCCAAGCTGGGAATGTCCTGAAAAAAGGAAATAACAAAACGTTTCTGGCCTAACGGGTGGTGAGACTTTGGAGTTGAGGTAATTAATATCTTGCCTTAAATCATGACACGTTTCTGGAAGTGTATCTATTTGGAACAATAATAAAGCTATATCCAGATAGATTCCAAATGAACAAAGGAGGAACTAATTACTGAAAAACAACAATTGATAAAACACTGTAGAAGAAAATATTAGAAAAGAACGGCAGATCAGTCTGGTGAAAAATACCATAAATAGGGTTAAAAGACAAACAACTGATTGAAAGAACACACACACATACACGTGTACACGCACAAATGGGTCAATACTTACAAAATACGAAGAACTCCCCTATTTCAGTAAGAAAAAGGCAAACATCCAGTAGAAACATGGGTAAAGGGTATGAACACAGAATTCAAACAAGAACCATCTGTGATGCTTAGGCTCCTGTGTCAACTTGGCCAGGTAACTGTGCCCAGGTGTTAGGTCCAGCAGGCACTGGGCTAATTGTAATACAAGAATATTTATGGACTTTAGTTACCAGTGAGTTTACTGCATAGATGGCTGATTACATCTACATTAGCCAGGAAGATTGCCGTCAGCAATGAGTGATGCTTTATCCAATCAGTTGAATGCCCTACAAGGGGAAGTGATCTCAGCATTCAGGGAGGATTTCGCAGCTCGTCTATGGACAGCCAGCATTTCCCAGAAACTCATCAAGGACCTTCACTGGACTCTTACTGGAGCCCCTGGTTTTCAGCCTGCCTGCGGGACCTGGACTTGTGCATCCCCACGGTCATGTGAGAGACTCTTGTAAAATCTTACACTATTTACAGATATCTCCTGCTGATTCTGTTTCTCTGGAGAACCCTGACTAATACAGGTGGTACCAGGAGTGGTTCTTGAGGAACAGAATCTTATACATGGGATGTCTGAGGTGGTTCTGGCAGTCTTGCAATTGGCTCTCTAGTCTAATTGGATTCAAGGGTAATAATGACTCCCTTTCCAATAATGAAGAAGCCACTAACAGTCCATGGTGTGAGTTGGCAATAGAGATATGCAAAATATCATCACTGGATTCCCCTATTTCCATGCTTATAAGAGACAAGGATCTGGGTGAGAGTGTTTTTAACACCTTAACAGAGTTTTGTGGAGTCAAAAGGTATAATGATGTTAGCTGCCTCCTCCTAGATACTCTGGATACAGTTACAGAAGAAAGAGATGAGCTAAATGCTTCAAATTTGAAACTTAAATGCCTCATGAATGATGTAAAAGTTTTTATGCGTGCTCTGAAAGAAAATAGTGTCTCTTGTAGCCACACACTTGAGATATCTGAGAACCAAACTCAGACTCTCATTGTACTAAGTAGCAGAATTACAAAGGAAACTAAAATCTCAACCCCACAAAGTTTCTGCAGTTAAAGTGAAGGCATTGATTGGAAAGAAGTGGAACCCAGAGGATTGGGATAGAGACTTATGGGATAATGATAATATTGGTAGGGACATTGGAACCCTAAATTCTGCTGAGACTTTGCCAGATAAACCTGCAATGGTCTACCCTGTGGAGACCACACCTTGTCAACCTTGTATCACTCAGCCTCTAGCCTGCCCCAGAGAATCTGGACCTCCTCCCAGCCAGGAGGCAGGTACAAACCAAACTCCAGCATGCACTGCCCAGCCTCTGGCCTGCCCTGGGGAATCTGCCTTCTAATCCCTGCATGAAGAGATTAATCCTGTCTCACCAGAAGAAAATGCAAAAGAATGCCCTGAGGTCAGTCAGTAGCTTGCAAGGTTTTTCTAATCCTTCTGCCTACCCACCCCCACCACCCCTCTTGTCTTCGAGACCTATTACTAGACTAAAATCTCAACAAGCCCCCAAAGGTGAAATACAAAGTGTGATCCATGAGGAAAGAACTGCATGAGTTTTCCAACTTATATAGACAGAAATCAAGGGAATATGTATGGGTATGGATACTAAAGGTATGGGATAAAAGTTGAATCAGGCTGAATTTATTGATATGGGCCCACTAAGCAGAAATTCTGGATTCAATGCTGTAGCTTGAGGGGTTAGAAAGGGCTCTAACAGTTTGTTTGGGTGGCTGACTGAAACATGGACCAAAGGATGGCCTAGCATGTCTGATGTTGAGATGCCTGATTTGCCTTGGTATACAGTAGATGAAGGGATTCAAAGGCTAAGAGAGACTGGAATGCTAGAATGGATTTACCATTTGAGACCTGCCCACCCACCCCAGGAATGTCGAGAGGACACACCTTTAAGCCAGGACTGTGAGGAATAAATTTGTAAGACTAACTCCATCTTCTCTGAAGAGCTCTGTGGTTGCTCTTCTCTGCAGTCCAGATATTACTGTAGGGAGGGCTGTAATGGAATTGGAATCCTTAACATTATGGGGATGATCAAATCTCAGTCCAGTAAAAGTCAAGTATCAGCAATTAATCACCAAAGGCAAAGTGGGCGTGGCTACGGCAATGAAAGACAGATTCAAAACAGCACCCTGAACAGTCTGAGTCGAGTCGCATGGAGTTATGGCATTGGCTAATAGATCATGGGGTACCTAGAAGTGAAATACATGGGCAGTCTACTAAATTTCTTCTGGATCTGTATAAGCAGAAGAGTTCTAGGTCAAGTGAATAAAATCCTAACTCAAATTACAGATGCAGAGAATCATGGCCCCTTAATCAATTCCTAGACTTGAGACAGTTTACAGACCCAGAGCCCCTTGAATGAGGGGAAGGCCGGGTCCCCTTGGGGAAGGATCCTGTTAAAACTGCCAAAATTTATACTGTTAATCTTCCTCCCATCTTTCCCCAAGGAGACCTATGGCCTTTTATCAGAGTAACTGTGCGCTGGGGAAAAGGAAATGATCAGATATTTTGGGGATTATTAGGCACTGGCTCAGAAGTGACATTAATTCCAGGAGACCAAAACGTCACTGTGATCCACCAGTCAGAGTAGGAGTTTATGGAGGTCAGGTGATTGATGGGGTTTTAGCTCAGGTCCATCTCACCGTGGGTCCAGTGGGTCCCTGGACCCATTTTGTGGTTATTTCCCTAGTTTCAGAATGCATAATTGGAACAGATATACTCAGTAACTGGCAGAATCCCCACATTGGATCCCTGACCTGTGGAGTGAGGGCTAATATGGTTGGAAAGGCCAAGTGGAAGCCACTACAACTGCCCCTACCTAGCAAAATAGTAAATCAAAAGCAATACCAGATTTCTGGAGGGATTGCAGGGATTAGTGTCACCATCAAGGATTTGAAGGATGCAGGGGTGGTGATTCCCACCATATCCCCATTTAACTCTATTTGGCCTGTGCAGAAAACAGATGGATCTTGGAGGATGACAGTAGATTATCATAAACTTAACCAGGTGGTGACTCCAATTGTAGCTGCTGTCCGAGATGAGTTATCATTGCTTTAGCAAATCAACACATCCCCTGGTACTTGGTATGCAGCTGTTGATCTAGCAAATGCTTTTTTCTCAATTGCCATTAGTAAGGATCACCAGAGACAGTTTGCTTTCAGCTGGCAAGACCAGCAGTGCATGTTCACTGTCCTGCCTCAGGGATATATCAACTCTCCAGCCCTATGTCATAATATTGTCCGCAGGGAACTTGATCATCTCTCCCTCCCACAAGACATCACACTGGTCCATTATATTGATGATATCATGTTGATAGGACCTACTGAGCAAGAAGTAGCAAAGACTCTAGACTTATTGGTAAGGCATTTGTGTGAGAGAGGATGGGAGATAAATCCAACAAAAATACAGGGGCCTTCCACCTCAGTGAAATTTCTAGGTGTCCAGTGGTATGGGGTATGTCAAGATATCCCTTCTAAAGTGAAGGATAAGCTGTGGCATCTGGCCCCTCCTTTCACCAAAAAAAGAGGCACAATGCTTAGTTGGCCTCTTTGGATTTTGGAAACAACACATTCCTCATTTGGGTGTGCTACTCCAGCCCATTTACCTACTGAGTGAGCAGAAAAGCTGCTAGTTTTGAGTGGGAACCTGAAGAAGAGGAGGCTCTGCGACAGGTCCAGGCTGCTGTGCAAGCTGCACTACCACTTGGACCATATGATCGAGCAGATCCAATGGTGCTGGAAGTTTCAGTGGCAAATAGAGATGCTGTCTGAAGCCTTTGGCAGGCCCCTATAGGAGAATCCCAACCCAGACCCTTATGACTTTGGAGCAAAGCCCTGTCATCCTCTGCAGACAACCCCTTTTGAGAAACAGCTTTTGGCTTGCTCCTGAGCCTTAGCAGAGACTGAACGCTTAACCATGGGCCATTAAGTTACCATGAGACTTGAGTTGCCTATCATGAGCTGGGTACTGTCTGACCCACCAAACCATAAAGTTGGGCATGCAGAACAGCAGTCCATAATAAAGTGGAAGTGGTATATACGAGATAGGGCTCGAGTGGACTGAGAAGGCGTACTGTGATGGTTAGGTTAATGTGTCAACTCGGCCAGGTAATTGTGCCCAGTTGTTTGGTCAAGCAAGCACTGGGCTAATTGTAATACAAGAACATTTATGGTCTTTAGTTACCAGTGAGTTTACTGCATAGATAGCTGATTATATCTACATCAGCCAGGAAGACTGCTGTCAGCAATGAGTGATGCCTTTATCCAATCAGTTGAATGTCTTACAAGGGGAAATGATCTCAGCATTCAGAAAGAATTTTCCAGCTCCTCTTTAGACAGCCAGAATCTCCTGGAAACTCATCAAGGACCTTCATTGGACTCTCACTGGAGTCCCTGGTTTGCAGCCTGCCCGTGGGACCTGGACTTGTGCATCCCCACGGTCACGTGAGAGACTCTTATAAAATCTCATACTATTTACAGGTATCTCCTGTTGATTCTGTTTCCCTAGAGAACCCTGACTAATACACCATCCAAGACCAATAAACAGCACCAATAATTAAATAAATCCAAATTAAAACAAGATTCCATTGACACCTACCAGACTGGCAAAATTAAAAATAATGAGCATTTTAGTGTTGCTGAGAGAAAGAGAAACAGACAGGCTCATTTCTGCTGAAGTAATATAAATTCATGCAACTGTTCTGAGGGCCATTTGCATCATCTGCATTATGACACAGAAATTATAGTAGGATAGAAAACTATTGCAGAGAAATATTCACAGAAAAATGCAAAGACATATGAAACAAAAAAATTGGCAATCTTAAAGCCAGTCAAAAAAGGAATGCTTAAATTAAATATAGTATACAACAGGAAAAGCTGTTATAAAAAAGAATGAGGTAATTCTCCACATGAGAAAAGTTAATCACAAAACACTGAGTTAAAAAGCAAGTTATAGAACAACATGTAAGAGGGTAGCCCATTTTATAAAACCAAAAGAACCAGAAAAAACAAAACTTATGTGAGTGTATATGAACAGAGAAAAATTTCTGGAAATATAAACACCAAAATATTAACAATGGGAATTTCTAGAGAGTGGGATTAGGGTGAGTCTAAATTTTTGCTTTATTTCTATTTTGTTTGAGGTTTTACAACAAGAATTACTTCCGCTATTTTATAACTTAAGAATTCTTGCTCTTCATGCTGATTTTCTATTTTTAAAAATATTAATGATGATTTAATACATTTGCTTTAAAATGCTTGAATTAGTTCAGCATATTTCCTCATACCTTTCTATGTTACTATATAAATTTTCTCCTTTGTATTAGCTATATCATTGCTATATGACAGAAATGTACGTGAGCCACATATCTAATTTTAAATGTTCTAGTAGCCACATTAAAAAAAACAAACAAACAGTGGGAATTAATTTAAAAAAATTTTTAATTTAACCAAAGATAGTCACAGTATCATTTCAACATTAAATCAATATAAAAATTACTGAGATAGTTTACATTCTTATTTTCTTTTCTTTTTTTATTTTTTATTTTTTATTTTTTATTTTATTTTTTAAAGATTTTATTTATTTATTCATTTATCCCCCCCCTTGCTGCTTGTGCTCGCTGGGTCAGCTAACCACGCCATGCGGCGGGCTTGCCTTCACCAGGAGACCCCGGGAACCGAACCCGGGGCCTCCCATATGGTAAACGGGAGCCCTACTGATTGAGCCACAGCCGTTTCCCTACATTCTTATTTTCTACTAAGTTTGAAATTTGGAGGGTGGGGATTATGGTTGGGTGAGGTAAAGCATGGCAGAA
Organism: Tolypeutes matacus; assembly: GCA_026826555.1. NCBI lineage: Eukaryota > Metazoa > Chordata > Mammalia > Cingulata > Chlamyphoridae > Tolypeutes > Tolypeutes matacus. The sequence continues at coordinate 1,486,989 of JAKSZT010028529.1, read as the reverse complement.
AATCCTTATCTTCTACAGCAGGACATCAATAGAAAACTCAACTGAAAAATCAAGAAACAGTATAACAGTATAGAGAGGTAAAACACAGCTAAAATAAATTAACTGGGAAGAATCAGGGGTGGGATGGTGTAGGGCAGGAAGCTGTTATTTTCTATTGTAGCACTTAGTTGTCTTTTCCAATTATTTGTAATTATATTTTCATTAAAAAAAATTAAACTAAAAACAAAAGAGAAAGAAAAAAGAGAGAGCCCCAGTGGACTAACAGATCACTTTTAGTCTTGAAAGTGGATAATCACCTGAAACCTTTCCTGAATAAGAGCAGGCACAAATGCATCTCAAGCCAGCAACCATTATTAATGAAATGTCATTTTAGTCCAAAATTCCCCCCGATGAAGATCCAAATCATTAATAATTTAGTATACGGTACACGAAAAGCTGCCTCAAAAAAAGCTAGAACATACAAATCAAACATTTTCATTTTATTAGATTAGGCTGAATTTACACAATTGTAACTGATACATAACTTTTCAAGAACATAAAGTAAGTTTGATCTGTTGTGAAAATACAGCATTATTCTTTTACCTTTTACGACCTGGTACTCAATTAATAGAATTAAGTGCCTGAATCAAAAAAAAAAAAAAAAAAAAAAGATACAGTTTGTAAGTGAAATTACCTGAAGAAAGTCACGAAGAACTGTACCAGGTCCATAAAATTGCTGTGCTGGGAGAAGGCAATCTGCGATAGAAAAGCAGACCATGTGGTTACAGAGGTTAACAAACAGCACCATCAGCTCAGCCTTCTCATTTCAAGAGTTAAACTAAAAGATGCACTTCACGTTTTAGAGAAGAAATTAATGCAATTTTTCCATTTACAAAAGAGTGCCCCACACCTCTGTTTCAAGTCAGCTTTCCCTGCTGGGTTGTTATCGGAATTCACCTCCTTCAGCACAACCTCCCACAGCCCCCTCTGCTCTTTACATCAGATCTAGCTCTTTCTGTCTGGCCTTGAAGGGGTCCTGTCTCCTACATAAAACCCTAAAGGCAGCCAAGTCAGTGCTTGCCACCTCCCTGTGCCTTTATGCCAATTCTTCAAAATCCAGTTCTCGAATTACTTCAAGGAAGGTGGGCTCATTCTGCACCCTCATTCCTACAATTTTATGTACCCAGGTGTGTACTCACTTTAAGATAGTGTCCATTTTCTTATTGTACCTGAGGTTTAGCTACATTTGACCATCAATATGCCATCAGTTGGAACTTAAACAATTTTATTATACAGTTAGCCTTTATTCCCAGATTAAAAAACCCATAACATATTTCATCAAATCTGAGACACTGTCAACTGAAGAGGCATTATTTTGTGTACTATGTAGAAAAACCATTGCCAGTTAAACTTTGACAGAATGCATTTTAATCACTGTGATTTGTGCATTTCCTGCTTTATGGGACACAGGCCTCCTTGGAGAGACATGACAACACAAACGAAAGAACGGCTGAACGTGGTGGTAACTGCAGTAACAGAGACAGTCGGTAGACAAGAACCAGGGAACTAGCCCAGCTTTCCTGATCCCACCAAATGCCTACTCCACCACCACCCTAGGGCAACGTCAGGAGAGCGCAGAGCCAGGGCCCAGCCTGGGGGCTCTTCCTAGGGGAGACCCACACGAGAGCAGAATGGGAGACTTCTGCTGTTTGCCTTTTTGCTGGTCTTACCATCTTTTTTCACATTCCATAAATAAAGTTCCAATACTATCTGTTCAGGCCATAAAATGTTACAGGACATGGAATCTGAAGTTATTTTATCTTCCCTCTAGCCATCCTTTATAATTAGGAATCCAAAGGCACAGATGCCACGTAACAGATAGGATGAACCCGCATCTTTGCTCTTTTTCATTTCCACTACAGTGGCTGTGCCCAGATGCAGGTGAGAGAACTCCTCGAAAGAAGGACGAGGTTTTAACGGGATGAGGACAATTACGTGAACATGGGCATTTAGTCTTGGGGAATGAAGATGTCAGGTTACAGCACTTCAAGAGGGAGGGGAAGAGATTCCAGGCCTGGCTCTGACTCGATTCCAAGCTTCTGAAACACTGGCATGCCCCCGGGGTCCTCATGAGAATGGCAGCCCCTGAGGATGCAGGGCAGCGAGCCAAGCACTGGGACCACCCAGCCGTCCAGCAGGCTGCCAGCCTGGTTTCCGGCCTGAGCAGAGCCAGGGCAGCTCATACACCACGCACCACCATACAGAGCTGCACCTATACCGGCTGCCGGGCGGCCAGCTCTGGGCATTTTGTCTGCATCTACAGCAACCAGGCTGTGTGGGCAGCGGGAGCCAGAGCACGAAGTGCGAGTGGACTGACCGCTGCGAGCAGCCAGCCCTGCCTAAGACACGTGCCCTTACCGCTGTCTGTCTCCGACGACAGGTGAAGAGCTCACTGTGCACAAAGATTTCTGAGAGTGAAGGGAGTGTCCGGCAGGAGTGAGAGAGGACCTTGTGAAACTTGAGCTGTGCCATCAGCTCTGAAGCAAGGGCCCATCGTCACCCTTTCAGATCCTGAGTGTCACCCTCACCCCACAGCTGAAGCCACACATCTAGCTTACTCTGCTTACTTTTCTTGATAGCCCTGATTTGCTGAATAAATGAGTTTTTAGTGGATAAATCAGGATCCCCTCCTCCTGAAAATCTCAGTAAGACCTGATTGATTTTTCTTTCTTCTAGAAAAATTAAAATGAACATATTTCAAAATTTTTGGTTTCATAATGGACACATAGGTTTTTCTTGGTACTGAAAGCAACAAGGACTTTGTATACTAAAATCTATTTAATACAAAGAAGAAACATTTCATTGCAATTTATAAATAAAAATCCCACTGGCATTTGTCTGCCTTTCCAAACAGTAGATTCTACTTCTACTCCCCAGGAAAACTAAAATTTATGACCCCCTACATTTCTACAACTGATTCCAAATCAACTTCCAACTTCAGTTTTCATTTCAGGTCTACATTTTGTCTGTAATTCCAAAAGTAAAAACAAACAAACCAACAAACAAAACCTCTGTAAAACAAAGTTTTTGTATAACTCATTTGGTGACAAAACATGACGTGAAATACATGTTTTGCTACAGAAAAATGAATGCATTTTATCGTGGCACGGTGTGCTCGCTCGCTCTCCTCTCAGGTATGCTACAATGACCTCGAGGTCTGGCCTGCCCCAGGGACTCTGAGTGGACAGCGTGAACCTGCCCTGCCCAAGCACTGCCGCTGCACTGCACCAGGCGTGGGCCTCCAGCTAGCAGCCCTGTGGAGGCTGGACCTGTGTACCCAGCGTGCATCTGTTTCTGGCAGGTGTGGACCTGTTGTAAACAATATTGCCTCAAGCTGTTACTTCAGGTAAGGTGTGGCCCATCGAGTCAGGCTGGGTTTTAATCTGGATTACTGGGGTCCTTTATAAACAGTAAAGCACAGGAGCTGCCCGGAGCTGAAGTCAATGGAACTTGCAGGAGAGAGGAATGAGGCCAGCCAGGTGCATCGCCATGTGACAGGAAAGCCTAGGGGCCCTAAGGTGTGGCCTGCCAGGGGTACCCCCTGGGGAGGAAGCAGCCTTCCAGCTGCTGGAACAGCCTTTAGCAGTACCCGATGCTCTCACCAGAGTGCCCTCCTGCTCCGTGGCTCCCTGTGCAGCGGCCCTCTCACCTCTACACTCGTTCAGAGCCTCATCTTCCCTTCCAAGGCCCGTGGAAATCCTACTCTATCCTACACTAAGGCTTCTGTACACAAAAGAGTCCTGGGGAAGAGGATTCCTGTGTTCTTCCGTCTACAAAGACACCAATTTCTGCCTTTTTAATTGTTGTAGGAGAAAGAATGAGAAGGTAATTCCCCCCCTCCCACACACGAGCAGATAAGCCTTTGTAATCCAATAATACAGGTACTCAAACGCTACAGGTCTTGCAACAAGTCTAATCCCTGGCCTTATTCCTACAGATTCAGATCCTGATTTTAAGCTCCAGGTGATTCTGATGCTGGTGTCCATGGGCCATGCTACAAGAAATGCTGAACTAAGGAATTATAAAAGAGAGGCCTAGCTGGGGAAGGAGAGGATGTCCTCGTGTTTCTGGAAGTGCCAGGGAATACAGGCAGGCACTGGCGCCTGGGTGATTACTTGGAGAGGATGCCTGCTTTCCAATAAACCCCTGCCAAGGGCCAGGTAATGGGAGAAGCAGCCCCAGAACGAAGGCCAGAGGTCTTCCCCAGCAGAGCCCTCCCTCACGTCTCTGAGAGGAGGGGACAGGTTCCTGCGAATAAATTTCTCACCAGCCATGGTGGGTGGTGGCTGAGACCAAGCCTAGTATAAAAATAAGGAACTATGACATTTCTTATACTCAACTACCACTGAACAAATTCTTTCTTTTTCTAACATTTGTATATTGCAATTTTGCAAGGCATCTCCTATGTGCAACCCACCAAATAAGTACTCAGAAATTTGAGTGCTGAATGAATGTTGAATGAAGAGGACCACCGCGTAATACAGAAGGTTTGAAAAGAACTGGAAGGTCCTCTAATTTGCCTTCCTCTTTTCCACCAAGAACCATCTTCATTGATCTGAGCATGCAAACCAGGGAGAGGAAGGAAAGGACAGCTGCTGCCCTGCGAGTTGGAGGCTTCCAGTTCTGAGGCAGCACCACAGGCTCTGAGAAAGCCCAGGGCACGTGTGTGTGCCTGCATCTCTGTGAGCTGGGAGAACCTCGAGACTGGCCTGTCTGCTTCTGATCCCCCTGGAGGCCAGGCCCTCAGACCCTAAAGCCCCCGGGAACCCCCGTTCCCTCCAGGACCAGAGACTGCCTAAAGGGCTGTGGCTGCCCTCTGGGCTCCTGACCTGACCATGCCAATATCGCCAAAAGTACTGGACACTGCAAGGCTGGCCACCAGGAGAGTTTGGGGCGCCTGCAAATTGCCCTTCCATTCAGGCCTCAGCTCTGCCAGTGAAGGAAGGGTCTGTGTATTTAATCTGGGTGTAGTGTGGCCACCTCTCTGAGCTTTGCTTTGACACAAAGACACTTTTCTTAGTATGGAATTCTCTGCTGAGACCACAGGCCCTGGACTGGATTCCAATGACCATCAGCTGGTCTTACACCACCCACTCAGAGATGGCGTGAGCTGGCACAGGCCACACTGGCCGCTCAGTCCCAGCACGCTAACCGTTACCATCCATCCACTCCCAGCCTCCCGTCCCAATCCTGCCCTGTGATTTCTTCCCCAAGCTTCTTTCCAGCTTCCCTTTTCACTGCTCTGCAGAATTCCTATTCCATTTTATCACATCTATTAATAATTTGAAAATCATTAAAGAACGACACATACTTGGTTGAAATACCAAGGACCATAGGGTCACAGTGAGAAGGGTGGCCCTGCCCGCCCTCCCTTCCAGCTGGCTTCTCCTTCCAGTGCTCCTGTCTTCCACTGTTATTCCTTCACTTACCAACTTCCTACCACACCAGGTGGTTTAGCTCACCACCCCTTCCCCCTAGGAGGACTGCACTGCTGCATCCAGTCCCGCTAGTTTCTGGGCTGCTCTCCTGAAGCTGACGGTGATAGGAAGTGTCGACAGAGACAGGAAGTGCACAGGACACCCTGGGTGATGGGGGAGGCAGGCCTGGTGCCACCAGCAGCACAGCCCTAAAGGGCAGCTTCCCTGGCCTCATGGGCCTGGGACGAGACCCCTGCATGTGGGTAAAGCCAGCAGGCTCGCTGGGCAGTGCCCTTTGCCATTCTTGCCAGGGCCTGGGTGGGCTGAGGGAGAATGGGTTTTGCCCCTGATCCCTCCTGATTGTTCTAGAGACTTTGGCTATGTGTCAAGCTGCCCAGCAGGGGCCAGTAACGAGCAAACCCCAGTACACTGCTGTGTGCCCCGTTAAGTGGACAGAAGGCCGGCTCTGAGGTGCACCACCCCCAGCTGGGTATGCCGCCGGCCCAGCTGAGGCAGGCTCCTGCAGCTGACTTCAGGAGGCAAATAATATACTTGGAACTTTCCTTCTTGTTCTGTCACCTAGATTAACTGTTTTTTGATGGGACGTTTGAAACTTCTAGAACAGCAGTCCTGATGCTCTTGTAGCTACGAGTGTGTCTCCACCCAGCACACACCAGCGGAGAACCTACAACGGGTGGACACAACCCTGACGCGAGGACACAGAAGCCAGTCACAGTCCCCCTCAAGGACACCTCTGCACAGTGAGAGCAACATGTCTGTGGCTCAGGAGGCAGAGGCGAAGAAGGAGCGCACTCTGGGATGGGTCTACGGCCGTCCGGGCAGATCCTCTGTCCACTCCACCAAATGATGCTGGGAGCATCCTCTACAGCCCTGGTCTTGGCCATCTCCACCTCAGAACATGTTCGTGATCCCCAGGGGCTTTCAGGCTGACCCCCGCCTCCTGTCACGACGGCCCTGCCTGGACTCCAGCTCCATGCTCACAGGTACCTTCTCTGCAGCTCTACCAAAGTCCCACAACCGCCACCCCTACCTCCTGTTCCCCAGGGCTCAGCTGTGGTGATGCCTCTCTTCTCTGACTTGGGGGACACCCTGGAACAGCCCTGAGGCTCCTGCTGCTCTGGCCAGAAAGTCCTCCCAGAGAGCAGGTCTTAAAGGAAGCCGAGTGGGTTCCCTGGCTAGGGAGGCCCAAGGGAGGCCTGCTGGGGCCGAGGCTCTGCTCCAGGCAAAGGCAGGGTCACAGACTGAGGTGACCCTGCCCAGGGAGCAGCCCTGGAGCAGCAGCCAAAGCACAGGGGGAGCAGCAGAGAGGAGCCGGCCCAGAAGAGGGCATCATAAACAACAACCAGGATTTGTATCTGAAGAACAGTTTAATTCTAATGCATTTCATGGCTTCATAATTCTCAAAACTCTCAAGCATATATATGTATCTCTAACATTAGGAGGAATGTCAACACATTATTATTATGCAACAGATATGAGCACTAAAAGTATATCTGGCATTATTCATAGTAGCCAAAAAATGGAAACAACCCAAATGTTCACCAACCGAGGATAAAACGCAGTCCATGGTACCATGGGCCACTACATGGCAGTAAGAAGCAGTGATGTGCAGATCCATGCCCCAACAAGGGTGAGCCTTGACGACATCCTAAGAGGCAGAAGCCACGCAGGGACTACATACTGTGTGACTCTGCCTATATGAAGTCTTCGGAGTAGGCACATCCCAAATCCACAGAGACAGCAGTGGATGAGTGGTTGCCAGGGCCTGGGGTGGATAGAAAGGAGGCACAGAGGGTCTGTGAATGCCTGGGGGGGTCCTTTTGCAGGTGGTGAAAATGTTCTAAAATTGGTTGTGGTGACAAATGCACAACTGTGAATATATTAAAATCACTGAATTGTGCACTTTAAGTGGGGAAAGTGTATGGATATGTGAATTATATCTCAATAGAGCTGTTATTAAAAACATATGAGTCAACGAAAGTTTCATGTGCCCTTGCTCAGCACGGTGACCTTGCTACACCATAAACACAGCTCTGCAATCTAATGAGTGCCCAGCTCACAGCACAACATTGTGCTGCCCTCACTTTTGAGCACTGGCCTCTCAGCTAAAATGGTGGCTGGCGCAGCGGCTCGGAGAGGCTTCCTGTCAGCTCCACGTTACAGCACAGCCTCTGCTGCGGAGCCAGTCCCCACCACCTTCCCACTTCACACACAGGCCTGCCTGTCTACCCGCTCTCCGTCCTGACCACCTCCTCTGCAGGGGGGCTGTGGGAGGCTTCGGAGCCCCTGCTTCCTGGGGAGGACAGCTGGGACAGCTCTCACAAAGTGGGGGCTGGGCTCTCACCCCAGGAGTGAGTGGCCAGGAAACAGGCCCCACTGGCCCCACACACCCTCTCCCCCTCCCACAGGCTTTTGGGTGGGGGTGCTTTTTTTCTTCCCACTGCATCTATAAAGGTTTTTACAGTTAGTTTCAAATTCTCTCAGTTAGCAGCTACAAGTTTTGATCTGTTCCTAATTATGGAAAAGAATCCTGGGACTTGTTCAGAGTAAAGGAACCTAAGTTCAGCACTATCATTTTCAAAAGACCAATGTTTACATGAATTTCTGAGTAGAGGCTTAGATTTCTTCAGTTACTTTGCTTTAAAAACAATGAGAATCAAAGGCAAAAAAGCCCTTTGTCTACAATGAAAAACATACTGAAATTTAACTGAGTGGATATACCACGCAATTTCCTACCATTTCACTGAATGCTACAGCTTAAGCAGTACAGAAACGCATGCCCTGTTGAGAGCTCCCCCGCACCTGCCCATCTTGCCCTCTGCCCAGTGCTGAGAACCGCGTCGCCCAGTCTGTCCTAAGCACATGGAGAGCACAAAATGCCACGGTCTAGTCACATGGTTCGTGGAACCAATTATTTGTACCAAGGAGCAAAGAGACATTTTGATAGAACTTACCTGCGCTGTCAAGACAAGCTTGGAGAACTAAACAGTGAGCGCGTGTTCGCTCACTTTCGAAAGTGCTCCACGATGCAGCTTTCATAAGTGGACCTTATTCAGGCTAGTGATCCAGCCCAGGTAAAGAGCACCAAAAAAACAGGGAGAAAAGCAACGTCTCTTTGATTCTTATACTTGAAATTACTACTTTATAAAAGTAAGTTTGGGGAAGAGATCCCTCTGCAAGGAAATGCTCTAAAACCATTTCAGTGATTTTCAGAGGGTGGAGCAAGAGGGCACTGGGAGGAAAAAAAAACAAAACAAAACAAACAAACTAGACCTCGGCACTGGCAACAGGCTACCTGTAGCACAAGAGCCTTTTATATGCACAGAGCCTGTTCCAAACAGGAAAAATGCCAGCAGCCAAGGCCAAGAGTTTCACTGGGATCCTAAAGGTATTAATCATTTTGCAGCTAAAAGCAACAAAGCCTAAAGCTCAGCTGGATTCAGAATATAACAAGGTATGTCAGTGTGAAAACTATCTGAACTTCACACAAGCCAATAAATTATATTTAACAGAACTCAAATGAAGCATTTTGCCTAAAAATAACCTAATACAATTATATGATGTATAATGTTGATCGTGTTGGGAGATGATACCAAAATGAAATTGTACTGATGGAGCCTGGAGCTCAACCTCTCTGGGGTCAGAGAAACGACTCCAGCCCTTCCAGCCCCTCCCCACATGCAGCCTGTGCCAGGCAGAGTTCTACAACGGCCATGCCCTGGTGCCCATCCTGCGTAACTATCTGCCTTTGAGCGTGTGGAGGCCTGGTCAGGGAGTCCTTTTAAAAGAGGGCCTAAATGTCAGAGACACTTTGAGGCCAGCAGATACTCCCCTGCTGGCCCCACCTGTGGGGAGGCCACAGGCAGGGGACAGTGGGCAGCCTCCAGGAGCTGAGCCAGCCCCTAGCGGCCAGCAGGCGATGGGCTGCCAGGCCTGTGCCCACAAGAACCCGAGTGCTGCAAACACCAGTGTACCAAGAGACCCTGAGCCTCAGACGAGACCACAGACCTGGCTGCCACCTTGGCTCCGGCCCACTGAGACCATGAGGACCCCGGACCTAAAGCACTGCTAAGATAACAAGTGGGTGTTGTGCTAAGCCCACAAAGCTTTTCACAATTTTGCTATAAAGCCCCAGAAAACTAAAACACGGTCTGTTCTCCCAAAGGGAGATGCAAAGGCGCGTTATCCCAGAATCACCGTGTACTAGCGCTCTTCTCACAGATGAGACACAGACTCAGCAAGGCTGGGGGACTGATGGAGCCTGGGCTTGACCAGCGTTTTACGGAGGGAAGGGCTGGTGGGGTGGGGATGCAATCGGGTCTGCCCCTAGCAACCTTCTCACATGTGGAAGTGTTCTGAAAACGATGATGTGGCAAACAAAAGCAACGTGGCTCTTCAACCGTCCACACTGAGTCCAATAGTACGAGTGATGCAACCAGAGAAAATGCAGCTAATACGGTAGGAAGAGATCTGGGGCAGATGTGAGAGTGAAATTACTTTTGCTCAACGTTCATTCCACATGTAATTTTTTCTTCTTTTACTGAGAAGTCTATCTTGTACAATAAGGAAGCGCTTTTGTTGCTTGCTGGTGATTCCTAAACATAGCACTACTTAACATTAAGAGAATCACAGGTCTGCAATTCATTAGCTTTACCAGAGATTCAACAACTCAAAAATGACAAGACTCCCAGAGAAGAGATTTAATATGCTCATATAAAGTTGGACAGAAAACAAAGGGGCTCTGGGCCAAAAACCAACACCTAACATACTGGCTTGTGGTCACTGTCGTGGCCAGAACAAGCATCTCATGTGCAGAGCAAGGCTGGTCAGGCCACAGACCTCTTTAGGCAAACTCCTAAGCAGAGGCAGGGACTGCTGGGTGCATCTCCTCAAGCACCTGTTCGAAGCTTTTTATTGGGCCAACGTTTTTAGGCACATGGCCACCCAGAATAAAGACCCCACTTCCCAGCTGTCTTTGCTGCGGGACCTCGAGTGTGACTAAGCTCTGACTGACGGACTGGAAGCAGAAGTACCCGTGGCAGCTTCCGGCCTCTGGTGCAGGCTTGATGTTCCATCGTCTTGGCCCATCCTCCAAATGGAGCAAAGACATGTTAGTCAAGCCCTGAGCTCTCTAGAGAGTCTGCCTTCTTCTTTCCACCTTGCAGAGTCTTCCTATGTTTGTTGTGTTATATCTAGATCTTTTTAGTTGTGGGAGGGAAGATCTGGGAAAAATGGGGCTATTCCATTTTGGCTGTAACTAGAAGTCCTGGCCTTACTTTTTTTAAAAGTTTTTTATTTTTTTATTCTTTTTAAATTCTGGCCTTACATTTTAAAAAAGAAAAACCCTCAAAATTAATGAGCTAAGCACTTGACTTAAGTAGCTGAATAACTTTATGTCAATACATTTGAAATAAATTATTTAGAAAAAATTATCAAAAGTGACTCAACGGGGCGGATATGGCTCAACTGGTTGGGCGTCCGTCTCCCATATGGAGGGACCTGGGTTCGATCCCCAGGACCTCCCGGTAAAAAAAAAAAAAAAAAAAAAAAAAGTGACTCAAGTAGAAGGAGAAAATCTAAAACTTCCTATGACTATTTAAGAAATTGAGTGAAGAGCTGAAAGAAGATAGCTCTACATGTAAAACAGCTGAATCAATCATTTTGCAGGAATGCTCTGCCATACATTAAAGGTTCACGTCCTTCTTTTTTTTTAATTAAAAAATTATTTTTTGAGGTACCAGGACTGGGGACTGGACCCTGGACCTGGTATGTAGGAATCCAGTGCTCAACCACTGAGCCACATTGGCTCTCCAAGTTGGATTTTTCTTTTGTTTGCTTGTTTTTTTTTTAGGAGGTACCAGGGACCGAACCCGGGATCTCCCATGTAGGAAGCGGCACTCAACCACTTGAGCCACATCAGCTCCCCTCATGTCATTCTAATCTTACATAATATATTCCAGAGAGGATAAAGAGAGAATATGCCTCAAATTATTATTAAAGGTTAGTTCAACCTTCAAAGTAAAACCATTACAAGGACAGCACATTACATTAGACATTATTGCCCAAGAAATAGATACAAAATTCTAACCAAAACATTAGCAAACTGAATCTAGCTATGTATACAGTAAGAAAAAAGTGCCTGGTGCCCACGTTGGACTGATCCCACGAATACTCCTGGCTTGGGCACCACCCAGAGAAAAGCAGTGCAAGAGTGTGGGGCCAAAACCATAGGAAGGACTATGCGCTGAATGCAGGGAGCTTGTGAGATGAATGCGGAGATGTCCAGGCGCGAGCTGGGAATACTGGGCTGTAGCGCAAGCCAACGGTGGGCAAAGCACTGAGATCACCAGCCTGGAATTGGCACCCTAAGTGGGATGTAGTTACCCAGGGAAACTGTGGCATGAAGAAAGAAGAGGACCGAGGGCTGAATCGTGACAACCCCAGTGTTTAAGGGAGAGGATTCCATGAAAAGACTGAAAGCTACTCGAACCCTGCAATGAGGAGAAGAGAGTAACGAAGAGCCCCTTGACTTGGCATGGGGGGGCACTGGGCACCACTGTGGCAGGGAAGTGGCAGGGTATGCTGAGGGGAGAAACCAGATGGCTGGGGCCAAAGAGTGATCAGAAAAGAGGAAAGAGCAGTGTGGCTGTGGTCAGTGCTCACAGGAGGGAAGCAGGTAAGGGAGAAGCAGAGCAGAGGATGAGCACATCTACAAACTACCTAGAGAGAAAAAGGAGAGGGTGAGAACAAAGCAGAACGTTGTTCCTATCCTCCAAGGTCCAGAAAGGAAAAGATTGACTGCTATCTGGTCACAGCCCATGGCATGAGCACATAACCACCAGGACTTTTCAGTCTATCCTCTCTCATCCATGTGGCTTGCTTCAGTTAATCATGCTTCTGAAAGCTCAGGCAACAGTCTCCATCCAATGACCACGCATCCATGGCTAAGGGCAAACCAGTCCCTTAACTTCACATCTGCCCAAAATGAAGGGTAAGAAGTATAAAGTACTGAGGCAAGGCCTTGGGGGACGGGCACTGTGTCCTCGGACCAGAGGGCAGGAGCAGGCTGACCACAGTGGCTGCAGCCACAGGAGCCTATACAACTACCATTTCAGGCCATGTGCACGAGAAACCTGAGACTCGCAGGGGCTACAAGATTTGCCCAGAAGTCCGGAGTCACCCCGACAAGGACAAGGCCATGCTGCTGAACGTGGCCTCCCGTGCCTCCCACCACACGCCGTTCTTCCGTCCTTTAAACGCTGATAGTGTTCTTTGCATCTTTTCACATGGCCCTTTCCACACTCTGGCTTCTCCTGGTTAAGTGTGTTTGCTCCATTTACTCACCTTGTTCACCCAAGAAATGAAGCCCTCTGTGTAGCTCTACAGGCATTTGTGTGGCAGGTTCTCAATGAAGAAACAATACATTTCTAACGACCTATTTTGTTACATGCTAACTTGCTTTCAATAGTGCTCAAAATTTCCTTCATAGGTGATTCAGCCATCCCCATTACAATCTTTTTTATGGTATTCACGTGGTCAGCACTTTGGCATAGATATTTCAAAACTAAAGCAACACTGCACATTTCATCTACCACAATACCAAATCAATGTGTTTAGTCTTCACTAAAGAGCTTTCATCATCTTTGCAGGGATGAGACTGAAAAGCACTTCTTACCTGAATTTTGATGGGCCAGGTAAAATTACTGACATAAACAAAGAACGTGATATTTGGGTGGTTGCGAAAATCAAACTTCTCATTAGAAAAGCTATCTTTGTACTCCTTAATATTGGTTTTTGAAACAACAGGCATCTCTTCTCCAGCCTGGGTCCCAGCTGTTTGGAAGAAAACAATGAAGTAACAGGTTTCTTTTTAGACAGAATCTGCCCTCGTTCATAATAAGGTAAGAGACAGCGTTCACTGAACATTTACCATATTCCAGGAACACTTTTATGAGCTCAGCCTCATTTAATCCTCACAACAACCCTAATATATTCTCATTTACAGATCAGGATACTGAGGTTCAGAGAAATGAGAAACTTGCCTCAGGTCACACAGCCAGCCAGGGGTGGAGCAGGTTTGATCCTGGGCAGGCTGAAGCACAACCTGTACCCTTAAGCAGCTGCATATGACCGTGGGGACACGGACACCACCAGAACCTCTGAGACAAGGAGCGGCATTAACTGTGCTCGCATCACCTGAAGGCCTTGGCATCCCCCTTCACGCACGCTTGGCAGCGCCCCAGAGCCCTCCCCGGGCCACCAATTCACCCTCCCTCCCAGACCTGCAGGGGTTCGGGGGTCAGCCAGCTGTCCTTCTGCTACAAGATCCAGCTGGCTCCTGGTCCTTCCAACCTGCACAGCCTGCTCCAACTCCCAACAGCCTTTCAGCAGTCCTTACTCTCCTTGGCCAGGAATTCCAGTGTCTACAGAGTCACAAAATGGGCTTTCTGCCATGTCTGAATTAAACTCTCTGTGACTGGAACCCAGACTGTCACATCCTCACAGAGGTGGGCATAGCAAATCACTAACATGTTCAGAGACACCACCTTTCTCTAGGTAAATGCTCCGAAACTGACTTTTTTTTTTTTTTAAAGATTTTATTTATTTATTTCTCCCCACACCCTCATTGTTTGCACTTGCTGTGTCTGTTCATCCTCCTTGTTTTTCTAGGAGGCACCAGGAGCTGAACCCAGGACCTCTGATGTGGGAGGGAGGCACATAATCGCTTGAGCCACCTCCGCTCCCTGCTTTGTCGTGTCTCTCGTTTTTTTTTCCCTTCTTGTGTCTCCTGTTGCGTCATCTTGTTGCATCAGCTTGCTTATGCCTGCCCGTCATGTCAGCTCGCTGTGTTACTTGTCTTCTCTAGGAGGCACTGGGAACCTCTGCTCCGGTTTTGTTGTGTCTCTCATTATGTCTTCCTTCTTGTGTCTCCTGTTGCATCAGCTTGCCTCACCTGCCTGTCATGCCAGCTCACTGCCTTCTTTAGGGGGCATTGGGAACTGAGCCAGGGACCTCCCATATGGTTGGACGAGCTCAACTGCTTAAGCCACATCTACTTCCCTGACTTTCTTAAAAGTTTCTCCTCATTGCAAGTTTCTGAACTTTTTCAAATTCTACATAATTTGACCAAAAACACTATTGTAATATTAGAAATGATGACACAGTTGCTATTTAGTGAGTTTAGCAGGTGTCAAACACTATATGGAGTACTTTGTTCATCAGCTCACTTGACCCTCACAGCACTCCACGTGGCTAGGGGTGCTTATGATCCCATTTCACACATGAAGAAACCGGCTCAGAAAGGTGCAGTAACTTGCCAACAGCACAGTGCATGCTCCGGTGTGACTGCCAAGTACACGCTAAATCACCTTAGCAGGTGCCACTGGTATCTGCTCAGCAGACGTGCTGCCAGCAGACCTCCTTCAGGGGCTCGGAGGAAGACAGCCACATGAGGCAGCAAACGCTGTGCTCTGAGAGCCTGAGGTCACTCCCAGAGGACGACTTAAAATGTGTCTGTGTCTTGAGACTTTGCCTCTGGAGCACGGGAGCAGTGAGCAGAGCGCAGTGGCCTTGGTGACGGGGACAGGCAGCTACGGCATGTGCAAGCTCATTTAATCAACACACCAATTTCAGGAGTAAGCACTGCCCTTGCCCTACTGATAAATATCCCTGAGGTCTGGAGAGCGGTCACCTGCTAAGGGTCTCACAGCGAATACAAGTGGCAAAGAGGGGCTTCAACCTGTCTATCTTCAGAGCCCCTTTCTCAATCTAATGCCTCCAGTGGGAGGGTCTGCTTGAGTATTTTTACCTGAGAAACTGGCAGCCCACGTAATGTTGAGGTTGAAGTTTTTGGAGGCATTGATGAACATGTCTAAATCCCTGTTTTGCTGAAGAGAGATGCAAATAATTAGAAAATTAATTATAACAGTTTCCATACTTTAAAATAAAACAATATTGAAACTTTACTACCTCAAGTTTCTTAATTACAAAATATTTTATGTCTTTAAAAGATACCCACACTCATAGAAGAGTTAGCAAAACTTCTTACCCAGTTTTCCTTAATACAAGTAATATAACCCAAATAAAATTTCATTTCCCTCCATAAAAGCAGATGGACTTTTACCAAACGCCTAAGTCCATGAAAAAGTATCTGTTAAAAAGATCCTCACCAGAAGGAGATAAAGATACATATCCTCTCCTATGGGGAGCTGTCTCCAAATATCTAGAGTTCACACCTATCAGTAAACACATTTGATCAAGTGCCCCAATTTTTGTTTATAAATTACACCCATGTACTTCTGAACTCATAGATTACACAAAGTGTAAAATCTTTCCCAAACTGTAAGTGGTTAAAAAAAAAAAGCAAATAAAACTGAAATAAAGTAAAATTTTAAACTAATTGTATTCATTGAGTCAAAAATATTTTTCTCTCCCTCTGGAGACCACTGCTAAGGAAGTACTTCCACCCATAATGACCAAGAAAAACATCCATACAAGTTCAAAATAAAATCAAAGACTTTTAAAACCTTACTTCATCAGGTGTAGCCACAAAATTGATGGCTGTGTAATAGCGATCATCTTCCTGGGACAGGCTAAAGGTGAACTGGTAGTCAATAAGAAGGGTATCTGTGGAAGGAAAGAAATGAAGACTTAAAGACCGGAACAACACAAAACGGAACCCGTCTCTGGAGACATAGCAGCTTTCCTGTAAATTCAATAGCCAGGAAAGCACTTTTGCTCACCTATTTCCAGGGGCTGGGATGTTTTTCCAAGAAAATCAAGCCTGTAGGCAGCACCATTTTATTTGGGTTAACCCAACAAACGCTTCGTTGAGATTTTAGGCTCCAACCTAACTCAACCTAAAATATTAACTGAACATCTACTACATGCTAGGATTTTCTTAAGGATACAGAGATATAAATTCATGGTGTATAGGAAAGCAGGACTCCATGGAAAAATGGTTGATTCCAGGACTCGGGCAGGGAATATGTGTCTTGGTTATCCTGTTCCAGAAAGAAAGAAGGCGTTCAAGACTAGCATGATGTGGCAGAAGGATATAACGTGATAGAGAGCTTACTGGCCAAAGCTGGGAAAATTTAATTTTAAAAAGTCTACTGTAGACTTTTTAAAAAAGAGTTAGAATAGAGTGAAACATATTGAATATATAAAAATGAAGGCATCTATTATGTTCTTGGAAAACAGAAAGTCCTGCCTCACAAATAATGTAAGACCTG
Source organism: Tolypeutes matacus (assembly GCA_026826555.1). Classification (NCBI taxonomy): domain Eukaryota; kingdom Metazoa; phylum Chordata; class Mammalia; order Cingulata; family Chlamyphoridae; genus Tolypeutes; species Tolypeutes matacus. Next base: position 1,470,278 of record JAKSZT010028529.1, on the reverse strand, counting down.
AACATATGAATGACAAAGGTGGCATCACAAATCAACAGAAAAATTTATTCTACAAAGGCTTTTGAGAACAGTAGTAATTATTTAGAAAATTTTAATTGAGATCCTCATTTCACATTATAGATCACCAAAATTTCTGGATGTATTAAGTTTACTGTAAAAAACCAAGACATAAAAAAAAACTATGGGGGAGCAGGTATAGTTCAGTGGTTGAGTGCCTGCTTTCCACATATGAGGTCCCAGGTTCAATCCCTGGTACCTCCTCAAAAAAACCCAAAAAACAAAACCAAAAACAACCCCCCCCAAAAACAAACAAACAAACACAAAAACTAGGAAGGACTACAGATATTTATCTGATATCTGGATGAGGAAATGCCTAAAGATTAAAAGAAATAAAAGACTTCACAAAGCAGAAGATTACATTTAAATAATGATTTGTAGGCATTTGTACATAAAAAAATCATGAGCAAACCTAAAAGACATAGATAATGAAAATATGTACCAATTATGACCAACAGTGCCTCGTATCCTTAATACATAGAGTTTGTGCAAATCAATAAAAAAGACACTGCAATAGATCAATATGCACAGAATATAAACACCCAACTCACACACAAAAATAAAAGTGACTAGTGAACATGTAAAAATGTTTGGGTTTACCAATATTAAAAATGCAAAGTATAACTATCACATTTTACCTATCAATTTAATAAAGATTTAATAAAATAGTAAGACTCAATTCTTGCTATAAAATAAGAAGGGCATGCATACACAATATTATTGGGGCCATAAATTAGTTTCAATATTCCTGGGAAATAATTTGAACTAGTTATTAAAATTCTAGTAACACCACAAAGAAATAACAAGAAATGCAAATATTTAAGCACAAGTGTATTCATTCCAGTTACTTATAATAGTGGGAAAGTGCAAATAACCTACCCTTCAAAATTTGGGGACTGGTAAATAAATTGTGTTTTTACAAAAAAATATTAAGCAGTCACCAAACAGTATGTTTACAAACATTTTTTTCAAGTTTAATTCTTTATTATTATTTCTATATGCTTTATAAAGTAAATAATGTACTTGTAGAGAAAAGATATATAAAGTACAAATATCTAAACCAATAACTATACACATTAGAATTGCATACTCAACAATGTTTTAATGATAGAGATGTACAATCAAAATATTTTGGCACTGACAGCTCACTAAAAAATCTCTGTATGGAGAAAAACAAAACAAAACAGAACCAGCAGATGATCTGATCTGGTGTGGGCTTGCACAGCTTTGGCCAACAGAAGTTCGTGTAAAAAGCCCACAGGTGTTATGGGACAGACAAGCATGGAGCTGAACTGCTATGCCTCTGAAACCTGAAACCCGCCCTTCTTCACCTCCTTGATGTTATCTACCTACTCTTTATTTCCTGAAGACCTTTACTTCCTCATACCCTACCAACTTCCTTTTTTTTTTTTACATCAGTCCAGTTCTGACTTATCTCTCCATTATTTTTATGCTGCACTCAAATTTGAATGACTATATAGATATATATCTCAGATATATAAAATTTTAGGATCAATGTTTTTTCCCTTCTACATTGTTTCACCTTCTTCTTGCTACCAGTGTTGTGGTTGAGAAATGTTATCAATCTGGTTTTTGTACTTTATTGGTGATCTGCTCTTTCTCTCTGGAAGATTTTAGAAAATTCTCGTTTTCTTCTTCTTTTTTTTTTTTTTTTTTGTTTAGGGTTATTATTCTCTCCTTGTTTTTGACATTCCTAAATTTCAATATATTATAATATATTATGCCTAAGTATGGGTTGCTTCTGATGTCCTGTTTATCACTCTATGAGTCCTTTTGGTCTAAGTTTTTCATATTTTTCAGTTCTGGAAAAGTTCTATTACTTCTTTAGATATTTCTCTTTTCTGTTTTTCTTAGATTTCTATTATTCAGATTGTGGTACTTTTTTCTTTCCATTATTTCCTCCTCCTTTCTAGAAGAGTTCCTCAATCCAAACTTCCAACTTATTGTTTTTCAGTTCCATCTTACTATCTCTTCCCATCTCTGTGGGATCTTTGTTTTAAATATAATTTTATTCATAGCTAAAATTTCTCTTGAACTGTTCTCATGGTTTTTGTTCTTGTTTTATATTGCTGATCTTTTCCCTTAACGTTAATTAATTCTTGACCCACGTGTTCCAATTATTCAGCTGCAGACAGTATGTGCTGTCCAGACAGTTGTTCTTCTCAGGTATTCGTAGGTCTTTTTGGTCAAGAGACTGTCTTCCTGTCTTGCACTTTTATTTTTTTAGTTTTTTCCCTCTTTCTTTTGGTCTTATAATTGTACTGGGGTAGATCCAAAGGCCAGGAACTTAGGGCAAGTTGCTGGCATCCTGTGAACTTAAGGACAGAGGAGGCCAGGACCACAGCACCACTGCTGACCACTGATCTAATGCCACCCCAGCAAGGAGCTTCTCTGGTCAGGTTCTCCTGTGAAGTATTAGGAAAAAGCACCACTGGAATGAAGCAGTCTCCTCCGCCTGAGACTCAGCAGCCTTGAGAATGCGAGAGGGGAAGACTAAGGAGCGAATGCCCAGCGAAGCTGGTTGGCCCACACCTGATCTTGTTTTCACCTGCAGATTCCTGACCACAGACAGCAGTGACCCGGCCTGAGGCTACAGACTTCTATGGGAGAATGGGCAGGCAAAGATTATACTAAGGCTCGCTCCAAAGTTTTATGGCAATCACATCTCACTAAGAAGCTAGGGCATTATAGAGACACAGGAGGAGCAGAAACAGGTCTGAGGCAGTGGAAAGGGCCAAATCAAGGTACTATCAAGGCGATGCTTTCCACTCAAAGACTGGCTGCCGGCGGTCCTCAGCTCTCTGCCACACGGCAAGGCACATGGCGGCATCTGCTGGTCTCTCCCTTCTCTTACAGGTTTTGTTGCTTTCAGTCTCTTGCTTCTGTGGCTCTCTCTCTACATTTTTTTTTTCTACATTTTTTTGAAACTTTATTTTGTACATTTAATAATTGAAAATATAAACAATTAAAAACTAAAAAGAAAACACAGTTGAATAAAAACATACATTTCTCAATTAAATGTACTGGATACATACAAATTTTTTTTTGAATCATACAATATGTTACACAATCTATTTGCTTCATAGTAACGCAATCATCAGTATTTGTCCTTTTGTGTCTGGCTTGCTTCGCTCAACATAATGTCCTCCAGGTTCATCCATGTTGCCATATGCTTTACAACTTCGTTTCTTCTTACAGCTGCATAATATTCCATCGTGTAAATAGACCACAGTTTATCCATTCATCGGTTGATGGACATCTGGGTTGTTTCCAACTTTTGGCAATGGTGAATAATGTTGCTATGAACATCAGTGTGCAGATGTCTGTTCGTGTCACTGTTCTCAGTTCTTCTGGGTATATACCCAGTAGTGGTATTGCCGGGTCACGTGGCAAGTCTATATTCAACTTCTTTAGGAACTGCCAAATAGTCCTCCATAGTGGTTGTACCATTCTGCATTCCCACCAACAGTGAAGAAGTGTTCCTATCTCTCCACATCCTCTACAACACTTGTAGTTCTCTCTTTTTAATAGTGGCCGTTCTGATAGGTGTGAAATGATATCTCGTTGTAGTTTTGATTTGCATTTCCCTAATCATGAGTGATGTTGAGCATTTCTTCATGTGTTTTTTTACTATTTGTATTTCTTCTTTGGACAAATGTTTATTCAACTTTTTTGCCCATTTTTTAATTGGGTCATGTATTAGTCAGGGTTCTCTTGGGAAACAGAATCAACAGGAAATATCTGTCAATAATATGAAAATTTAAAAGAGTCTCTCACGCGACCGTGGGGATGCACAAGGCCAGGTTCCGCAGGCAGGCTGCAAACCAGTGGCTCCGATGAAAGTCCGATGAAAGGTCGTTGATGAGTTTCTGGGAGAAGTTGCCTGTCCAACTACGAGCTGGGAAATTCTCTCTGAATGTTGAAATCACTTCCCCTTTTAAGTCATTCAACTGATTGGATAAAAGCGCCACCCACTGATGCAGATGTAATCAGCCATCCACGCAGTAAACTCACTGGTGATTGAAGTCCATAAATGCCCTTGTATTACAATTAGCCCAGTGCTTGCTGGAACAAACACCTGGACACAATTACCTGGCCGAGTTGACACATAGTCCTTGGGTAACAGTCACTCTTAAACTTGACATCCTTAAATATTATGATGTGGAATTAATACAACTTTTCATGATAGGGGAAAAGGTTGGGGAAGAAAACAAAGAAATTCATTTTGTGTACATATACAATCATACTCATAACAAAACACGGAAGAAGGGTTCATGACCATTACAGTCCTCGTTTCTGTAACTGGTCACGTGGCTGAAGTTCGTATTTATCACTGCCTTCTTCTACTACCCATTCCATGTTCCCATTACCTTCAGCAAGCACTTCAGCTGGCCGTGGTTCTTTGCCTGGTGGGGTGACCCAAACTTTCATTCCCGAAGATTCTGGGCCATTGTTACTCCTGCTTGAATTGGTTTGTTGCAATTTCCCATTGACTTTAATCATAGGGCATGGCAGTACTAGGAGACCCCTAGAGGATCTCCTGCATTCCAGTCAAACTCTTCTTTACCCCCATGTGGCAGTTTGATGTAATTACGAATTCCAAAAATATAATTGGATCATGCTTGTAAACTGATCTGTTAATCTGGGCATGATTAGGTTAGGATTAGGGCGTTGAGCCCCACCCCTTGGTGGGTAGGGAATCGAATATAAAAGGCAAGGCAAAGGACAGTTGAAGTCTTTTGAGAAGCAGTTTTGATGTTGGAAAGAAGGCCCCAGGAGAAGAGAAGTGAGCCGTTCGCCTGATAGTCTACAGCTGACCTTGTGGAGGAAACAGGAGCTAAACCCAGAGAGAAACGCAGCCCCGGGAAGAGAGGAACCCCAGAAGCCTGAACCCTGGCAAACGCCGGCAGCTGTCTTGCTCTAACACATGGCAATGGACTCTGGTGAGAGAAGAAACTTAACGCTTTATGGCCTGGTATCTGTGGACTTCTACCCCAAATAAATACCCTTTATAAAAACCAACCCATTTTTGGTATTTCACATTAGCACCCTTTTGGCTAACTAATACACCCCATTATGTAGATGTAGTCCTATTTCCCCTTGATAGTCAGGATCAATCACCCCAGCCAGTACAGTAATTCCCTTCTTTGCCTGTTGATTCACAGGTAAGAGGAGCCCAAAGTGGCCAGGTGGCAGTCTTAACTTCCAGTTCAATGTTATGTTCCCAGGTGGCAGCACTCCTCCTCTTGGGACTAAAACCTGTAGACCACCAGAACTTAAGGTTTGAGGGACAGGAAGCAAAAATTTTCCTAGTGGATCACTAGGGGTAATAGTGAGTGGTGCCACTCCCATTTCCACCCCTTGATTCCTGGATCCATGAATCCTGGCTATGGGAGAAACAGCACCATAGAGAGGACGCTGATTTAGAGCATACAGAGCCTCCTGGAGAACACTGCCCCAGCCCTGCAAGGTATTGCCACCTAGTTGGCACCGTAATTGAGTCTTCAAAAGGCCATTCCACCGTTCTATTAATCCAGCTGCTTCAGGGTGATGGGGAACATGGTAAGACCAGTGAATTCCATGGGCATGTGCCCATTCCCGCATATCATTTGCTGTGAAATGGGTTCCTTGATCAGAAGCAATGCTGTGTGGAATGCCATGGTGGTAGATAAAGACATTCGGTAAGTCCACGGATGGTAGTTTTTGAAGAAGCACTGCGTGCCGGAAATGCAAACCCATAGCCAGAGTATGTGTCTATTCCAGTTAAAACAAATCGTTGCCCCTTCCATGATGGAAGTGGCCCAATGTAGTCCACCTGCCACCCGGTAGGAGGCTGGTCACCTCAAGGGATGGTGCCATATCTGGGGCTGAGTGTGGGTCTCTGTTGCTGGCAGATTGGGCATTCAGCAGTGGCTGTAGCCAAGTCAGCCTTGGTGAGGGGAAGTCCATGTTGCGAGCCCATGCATAACCTCCATCCCTACCTCCATGGCCACTTTGTTCATGAGCCCATTGGGCAGTGACAGGAGTGGCTGGGGAAAGAGGCTGAGCATCAGCCACAGAGTGGGTCATCTTATCTACTTGATTATTAAACTCTTCCTCTGCTGAAGTCACCCTCTGGTGAGCATTCACGTGGGACACAAATATGTTCATGTTTTTTGCCCACTCAGAAAGATCTATCCACATAGCTCTTCCCCAGACCTCCTTGTCACCAATTTTCTAATCATGTTCCTTTCAAGTCCCTGACCATCCAGCCAAACCATTGGCAACAGCCCATGAATCAGTGTACAAACGCACCTCTGGCCATTTCTTCCTCCAAGCAAAATGAACAACTAGATGCACTGCTCGAAGCTCTGCCCACTGGGAGGATTTGCCCTCAACGCTATCCTTCAAGGATGTCCCAGAAAAGGGCTGCAGTGCTGCAGCTGTCCACTTTCGGGTGGTACCTGCATATCATGCAGAACCGTCTGTAAACCAGGCCCGAGTTTTCTCATCCTCAGTCAACTGATTGTAAGGGACTCCCCAAGAGGCCAAAGCTGTGGGCTGGGAAAGAGAAGGTAACATGGCAGGGATGGTGACCATGGGCATTTGGGTCACTTCCTCATGTTATTTACTTGTGCCTTCAGGACCTGCTCAAGCCCTATCTCGTATATACCACTTCCACTTTATTATGGAGTGCTGCTGTGCACGCCCAACTTTATGGTTTGGTGGGTCAGACAATACCCAGCTCATGATAGGCAACTCAGGTCTCATGGTAACTTAATGGCCCATGGTTAAGCATTCAGTCTCTACTAAGGCCCAGGAGCAAGCCAAAAGCTGCTTCTCAAAAGGGGAGCAGTTATCTGCAGAGGATGGTAAGGCTTTGCTCCAAAATCCTAAGGGTATGCGTTGTGATTCCCCTATAGGGGCCTGCCAAGGCTCTAGACAGCATCTCTATTTGCCACTGAAACTTCAAGCACCATTGGATCTGCTCGATCATATGGTCCAAGTGGTAGTGCAGCTTGCACAGCAGCCTGGACCTGTCCCAGGGCTTCCTCTTGTTCCAGTTCCCAATCAAAACTAGCAGCTTTTCTGGTCACTCGGTAAATGGGCTGGAGTAACACACCCAAATGAGGAATGTGTTGTCTCCAAAATCCAAAATCCAAAGAGGCCAACTAAGCATTGTGCCTCTTTTTTGGTCATAGGAGGGGCCAGTTGCAACAGCTTATCCTTTACTTTAGAAGGGATATCTCGACAGGCCCCACACCACTGGACACCTAGAAATTTCACTGAGGTGGAAGGCCCCTGTATTTTTGTTGGATTTATCTCCCATCCTCTCTCACACAAATGCCTTACCAATAAATCTAGAGTCTTTGCTACTTCTTGCTCAGTAGGTCCTATCAACATGATATCATCAATGGACCAGTATGATGTCTCGTGGAAGGGAGAGACGATCAAGGTCCCTGCGACAATATTATGACATAGGGCTGGAGAGTTGATATACCCCTGAGGCAGGACAGTGAAAGTATACTGCTGGCCTTGCCAGCTGAAAGCAAACTGTTTCTGGTGGTCCTTACTAATGGCAATTGAGAAAAAAGCATTTGCCAGATCAACAGCTGCATACCAGGTACCAGGGGAAGTGTTGATTTGCTCAAGCAATGATACCATATCTGGGACAGCAGCTGCAATTGAAGTCACCACCTGGTTAAGTTTACGATAATCTACTGTCATCCTCCAAGATCCATCTGTTTTCTGCACAGGCCAAATAGGAGAGTTGAATGGGGATGTGGTGGGAATCACCACCCCTGCATCCTTCAAATCCTTGATGGTGGCACTAATCTCTGCAATACCTCCAGGAATCCGGTATTGCCTTTGATTTACTATTTTGCAAGGCAGGGGCAGTTCTAGAGGCTTCCACTTGGCCTTTCCAACCATAATAGCCCTCACTCCACGAGTCAGGGATCCAATGTGGGGATTGTGCCAGTTACTGAGTATGTCTATCCAATTATGCATTCTGGAACTGGAGAAATAACCACAGAATGGGTCCGGGGACCCACTGGACCCACTGTGAGATGGACCTGAGCTAAAACTCCATCAATCACCTGACCTCCATAAACCCCTACTCTGGTGGACCACAGTGAGGTTTTGGGTCTCCTGGAATTAATGTCACTCTGAGCCAGTGTCTAATAATCCCCAAAATGTCTGATCATTTCCTTTTCCCCAATGCACAGTTACTCTGGCAAAAGGCCGTAGGTCTCCCTGGGGAAAGGTGGGAGGAAGATTAACTGTATAAATTTTTGGCAGTTTAACAGGATCCTTCCCCAAGGGGACCTGGCCTTCTCCTCATTCAAGGGGCTCTGGGTCTATAAACTGTCTCAAGTCTGGGAACTGATTAAGGGGCTGTGATTCTCTGCGTCTGTAATTAGAGTTAGGATTTTGTTCACTTGACCTAGAACTCTTCTGCTTATACAGATCCAGAAGAAATTTAGTAGACTGCCCATCTATTTCACTTCTGGGTACCCCATGATCTATTAGCCAACGCCTTAACTCCATGCGACTCAGACTATTCTGTGTGCTGTTTTGAATCTGTCTTTCATTGAGGTAGCCACGCCTACCTTGCCTTCGGCAATTAACTGCCGATACTTGACTTTTACCAGGCCTTGATCAGATCATCCCCATAATATTTAAGGATTCCAATTCCATTACAGCCCACCCCCCTACAGTAATATCTGGACTGCAGAGAAGAGCAACCACAGAGCTCTTCAGAAAGATGGAGTTAGTCTTACAAATTTATTCCCCACAGTCCTGGTTAAAGGTGTGTCCTCTGGACATACCTGGGGTGGGTGGGCAGGTGTCAAATGGTAAATCCATTCTAGCATTCCAATCTCTCTAAGCCTTTGAATCCCCTCATCTACTGTATTCCAAGGCAAATCAGGCATCTCAACATCAGACATGCTAGGCCATCTTTTGGTCCATGCTTCAGTCAGCCACCCAAACAAACTGTTAGAGCCCTTTCTAACCCCTTGAGCTACAGTGTTGAATTTCTGCTTAGTGGGCCAATATCAATAAATTCAGCCTGATCCAACTTTATATTCCTTCCACCATTATCCCATACCCTTAGTATCCATTCCCACACATATTCCCCTGATTTCTGTCTATATAAGTTGGAAAACTCATGCAGTTCTTTCAGAGTATAGCGTACTTCCTCTTGGGTCACACTTTGTATTTCACCTTTGGGGGCTTGTTGTGATTTTAATCTAGTAATAGGTCCAGAAGACGAGAGGTGGGGGGTGTGGGTAAAGAGAAGGATTAGAGATGTCTTGCAGGCTACTGACCTGAGGGCATTCCTTTGCATTTTCTTCTGGTGAGACAGGATTATTCTCTTCAGGCAGGGGTTGGAAGACAGATTCCTCAGGGCAGGCCAGAGGCTGGGCCATGCATGCTGGAGATTGGTTGGTACCTGCCTCAGGGCTGGGAGGAGGTCCAGACTCCCTGGGGCAGGTCAGAGGCGGGGCAGTGCAGGCTTCCATTTGGCTTGTACCCACCTCAGGGCTGGAAGGAAGTCCAGACTCCCTGGGGCAGGCTGGAGGCTGGATGATACAAGGTTGAGAAGGTGTGGTCTCCACAGGGCAGGCCAACACAGGTTTATCTGGTAAAGTCTCAGCAGAATTTAGGGTTCCAATGTCCCCACCAATATTATCATCATCCCATATGTCTCCGTCCCAATCCTCGGGGTTCCACTCCTTTCCAATCAATGCCTTCACTTTAATTGCAGAAACCCTGCGAGGTTGAGATTTTAGTTTCCTCTGTAATTCTGCTACTCGTACAATGAAAGACTGGGTTTGATTCTCAGATATCTCAAGTCTGTGGCTACAGGAGACAAGATTTTCTTTCAAGGCACACGTAGAAACTTTCATATCATTCATGTGGCATTTAAGTTTCAAATTTGAAGACTTTAGCTCATCTCTTTCTTTTTTAACTGCATCCAGAGTATCTAGGAGGAGCCAGCCAACATCATTATATTTTTTTACTCCACAAAATTCTGTTAAGGTGTTGAAAACACTCTCACCCAGATCCTTGCTTCTTAAGAGCGCGGAAGTAGGGGAATCCAATGATGCTATTTTGCGTATCTCTATTGCCAGCTCACGCCATGGACTGTTAGCAACCTCATTATTGGAAAGGGAGTCATTAGTACCCCCAAGTCCAATTAGAGTAGAAAGCCAATTACAAAACTCCCAGAACCACTTCAGACATCCATGTTTAAGACTCTGTTACTCAAGAACCATTCCCGGTACCAGCTGTATTAGTCAGGGTTCTCTCGGGAAACAGAATCAACAAGAAATATCTGTCAATAATATGAAAATTTAAAAGTCTCTCTCACGCGACCGTGGGGATGTACAAGTCCAAGTTCCGCAGGCAGGCTGCAAACCAGTGGCTCTGATGAAAGTCCTATGAAAGGTCGTTGATGAGTTTCTGGGAGAAGTTGCCTGTCCAACAAGCTGGGAAATTCTCTATGTTTTTTTTTTTTTTTTTTAAGATTTTATTTATTTATTCATTTATCCCCCCCTTGCTGCTTGTGCTCGCCGGGTCAGCCAACCACGCCGTGCGAGCGGGCTGCCCTCACCAGGAGGCCCCGGGAACCGAACCCGGGGCCTCCCATATGGTAAACAGGAGCCCTACTGATTGAGCCACAGCCGCTTCCATCTCTGAATGTTGAAATCACTTCCTCTTTTAAGTCATTCAACTGATTGGATAAGCGCACCACCCACTGATGATGTAATCTCCCTGACTGATGCAGATGTAATCAGCCATCCAAGCAGTAAACTCACTGGTGATTGAAGTCCATAAATGCTCTTGTATTACAATTAGCCCAGTGCTTGCTGGAACAAACACCTGGACACAATTACCTGACCCAGTTGACACATTAGCCTAACCATCACAGGTCATTTGACTTTTTATTGTTGAGTTGTAACATCTCTTTATATATCCTGGATATTAAACCCTTATTGGATATGTGATTCCCAAATATTATTTTACATTGAGTTGGCTTCCTTTTCACCCTTTTGACAAAGTCCTGTGAGCTGCAAAAGTGTTTAATTTTGAGGAGGTCCTATTTATCTAATTTTTCTTTTGTTGCACGTGCTTTGGGTGTAATGTCCAAGAAATCACCACCTACTACAAGGTCTTAAAGATGTTTCCCTACATTTTCTTCTAGGAGTTTTATGGTTCTGGCTTTTATGTTTAGGTCTTTGATCCATTTTGAGTTGATTCTTGTATAGGGGGTGAGATAGAGGCCCTCATTCATTCTTTTGGTTATAGATATCCAGTTCTCCCAACACCATTTGTTGAAGAGACTGTTTTTTCCTGTTAGCATGGACTTGGTGGGTTTGTCAAAAACCAGTTGACTGTATAGGTGAGGGTTTATTTCTGGGTTCTCAATTCTATTCCACTGATTGATGTGTCTACCTTTATGCCAGTACCATGCTGTTTTGATCACTGTAGCTTTGTAGTATGTACAAACATTTTTAAGTGACCTGGAAAACTGCTAAGAATGCTAAGTCGAAAAAAGAAACAACTTAAAATATAAACTTAAAAAAAAAAACAAAAAGTTTTGCAGAGAACAAAAAGTTGAAGGAAATTATTAATCAGAGTTGCTATTATATATGGACATCGACAATGGACGCATTGCTCTGCTAAGTACTTTATACAGATTATCTTACTGAACTTCACAACTCTATGAAGCAGTTGTTATTATTAGGCCCATGTTACAGTTAGGGAAATCAGCGTGGCTGTCCTTTCAGCCCCAGCGGTCTGGCTCCACAACACACCATCTCTTGTAAATACAGGTGTATATGCATTTGTTTCCTTGTAGATTTGCTGACGCTTCTTGACATGCTCTTGTAACTCATTTTTGCAGACTTGTGCTCCTTCACTACCCTCTCTTGAATACTGTCCCCTGGTGCCAAAACCTCGTCTGCCCAAGGTTACGGTTCCTGCTTATAGACGACTACTTCAAATACGGTGGTTGAAAGGGTGAGCAGACTTTGGCACAGATGTTACAAAATTCCCAGCAAGATGCATAAAGAAGAAAACACTAGAGGTCAGGATAACTGGACTGAGAGAAAAAAAGTCTGCATAAACTTTCTTATTCAAAGCAAAGAAAAACCTGTGAACCTGACTGAAATCAGGTAGCAAGATGTTTTAGCTTTACTACCACTGGGTCCCTGGCACAGAAATATAAGGTGTATGCCAGCCTGAAACCCAAACAGGCCTCACATAAATGCATAATGTGTGAGGATTGCTTGGAAATCAAAATGTTCTTCTTGCCTGATCAAGTACCTCCTTTTTCTCTTTGGAAGCCTCAAATTCCAGAAAACTGGGATTTGTACATGTATGCTGGCATATGTATATTTGGGGAAACTAAAGGTGCACTACTTTATAACTGCTGTGGTGGAACAACAAAAGAAAAACTAGATAAAGTGGACTTCATCAAAATAAAAAACTTGTGCATCAAAGGACATTATGAAAAAAGTAAAAAGACAATCAACAGAATGGGAGAAAATAACTGGAAACTATATATCTGATAAGGGTGCAATATTCAGAATATACAATGAATTCCTACAACTCAACAACAAAACAAGCCAATTGAAAAATGGGCCAAGGATTTGAATAGACATTTCTCCAAAGAAGATATACAAATAGCCAATAAGCACATGAAAAGTTGTTCAACATCATTAGCCATCAGGGAAATGCAAATTAAAACCTTAATGACTGATAAGTAGATAAACAAAATGTGGTATATACATACCATGAAATACTATTCAGCTGTAAGAAGAAATGCAATCAGGATACATATGACAACATGGATGAACCTGGAGGACAATATGTTGAGTGAAATAAGCCAGACACAAAAGGACAAATACTGTATGATCTCACTAATATGAACTAAAACAATGAGTAAACTCACGAAGATAAACTCTAGAGTATAGGTTACTAGGAGATAGAATGTGGGTTGAGAAAGGAAGCTTGGTTAATGTATGTAGAATTTTTAATAAGGTTCATTGTAAAAGTGTGGAAATGAATAGAGTTGATGGTAACACATTATAGTGGGTGTAACTAACACCGCTGAATTATAAATGTGACTGTAGTTGAAAGGGGTAGGCTGTGGAAGTAATATTTCAATTGAAAGGAAGCTAAAGAATAATGCATGGGCTGTATAACATAGTGATTTTGGTGGTGGATGAAGATTGTGGTTAATTGTATAAGAATGTTCTTCTTTTACAACGTGTTAGGAACACAGTGATACACAAGAGACCAAATGTAACTTATAGATTATAGTTAACAGTAATATTGTAATATTTTTGCAGCAATGGCAAAGAAGATATCAAATCAGCTCTAAGGGACAATAATAGAGGGGTATAAGATTTTTCCTTTTGGAGGAAAGAAAAGGTATGAGATTTTTCCTTTTGGAGGAAAAATAATATTCTAAAATGACCTGAGGTGATGACAGCACAACTCTGTGATGAAAATGAGAGCCACTATGTATATACTTTGAATAGACTGTACAAGTCATGGGAATGTATAATACAGGGAACCTGGTGGTGGAAGATGGACTGTGGTTAACTGCAAATATAAGAGTATTCTCTCATGAACTATAACAAGTATATAATACGAATACAGGGTTTTAATAACCGGGTGGGTTGGGGAAAAAATACACCAAATGTAAGATATTAGATACAGTTAGGTGTAATATTTTGATGATGCTCTCTCATAGTTTGTAACAAATGTTTCATAACAACGCAAGGTGTTGGTGGTGGGGTGATATATGGGACTCCTGTATGATGATATGCATGCTGATTTTGTAAGTTCACAACTTTTACTATACACTTACTGTTTATGGATGTTCATATATGAGTGATAAACTTCAATTAAAAAAAGTTAAAAAAAAAAAAACAGCAAAACACATCTGACTGAAATAACACCTCACACCAATTAGAATAAAATAAAATAAAAAAACAGAAAATAACAAGTGCTGGCAAGACAGGGGAAAACAGGAACCTTAGTATACTGTTTGTAGGAATATGCAGTCACTGAGGAAAACAGTTTGGTGACTCCTCAAAAAGTACAACGTAGAACTACCATATGACCCAGTAATCCCACTCCTAGGTATATACTCCAAAGAAATGAAAGCAGGGACTCAAACAGATACTTGTCCACCAAAATTCATAGCAGCATTATTCACAATAACCAAAGGCAGACGCACCCAAATGTCTACCAGCAGATGACCAGATAAACAAAATGTGGTCTATATGTACACAATGGAACATTATTTAGTTGTAAAAGGAATGGAGTTCTGATACATGCAACAACATGGATGAACCCTGAAGACCTTGTGTTGTGTGGAATAAGCCAGGCACAAAGGAGCAGATATTGTATGATTCACACGGAACAGCGCAATGTGTGACTCAAAGGAGGCAGGTGACAGGTAAGCACATTGTTGGGGGCAGGGGACGGAGGAAACCTAGTGGTCCTGTATGCCAAGAATTTTAGTTTCTCTTTTATCAATTCAGAGTAGAGGCAGGAGAAGCCTTCCTGGGCTAGGACGTACCCATATAAACCTGCCCACTGTCAGCTGCAGCTCTCTGAAGCATCTGCCAGCATCTGATTAGATAGTGGCTAGAGATGTGGACAAACCACATACAACTTGCTGGGCAGACTCCAGGGCTGGAAAGAATTCTTACAGGAGAGATAATAACAACGAATGTGGAATCTGTGAATATTACAGGGGAGGATCAAGAGAGTATCAACCAAAGATTCCAAAAATACCATATGTCTGTAAATTATTTACTATACTATTATCTGAAAAACATTTTAGGAAATTGCTAACTATGATGAGCAGGATTCAAGATGTTATAGTCTAAATAGAAAAAAAAAAAAGAGGTTGAGACAAAAAACAATCAAGGAAAGAAATACGAGACAACAAAACCAACATTTAAGATAAAAAGCACAATTCACACTGGAAAACTGAATAAAAAATGTGGAGAACAAATGTGAGAAGCCATCCTGGAACAGAAAGAGATAAAACTGAGGGATAAGTAAGTACAAATGGTAGAAAAGGATGAAAAAAAGAATTAAATTTGAACAGCCTCCCAGGTGGCCTCACCAATTCATACCCCCTTTTCTCTATACCCTTCCTAAAATCTGATTATGAAGTCAGTGGGTGAAAATGCTTGAACATATCTTTAAAAATGCATTTCCCTTTCATCAACGAGAACTGGCATATTTTCATATGCATTGGTCATGTGTACTTTCTCTTTTGTAAACTGATTAGGCATTCACATCTTTTACATATTTTTCTTCTGGGTTGTGGTTTACTTCTTATGGATTCATGGAGTTGCTTAAAAAACCCATATAGTGATCCTTGGCCTATTAAAATACATTGCAAATGTTATCTTCCAAGCCTTTTCATACTATTTTTGGTAGCCTTTGTTACAGAGAAGTTTTGTTTTGATTATTCTTATATATTTTCTCTTCCAGTGAATTTTGGATTCAATGCCTTTTAAAACTATTATTGGGATTGAACAGAAATTATAACTAATTTGGGAAATAACTGACAACTGACCAGAGTCTCTCTAACCAAGATTTCTTTTCTATCCTTTGGTAAAGTTTTCATGTTTTCTCTATAAGGTCTTACATCATTCTTTTAGGTTTTTCTCATATATGTCATTTTTGGGGGGAGGTACCGGGGATTGAACCCAGGATTTTCATTGTTTTTCCATTGTTAGTTTTCATTCAGCCAGTTTACTGAACCCTCTAACATTGTAACTGTTAGTCTGTCATTTCTCTTGGATGTAAATAATGAGTTTCAAAGCAGCAGGTGACAGTGAGTAGTCCTGCTTTGGACTCAATGGAAGGCTTGTTTTCTTACCTTCAAGCAGGCTTGGTACACTGTTCTGGTAGACAACCCTAATCAATGAGTTAAGCTCCTGTCCTCTCATTCCGAGCTTGCCAAAAGGTGGTAGTGGTTGCTTTGCTGCCATCACCTCAAAATCATGAATGGGTTCTGAATTTTATAACCTTTTCAGCATCTACTGACATGATCACTTGGTTTTTTTCCTTCAATATAATATTACATTTCACTACTAGAATCTTTAATAATTGATCATACTTGAATTCTTGAGATTAAACCTTCCTTGATTTTGATGATTTATTCTTAAAGAATACTCCCAGATTTGATTTGCTAATATCCTATTAAGGAGTTTTGTGTTGTGTCCACCACTGTTTGATTTTACTGTCTTTTCTCATTTTGGTATCCATCTGCTAACAATAATTGGGGTAACTTTTCATCTTTTTCTATTCTCAAGAATAGTTTAAGATGGAAATTATCTGTTCCTTGAATGTTTGGTAGAACATTCTGTGAAACTCTGTGTCTGGTGTCCTTCTAATGAGTAGTACTCTGACTCTTTCAGTTTCTTCTGTTTATCGGTATAGTAAAATGTTCTACTTTGGCAGCACAAATCTACTCTGGAAATTTTACTAAAAAAATCATCCATATTCTCAATATTAAATTTATTTTCATGTAATGTGGTACAGAGTACTCTTATAATTCTTTCATCTTCTTTGAGCCTGTAGTTAGTTCCCCTTTTAAATTCTTATTATTGCTTTTATTTTTCTCTCTGCTCCCCCAATGGCCGGTGCTGGTGATGTCCCACTGTATATTCCTTTGTACCTTACAAATTCAGAGCATGCTGGCCTGACTTTTTAACTGGTAGAATTCGCATCTCTTTGCCTTTCCAGCTAGCACTAACACCTGCAGGTTCCCACGGCGTCTGACTTGCCATCGTGGACTCTCTCCTAACACTGCCTTGGACCAAGGGACCCCTGTTATGGTGAAGGAGACAAGACCACGGGTACATGGCCTTAGCACACTACCATATACTCCAGCACATAAAAGCTGAACGACTAACAGAAGATTGAAATAGCTTCTTAAGGGCACCAGCTTGGGGAAAACACACCGCGGTGGGTATGCTGTACCTGGATACACACATGTATTTTGAGTCAATAACCAAGACACGGCTCTGTATTCCCAGCAGACTGACTCTACATGAAGGCTGGGAGTGCCCCAAGCCCATCACTCGCCTCAACCTACCTGGGGAATTTGCCTCCCATCCCACAATCTCAGGTTCTGCTGGATGGGAGGTCCTGGTCTGCAGGATTATGTTTATCAGGGGACACAGGAAGATTTAAACTAAGCCTGCAGCTATGGCTGCCACCTGGTCACTGTGACATGATGCCAGCAGGCTGCAGGCAAAGGAAGGTGTCTATTGTCAGGGGCAGCTGACCCTGATCATCATGAGGAGAAAGTTACTGCTACACAATGGGGGCAGGAAGAGTACACCCAGAACTTGGGGGGGGGGGTTCACTGAGTGGCCTCTGGGTGCTTCCATGACTAGTGATAACTGACGTGGTAATTGTAGTAACCAGAGACTGAGAAAGGTACAGTGCCCAGGGACTTGGGCCTCTGACGAGGGCTGCATCACCACATTCAGCAAGAAACCCAGTCCAGCAGAAGTCCTGCGCAAGGGTGCGGAATGGCACAGAGAACAAGAGCATCCTCAGACGAACCACAGCAGACTGCGCCTGGTCCACGGATCCCTCAATTATAAGACATGCTTAGAACTTGTGACTGGCCACGGCTTTAAAGGATCAGCAGCAAAGCGGAGTGAACCTCACCTCACCTGTGGGTCCAACAGCACAGCCAAACAGAAGCAGACACTGCTGTGCAGCATCCATCCCTTCAGCCTGCAACACTTCACTGTGCTGGTCCAACGTCCCACCACCTCATGTGCAGCCTTTCGCCTGAGGATTCCCTGTGACGGTCACAGCCCACTCTGCTTGCCTGGAGTGCTGGTGAATGAGCTCCCAGAAACAGCCCTCAACAAGCAAACGGAGGTGAGATATATAAACACCCCTGCTTCCTCACTCCTTGGGTTTATTATTATTATTATTTTTTGAGGTACAGGGGCCTGGGACCGAACCCAGGACCTTGTACGTGGGAAGCTGGCATTCAACTACCAAGCCACACTGGCTCCCCTGAGTTGGCCTCCCCCCCCCATTTGTATGCTGGTTGTGGTTCTTTTTCTTTGATTATTTTTAGGAGGCACCAGGAAACAAATCCAAGACCTTCCATGTGGGAAGCAGGCAGTCAACAGCTCGAGCCACATCTGCTCCCCACCCCTTGGGTTTTAACTCCGAGGTGCTTGTTCTGTGCTGGTTCCAAGAGATGCCCAATAGGCCCCGCTGCCCACAGTGGTAGTGGGCTTGGAAACACCTCCACCAGATGCCCTCCCTGTCTCACTTCCCCACATTCCTACCAGCGTTCCCTGAGATCATGTCACAAATAAACCACATGCATTCAACCCTTGTTTCAGGGTCTGGTTCTGGAGAAACCCAAACTAAGATAAATCTCCCCCAAACCATTTGTATCGGTCTTTTTAAAGAACTAGCCTTTGGTTTTCTTGATGAAATCTGTTCCTCTACCCGACACCTTCCTATTCCATTAATTTCTGCTTTCTTTTCTTTAACATTGTCTTTCCAGTTGTTTGATTTTACTGTAAGTTCAGTTGATTAATCGTTTTTGGTTTTTTAAAAATAAGTAATTTTTAAAGCTATATTAAATATAAGTAAGAGTATAAGTCAATAAATTTAGTAAAATCATAGGGTTGTGCAACCATCACCATGAACAGTTTTAGAATATTTCCATCACCCCAAAAAGGTCCCTCATGCCTGTTTGCAGTTAAATCTCATTCCTACCACAAACCCTAGGCAACCACTGACCTGCATTCTAGCTCCACAAATTTGACTTTTCTAGACATTTCATATAAATGGAATCACACAATAGGGACTCTTCTGCTTCTGGCCATTTTTACTTGCCATACTATTTCTGAGGTTCATCCATATTGTAGCATGCATAAGAGAATTCCCTTAATTGATGAACAGCATTCCATTGTATGAAGATACCATATTCGTTTCCCTCCTTAGCAGCTCATGAATATATGGGTTGTTTATAGACTCTGGCATCATGAATAATGCTACTATAAACGTTCACATATATATCTTCGTGAGGACATAGATATATGCCCACATTTCTCTTGGGTAGACTCCTAAGAGTGGAATTAGTGGGTCTGATGGTAAGTTTATTTTCAATGTATAAGAAACTGCAAACTATTTTACTCTTTTTCAAAGCAGAATCCCCAAAAGCAATGCCTGAAAGTTCCAGTTTCTCCTCATTCTTGCTAAAAGCTGGCATTGGCTTTTTTTTCTTTAAGATTTATTTCTTTATATTTCCCGCCATTGTTCTCGCATTTGCTGTCTGCTCTGTGTCCATTCGCTGCGCTTTCTTCTGTGTCCACTTGTCTTCTCTCCAGGCAACACCAGGAAAGATCCTGGGACCTTCCGTAGTGGAGAAAGGTGCTCAATCTCTTGGGCCACCTCAGCTCCATGGTCTGCTGCATCTCCCATTGTCTCTCCTCTGTGTATCTTTTTGTTGCACCATCTTGCTGGGCCAGCTCTCTGCGTGGGTCTGCACCCCTCATGGGCCAGCACGCCTGTGCAAGCCAGCACTCCTGAGTAGGCCAGCTCTCCTGCATGGGCCAGCACTCTGCATGGGCCAGCTCTCTGCTCAGGCCAGCTCACTGTACAGGCCAGCTTGCCTTCACCAGGAGACCCGGGGAATCGAAGCCTGGACCTCCCATATGGTAGATGGGAGTCCAATCGCTTGAGCTAAATCTGCTTCAAGCACTGGCTCTTGATTGTAGTCATTCTGGTGGTTTTATCTCACTGTGGTTTTAATATGCATATCCCAAATGACCTATGATGCTAAGCTTTTTTCAATATGTTTATTGGTTATTCATAGATCTTCTTTGGTATAATGTCTATTCAAATCTTTGCTTGTTTTGAATTGGGTTGTCTTATCACTTATAAGAGTTTATATATTCTGTATGCAACCTTTTTATCAGATATATCATTAGCAAATATTTTCTCTAGTCTGTGGTTTTTTATTTTTTAATAGTGTTTTAAAAAATACAATATAGTACTTAGGGGAATATGGCAGACTAGTAGATTCGGAATCTCTTCTCCTCCAGAAAAATAGCTAGAAGAGAGGCTGAGACAGCCCTGTAAAAGATTTTCTAGGCTTTAGGACAGCAGGCGAAGGTTGGACACCACCCAGAAGAGAGAGGGACAAAGGAGGAAAATCATTACAACAGAACCGTGAGTTGAAACCTGTGGCTGCTGCGGCCAGCACCCTCCCCCACACTAAAGACACTTTAGAATTCTCAGGCCTCTGAGCCTGCAACTACAGACAAAGGGGCCTCCAGGGATCTACCACCCCAGGAAAGAGAGAGAGAGGGACACAGCCTAAGGCCAACTCAGCTTTTGACTCACAAATTTGGACTGCAGTGTCCCAGGAGCCCTTCCAGGCCAGATGGGCTGCATGATTGTTTGCCTTGGGGCCTGCAAGGGGCTAAAGATATACAACCCTCCCAACTCCTCCTTTACTAACAGGGACTGATTGTTGAGGAATCAGAGGGGAGTGGAAATATTTTCTAGCCCGGAAAAGGGAGGGGGCTGCCAGAGAAGGCTGGAGAACTGTCTTAGAGAAAGTTTGAATTACAAGGCTCCTAACCTCCAGACAGGAAGGTCTATCACATTGATCTGGGTTGTGCTGCAACAAATACACTCTGACCAGGGATTGAACTGAGAGCTGCCAAAGAGTGCCATCTTCTGGCAGACCAAGGAAGCACACGCAAGAAAATTAAAAATAAATAGGAGAGGGGGCTGGAGGTGGCTCAACTGGTTAGGCGTCCGTCTCCCATATGGGGGGACCTGGGTTTGATCCCCGGGACCTCCCGGTAAAAAAAATAAATAAATAAATAAATAAATAGGAGAGGCTTTCCGGCCTCTATAGCCTCCCTGGCCAAGGCCCTAGGAAGCAACTCTGCAACCAAATACTGGGTCCAGTGCCCAGTTCTGAGCAACCAGCAGGACAATCCTAACAATCCAGGTCGAGCCAAAAATAAAAGAGCAGCGGTAACACACAGCGTCCTGCCATTAAATCCCTACAAAAGAGAAAGAGATTGAGCATCTGAATAAACTACATCTTAATCAGATGCCTAGATATCAGCAAAAAATTACGAGGCATACTAAGAAAATACAAGATATGGCCAAAGGAAAACAACAAAGCTCCAGAAGAGATGCAGAATTTGAGAGAACTAATCAGCGAGATGCATACAAATTTCCAAAATCAAATTAAGGAGTTGAAAAGCAATATAGTTAAAGAGACAAATGACATCAGACAAAAGAAGAATTTGAAATCCTGAACAGAAAAGTAACGGAGTTCATGGGAATAAAGACACATTAGGTGAAGTCAGAAACACATAGAGGCATACAACAGCAGACTTGAAATGACAGAAGAAAGAATAAATGATATCCAAGACAGAACAGCTAAAATTGAAGAGAAAAAAGAATGGAAAAAACTGAGCAGAGGCTCAGAGAGTTGAATGACAACACAAAATGCAATAACATATGTGTCATGGGATTTACAGAAGGAAAAGAGAAGGGAAAAGGTACAGAAAGAGTATTTGAGGAAATAATAGCTGAAAATTTTCCAACTCTCACGAAAGAAATGAAGTTACATGTCCAAGAAGCACACCGTACCCCAATCAGAATAAATCTAAATAGACCTATTCCAAGACACATACTACTCAGAATGTCAAATGTCAAATATAAAGAGAAAATTCTCAGAGCAGCAAGGGAGAAGCAAACCATCACATAGAAGGGACGCCCAGTAAGACTTAATGAGGATTTCTCTTCAGAAACTATGGAGGTGAGAAGACAGTGGTATGATACAATTAGGAAACTGAAAGAGAAGAACTGCCAGCCAAGAATCCTTTATCCAGCAAAACTGTCCTTCAAACATGAAGGTGAGTATAAAATATTCACAAACAAACAGAAACAAAGAGAGTTTGCAAAAAAGAATCCACCTTTGCAGGAAATATTAAAGGAAGCCCTAGAACCTGAAAGAAAAAGACAGGAGAGAGAGGCTTGGAGGAGAGTATAGAAGAAAGAACAGCAGAAAGGATAACCAAAAGAGTAAAAAGAGAGACAAAAACAAGATGACATATGAAAATCAAAGAATAAAATAGAGGAAGTAAATAGTGCATTTACAGTAATATCATTGAATCTCAATGGATTAAACTCCTGAACAAAAGAGACAGGCTGTTAGAATGGATAAAAAAACATGAGCCATCCAAATGCTGCATACAAGAAACTCACCTTAGACCCAGGGATACAAACTGGCTGAAAGTGCAAGGTTGGAAAAAGATACTCCACGTGAATAGCAACCAGAAAAGAGCAGGGGTAGCTATACTAATATCAGACAAAACAGATTTTAAATGCAAAAAAAGTATAAGAGATACAGAAGGCCACTATATATTAATAAAAGGGACAATCCACCAGGAAGATATAACAGTCATAAGTATTTATGCACCTAACCAGGGTGCCCCAAAATACATGAGACAAACTCTGGCAAAACTGAAGAGAGAAATAGACATCTCTACAATAATCATTGGAGACTTCAACACCCCACTCACATCATTAGATAGAACAACTAGACAGAAGATCAACAAAGAAACAGAGAACTTGACTATCTGATAGACAAGTTAGACCTAACAGACATACACAGAACACTGCATCCAAACTCAGTGGGTTATACATTCTTCTCAAGAGCCCATGGATCTTTCTCTAGGATAGACCACATGTTAGGTCAAAATTCAGCTCTTAATAAGTATAACAAGACTGAAGTTATACAAAGCACTTTCTCAGATCATAATGAAATGAAACTGAAAATCAATAATAGACAGGAAAAAAGTAAACGTGCAAATGTGTGGAGGCTGAACAACACACTCCTAAATAATCAATGGGTCAAAGCAGAAATTGCAAGTGAAATCAATAAATATATTGAGACAAATAAAAATGAGAACACAATGTATCAAAACTTATGGGATACAGCAAAGGCAGTCTTGAGAGGGAAATTTATAGCCCAAAATGCCTATATTAAAAAAGAAGAAAGACCTAAACTCAAAGATTTAACTGAACAACTAGAGAAATGAGAAAAAGAACAGCAAACCAATCCCAAAGCAAGCAGAAGGAAAGAAATAATAAAGATTAGAGCAGAAATAAATGAAAATGACGAAAGAAAAGCATTAGAGAAAATCAACAAAACCAAAAGATAGTTCTTTGAGAAGATCAATAAAATTGACAAACTCCTAGCTAGACTAACAAAGAAAAAAGAGAGAAGATGCAAATAAATACAATCAGAAATGAAAGGGGGGAAGAAATAAAAAGAAACATAAGAGGATATTATGAGAAACTATATGCCAACAAACTAGACAACCTAGATGAAATGGACAAATTCCTAGAAATGCACAGCCAACCTACACTGATGCTACAAGAAATACAAGAACTTAACAAGCCAATCAAATTTAAGGAGATTGAATCTGCCATCAAAAATCTCCCAGCAAAGAAAAGTCCAGGACCAGATGGCTTCACAGATGAATTCTACCAAGCATGTAGAAAAGAATTAACACCAATCCTGTTTAAACTCTTCCAAAAAATTGAAGAGGCAGGAAAATTACCCAACACATTTTATGATGCCAACATCACCCTAATACGAAAGCCAGGTAAAGATTCCACAAGAAAAGAAAATTACAGACCAATCTCTCTCATGAACATAGATGCAAAAATTCTCAACAAAATACTTGCAAATCGAATCCAACAGCATATCAAAAGACTTATACATCACGACCAAGTGGGATTTATTCCCGGTACGCAAGGCAGGTTCAGCATGAGAAAATCAATCAATGTAATATACCACATTAACAAATTGAAGGAAAAAACCACATGATCATATCAATTGATGCAGAAAAGGCATTTGACAAAATCCAGCATCCTTTTTTGATTAAAACACTTCAAAAGATAGGAATAGAAGGAAAATTCCTCAATATGATAAAAGGCATATATGAAAAACCCACAGCCAACATACTCAATGGGGGAAAGTTTGAAAACTTTCCCTCTAAGATCGCGAACAAGACAAGGATGCCCACTGTCACCACTGTTATTCAATATTGTACTAGAAGTTCTAGCTAGGGCAATTAGACAAGACAAAAAAATTAAAGGCGTCCAAATAGGAAAAGAGGAAGTAAAACTCTCACTGTTTGTGGGTGACATGATACTGTACTTAGTAAATCCTGAAGTATCCACAACAAAGCTACTTGAGCTAATAAATGAGTTCAGCAAAGTGACAGGACACAAGACCAACATGCAAAAATCAGTAATGTTTTTGTACACTAGTACTGAACAACCTGAGGAGGAAATCAGGGGAAAAATTCCATTTTCAATAACAACAAAAAGACTCAAAAACCTAGGAGTTAATTTAACCAAAGAAGTACAGGACTTATATGCAGAAAACTACAAAACAATGCTAAAAGAAATTTTAAAAGACCTAAACAAATGGAAAGACATTCCGTGTTCATGGGTTGAAGAATAAATATCGGGAAGATGTCCATCTTACCCAAACTGATTTATAGATTCAATGCAATACCAATCAAAATCCCTAACAGCTTACTTTACAGAATTAGAGAAGACAATTACCAAACTCATTTGGAAGGGTAAGTGCACCGGAATAGCCAAAAGCATTCTAAAAAAGAAGAGCGACGTGGGAGGAATTTCACTACCTGACTTTGAAACATATTACAAAGCTACAGTGGTTAAAACAGCATGGTACTGGCATAAAGATAGACACATTGATCAGTGGAATAGAATTGAGAACCCAGAAAGAAACCCTCACCTATACAGTGAACTGGTTTTTGACAAACCTACCAAGTTAATGTTAACAGAACAAAACAGTCTCTTCAACAAATGGTGGTGGGACAACTGGATATCTATAACCAAAAGAATGAAAGAGGACCCCTATTCTCACCCCTATACCAGAATCAACTCAAAATGGATCAAAGATCTAAAGATAAAAGCCAGGACCATAAAACTACTGGAAGAAAATGTAGGGAAACATCTTCAAGACCTTGTATTAGGTGGTGGTTTCTTGGACCTTACACCCTGTAGCAGTTTGGGCAGTTTGATTTAATTATGAATTCCAAAAATAGATATTAGGCTATGCTTGTAAACTGGTCTGCTAATCTCGGCATGATTAAGTTATGATTAGGGCGTTAACTGTGCCATGTCAGTAGGGTGTTGAGCCCCACCCCTTGGTGGGTGGTATCTTGAACATAAAAGACAAACAGTGTTGGAGCAGTTTTGATGTTGGAGTCTTGAGCTGGAGCCCCAGGAAGTAAGAGAGCTTGGTCGTGAGGAAGGAGGGAAGGTCCTGGGATAGAGATAAGCCATTCACCTGATAGTCTACAGCTGGCCTTGTGGAGAGAGGCAAAACCTAGAGAGCCTCATAGTCTACAGCTGACTTTGTGGAGTTACCAGAGGAGCTAAGCCCAGAGAGAAACGTAGCCCTGGGAAGAGAGGAACCCAAGAAGCCTGAACCCTGGCCAACATTGGCAGCTGTCTTGCTCCAAAACGTGGCAATGGACTGTGGTTAGGGAAGAAACTTACGCTTTATGGTCTGGTAACTGTGGACTTCTACCCCTAATAAATACCTTTTATAAAGACCAACCAACTTTTGGTATTTTGTATCAGCACCCCTTTGCTGACTAATACACACCCAAAGCATGTGCTACAAAAGAAAAATAGATAATTGGGACCTCCTCAAAATTAAACACTACTGCAGCTCAAAGGACTTTGTCAAAAGGGTGAAAAGGCAGCCAACTCAATGGGAGAAAATATTTGGAAATCACATATCTGATAAGGGTTTAATATCCAGGATATATAAAGAGATGTTACAACTCAACAATAAAAAACAAACGACCCAATTAGAAAATGGGCAAAAGACTTGAATAGGTATTTGTCTAAAGAAGAAGTACAAATGGCAAAAAAAACACATGAAGAAATGCTCAACACTAATGATTAGGGAAATGCAAATCAAAAGTACAGTGAAATATCATTTCACACCTATCAGAATGGCCAGTATTAAAAAGACAGAGAACTACAAGTGTTGGAGGGATGTGGAGAGATAGGAATACTTCTTCACTGCTGGTGGGAACGCAGAATGGTACAGACACTGTGGAGGACTGTTTGGCAGTTCCTAAAGAAGGTGACTATAGACTTGCCACGTGACTCGGCAGTAGCACTACTGGGTATATACCCAGAAGAACTGAGAGTAGTGACACGAATAGACATCTGCACACCGATGTTCATAGCGACATTATTCACGATTGCCAAAAGTTGGAAACAACCCAGGTGTCCATCAACCGATGAATGGATAAACAAACTGTGGTCTATTTACACGATGGAATATTATGCAGCTGTAAGAAGAAATGAAGTCGTAAAGCATATGACATCATGGATGGATCTGGAGGACATTATGTTGAGTGAAACAAGCCAGACACAAAAGGACAAATACTGTATGACTGCGTTACTATGAAGCAAATATATTGTGTAACATATTGTATGATTCAAAAAAATTTGTATGTATCCAGTACAATTGACAAATGTATGTATTTACTTATCTGTGTTTACTTTTTAGTTTTTCATTGTTTATATTTTCAATTATTAAATGTATAAAGTAAAAAAAAATACAATATAAGTTTTTAGTTTTGATAAAGTCCTATTAATAAACTTTTTCTTTTATGTGTTGTGCTTTCGGAACCATATGTAAGAACTCAATTTTTTACCCATGCTCATGAAGTTTTTCTACTGTTTTCTTCTAGAAGTTTTATAGTTTTAGCTCTCACTTTTAGGCCTATGATTCGTTTTGAGTTGATTTTTATGTATGGTATGAGGTAAGGGGCTAAGTATTTATTTACTTCTTTATTTATACTGGATATTAACCCAGGACCTTGCACATGGGAAGCAAACGCTCAACTATTTGAGCTATGTCTGCTCCCCTTATATTTATTTTTCGCATGTGGATATTCAATTGTCCCAGCACCATTTGTTAAAAAGATGATCATTTCCACATTGAATTACCTTAGCACCTTTGTTGAAAATCAATTGATCACAAATGTTACGATTTATTTCTGGACTCTTAATTCAATTTCATTGATCTACACTCATATTCCTGTACCAACACCATCCTGTCTTGACCTCATATGTGGGAAGGAAGCGCTCAACCACTGAGCTACACCAGCTTCCCAATGAGAGAGTTAAGTTTTTTTGTTTGCTTGCTTGTTTTGTTTTTAGGAGGTACCAGGGACCGCACATGGGAAGCAGGCGCTCAACCACTGAGCTATATCCACTCCCAGCCTTTTGCTTTAAATTCAGGAAGTGTGAGTCTCCTAGACTTGTTCTTTTAAAACCTCCTTTTGCTGTTCTTGGCCTTCTGTAGTTCCACGTAAATTTTAGATCAATTTGTTAATTTCTACAAAATAGCCTGCCCGGAGTTTGATAGGGATTTCCCTGAATGTATAGATCACTTTGGGGAGAAGTGCTACATTAACAATATAATAATGCTGTCTTCCAATCCATGAATATGAACTCTCTCTCCATGCATCAGTGCTTCCATTTCTCTCAGCAGTCAAATCTTATACTTCCTTTATTAAAGTTATTCCTAAGTATTTTGTTCTTTTTGATGCTATTGTGAATGGAGTAGTTTACCTAATTGCATTTTGGTTCTGTTCATTGCTAGTACATAGAAATACAATTTAGTTTTTTATATTTTCCTATATCTTACAACCTGTAAACTCACTTATTAGTACTAATAGCTTTTTTTTGGGTGAACTCCACTGGCTGTTCTACATAAATGACCAGGTCAACTGTAATAATGACAGTTTTCTTCTTCCTTTACACTCAGGATGCCTTTTATTTCTTTTCCTTGCCTGAAGGTACTAATTAGAACCTCCAGTACAATGCTGAATAAAAGCAGTGAGAGGAACATCCTTGCCTTGCTTCTTATCTTATCTTAGGGGAAATCATTCAGTCTTTAACAGTTAAGTATCAAGTCAGCTGTGGGATTTTCTATTCCTAGGTTGAGATTTTTATTATTATTATGAATGGGTATTGGATTTTATCAAATGCCTTTACTGCATCTATTGAGATTATTGCATAGCTTCTGTCCTTCGTTATATTAATATGGCATATTACATTAATTGATTTTGTAATGTTGAACAAACCTTGCATTTCTCAGATAAATCCCGTTTGGTCATGGTGTATAATTCTCCCTTTATGTTACTGGATTTGGTTTGCTAATATTTTGTTAAGGAGTTTTATATCTGTGTACACAAAGGATATTGTTCTTTAGTTTTTTTTGTTCTTGGGATATCTTCGTCTAGTTTAGGAATCAGGGTAATGCTGACCTCATAGAATGAGTTGGGAAGTATTCCCTCCTCCTCTATTTTCTGGATGAATTTGTAAAAGATTGGTATTATAACTTCTTTAAATTTTTTATAGAATTCATCAGTGAAACCATATGGACATGGGCTTTTCTTCGTGAGAAGATTTTAAGTAGACTAATTCAACCTATTTTCTATTTCTTCTTGAGTCAGTTTTGATAACCTGTGTCTTGCAAAGAAACTGTCCATTTAATCTAAGTTGTCCTATTTGTTGATATAAATTTGTCCATAATATTCCTTTATAATCTATCAGTAATTATGAATTCTTTCATTTCTGATTTTGTTAAATTGTGTCTTCTGTTTTTTTTTTTTTTTTTCGGTTAGTCTAGTTAAATTTGTCAATTTTGTTGATTTTTTCAAAGAACAAACTTTTGGTTTCAATGATTTTCTCTATTATTTTTCTGTTTTCTATTTCATTGATTTCTGCTCTATTATTTATTGTGTCTAATGTTTAATGTTTCTTTCCTTTTGTTTGCTTTGGGTTTAGTTTGCTTTTCTTCTTACAGTTTCTTAATGTAGATTGGTTTATTGATTTTAGGTCTTTTTTTTCCAAATTAGGTGTTTAAAGCTGTTTCTTTTCAAATACTGCTTTACCTGCATATTATAAATTTTAGTATGTTATATTTTTGTTTTCATTCAGTTCAAAATATTTTCTAATTTCCCTTGTGATTTCTTCTTTGACCTATAGGTTATTTAGTAGCGTGTTATTTATTTTCCAAATAGTTGTGGACTTCCCAAATATCCCTTTGCTTTTCATTTCTAATTTAAACCCACTGTAGTCAGAGAATGTACCTTTCAAATTGTTAAAATTTGTTGAGACTCATTTTACGGCCTAGCACATGGTCAATCTTGGAGAATGTCCATGTGCACTTTAGAAGAGTATGTATTCTGCTACCGTAGGGTAGAGCGTTCTATGCACGTGCCAGGTCTGGGTGACTGATGTCATTTAGTCTTGAATATCCTTGCTAATTTTCTATTTAGTGGTTTTACTGAGAGTGGCAAATTGAATCTACAACTATAATTGTTGAATTGGCTATTTCTCCTATGAATTCTGTCAGTTTTGCTTCAGTTACTTTGTGGCTCTTCTGTTAAGTGCATAAACATTATAATTGTTACATCTTCCTGATCACTGACCCTTTTATCATTTCCAGATGTTCTTCCAATAATATTTCTTTCCTTAGTCTATTTTGTGTGCTATTAATATGGCTGCTCCACCTCTCATGTGGTTTGCACCCATTGCTTCTTCAAATATTTCTCCTGCTCCCTTCTTTGTCTCCTTTTCTTCTGGGACTACCACTACATGTATGCTGGTACACCTGATGGTACTGCAAGCCTCTGAGACTCTGTTCATTTTTCCTAAGTCATTTTTCTCTGTTTTTCAGATTGGACAAATTCTACTGTTCAATGATTTTTTTCCTTTTGCTACTGCAAAAGTGCTGTAAGTCTCTCTAGTGAATTTTTCATTTTAGTTATTGTACTCTTCAATTCCAGAATTTCCATTTGGTTCTTTTTTTTTTTTTTTTTTTTTAATTCTACATTCTTATTGAGACTCTCTATTTGATTCTGTTGTCACATGATTCTTTAATTCTTTATACAAGTTTCTTTTTGTCTTTGAACATATTTATAATAACTGCTGTGAAATTTTTCTCTGCTAAATTTCAGAGGACTGCCAGAAACAAGTCGTACTAACTCCATTTTCACCCTGCATATACGTTACACTTTCCTGTTTGTTTGCATGTTTCGTAATCTTTTATTGAAAACTGTACATTTTTGATACTATATTGTAGTGGCTCTGGAGTCTGATCTTTTCCCTTTGTTGTTTTGTTTGTTTCTTTAATAAACATATATAATGCTAAAAATTTCATTTGAAAATTGCATTGCCACATCCCACAGATTTGGTAATATATAGTGCTATTTTTAATTTCATTTTTTATTAGTTTATCATTCATATTTTGATTTCTTTTTTATCCTCAGATATATTTAAAAGTAGGTAGGGGCTCTTTCCCTGCTGCCGTGGAGCTGCCTGGAGGTGGAGGCTCAGGTACTTTCAAGATTTGGCTCCACCTAATCCATGCTGTGGCGGAGGAAGGCACTGTTGCTGGAGGTGTGATGAAGTTAACACTGCTTTACAGGATGTGCTGAAGCCCGGCCCATCCACAATGGCCCAGCACGCGGAGTCTGTGGGGCTGCAAGAGCCTTGGACGAGCACGGAGCTCATCTTTGTGTGCCCGCACCCAGCTGTGATGAGCCCACGTATGTCAGGCTGGCAGGGGCCCTTGGTGCTATACCAATCAACCTAACTAGGGTGACGACATAAAGAAACTAGGGGACTGGGTTGTCCTCTGTGAAATCGACAGAGGGCAAACCCCATGAAGTGGCTGGGTGCAGCTGCGTGGTTGTTAAGACTGTGGCAAAGAATCTCAGGCCAAAGATGTCATCGAAGAATATTTTTTTTTTTTTTTTTTTTTTTTTTTTTTAAATTTATTTTTATAGAGACACTGGATTATCAATAGTTTATTATAAAAGAGAGACATGGAAATTATCTACATGATGGAAGATTTCAGAACTTCAGTGGAATGGGCAGCTTCACATGATGCCATTTCAATAGTGATCTATTTCAGTCTACATACTTCCCAAGAATGTCACCATCTCTAAATAAGAAATAATCCTTATCATCTAGAACTACTTTGGTGCCTCCATATTCTGGGAGAAGAACCTTATCTCCAACTTTCACACTAACTGGTTGAATATCTCCACCCTTTCCTTTAGATCCCGATCCAACAGCTACTACTGTTGCCTGCAATACTTTTCCTTGAGATTTTTCTGGAAGCATAATTCCTCCTTTGGTAACAGTTTCCGCTGCACTCCTTTCAACCAAGACTCGGTCAAAGAGGGGAAGAAACTTTCTAAATGCCTGCCCTGCCATGGCTCCGCTTGCCGTAACTCGTACACTGCTACAGCGTCAGCACCGCCGCAAGGACAAACCTACAGTCTGGCCGTCGGGGTACCAGAACGTGGGAAAAGACTGCCCAACGCGCAGGCGCGCTCGGCCCCACCCGCCGCCCCTTCCCGCGAGAGAGGGCCATCGAAGAATATTTCAAATGCAAGAAATGAACAAATAAAAAACTTTGTTCTAAAAGAAAAGTATATATGGTTCCTATACCTTTTTGTTAATTTTACTTTTTTTGCTTTATAACCAGTAAACATAATCTGACTGATTAGTGAGGTTTCCCTTACAGCCTATGTAAAAAGTCAAATTTTTATATATTTTCTGCATGTTTGCAAATAATGTGTAGTCTCTGCTGGGTTCACAATTCTATATGTAATATATTTATTACATTAGGTTAATTGCTATTTACATCCTCTATATTCCTATTTGTTATCTATTTTGTTTGTCCATTTTGATGTATGTATATATATGTGTATATATATATAGATATCAAAAGGAAAATAAAGTCAGTCCAGAAAACATGTTTTTGCTCATGTATATGTGTTAGTACTAAGGAATCAGAGATGACAAGATATTCTGTGCTCTCAGGAAGGTAATGTTCAATGGAGAAAACAAAACTAAAGTAAGAATTAGTATGTCAAATGCCATAGGAATCTGATTTTGACAAGCGCTATTTTAAGCTATTATAATCGTGACTGGGTTTTACGATGGTGTGTCCACAGCAGTATCAGGAGAGCCATGCCCGTGCCACACCACCACTCATCCTGAGCGAATCCTAAGGGAACCTCCAGGGATCTGAAGGCACATTTTGCTCAGTACCGCAGCCTTAGCACCTGTACCAGAGAGCAGCTACAAGATAAAGCAGTTTTTGAAATGAAATGGAAGAAAGCAGGCAGGTCTGTCATCAGGATGGAGTGCCCCAGTGCCAACTCCTTTACCTCCTCCTCCCCTGTCACTGGGCACATGATCTGGCCTACTAGGAGGCCTCGCCTACAGGCAGAGATCCCAGGGGAGCCCTGGCTGCCTTGCTGGATTCGACATTCTGTTTTATATATTGGCTTCTAAAGAGGTGGTTAAAATTAAATTTTTAATCTACACCCTGAAACATGGTGACCCCCAACCAGGTCATGGCAAATAACGTAAATAAGGAAAGCCAGAGATGCCCATCTCTGTACGCTCCTTTGACATCTGCTATAGATGTACCAACATAAACCTTCACCACAACTAAAAAAGGTCAAAACAGTGGTTGTACAGGTAGTAAATTAACAGAATATATACACATCAAGTTAGAGGGTTTCCAAGGATGGTGCTATAGTTCTATGACACTTACATTCTCAAATCAGGGCAAAGAAAGCAATGAGTTTTACTGAACTATTATGATCTAGACAAATAAGAATTGCAAAAATACTTACAATAACATGTTCCTTTGAGAGGATTTCCCTGGTATCGGTTTTCTACCTCACATCTAGGGGGAAAAACAATGGTGATTTTTATCGCTTTTTTAAAAAGCATCTATATTCATTTTAAAGTTAAACAGACCCTTTTGTATAGATTACGAGTAGCTTCTGAGTGAGTCTAATTGCATTCTTCACTACTGCCCAGATCAGGTGGACCATGAATGAGTCTATTAATTACCAATAATTACCAATGCTGACTGTACACAAGGCATACAGCCAAGTACATAAAGACAATCGATTAATAGCTGCCCAAGCAATGAGAGAACCCCAAATGTCATAAATCTATACCCATTTATTATAAGGTAAAAACACATTTTCATTTCATCTGACCTCAACAGTCTTCCAAAAGTGCAGTTAATACATTTCTCAAATATTCACTTCTCACGTCTTTCCCATTTTGTCTGGATAAACTGATCCTTTTCTTCAAATACAAGTGAGAGAAGGCTAAACACCGGAGGAAAAAAAAAAAAAAAAAAAGCCGAAACCAAAAACCATCTTGAGCAGGGTTCACCAGTCTGGAGAAAAAACCTTTAGCCAAAAAGAAGCACTAATTTCCCCACAGATTAAGTATCAGCAAACCTAGTCTCCCACCTCACAGTCATGTAGGTAGGCACCATAGCTACAACAGAATACAAAGGAAACGTTTTTAGAAATTTCGAAATTCTGTCATTCATACCCTAACTTTGAGGAAAGGAGGGGAAAGCTCGGATTAAGAACTTTTCCTAGATAAGATGACATAGGGATATTCTGTCCTTCTAATTCAGGGTGACTATTAGCACTTGCCTAAATCTAAAATCTCTCAAACGGAAGTGTTTTACTAGACCCCACCTCATCTCTTTATTGTATATTCTGAGAGCAAGAATGATTAATTTTGCTCTATCACATTTTTTTCTCTTTATAGGAACCTAGATCCAAATTTAATCTTCGATTACACTTTCTTCAGGCATTGACTTTAAGGCAGCATAAAGCCAGTAAATATTTATGTTGGTGTAAACTACAAAATGTAGAAAGAGCAATTCCCTCCTTACTGTGGCTATCAATATTTAAATAACTGGTGAGATTACTATTACTGTTCTTTAGGAAAAGAAAGTTTGGCAATCATGTGTCTATTTGCATCAGTTCTGTGTTTTAGCAGTACTGAACTTTTCTCTTAAGTCTCTTCTTGAGAGAATAAGTAAACATGAACACGTGTACTTTGTGAGGCAGACAGATACCATTTTAACTTACCAGGGCACTAAAAACAATTACTATTGAGAGGTGGGGAAACTGAGGCTCAGCACAGGGAAGTCATCTGCCTCAAGAGCACCTTGGAAGTGGAGGCAGAGCCAGGCTGAAAGGCCGTGTCGCTGCTGTATCTGCGTCCCTTCCAGACCCTGCTGCTTCCAGACTGCCGGGGTCTCCTCGTGGGTGAGGACCCCAGACCCTGCCCTGAGAGGTCACACGTCACCAAGAAAAGTCCCAGCTGGGCCTGGAGCAAGGTGGGCTGGGTGGCATGAAGTGTGCTGAAGTCAAGAGGCTCATGTCCACTGTAAGACAACCCCCAGGAGCAGTAAGAGTAGTCCCTGGAGCACTAGCTCTGCCATCTCTATCCTCAGGGAAAGGGTATGGTCTCTCCTGACAGGGAAGAAACAGAGGAGCTACTGAATTTCACGAATAATCCAAACCAGCAACTCAGGAAATGTATCATTTACAGAAATGCAAGTTAAAGAGCAATTTGCTGCTAACCTGACGACCTCCTCAGTTTGGAAGCTGGACAAATTTGATATTTCTGAAGGGGAAAGGAGAAATTTCAAATCAATCAACCAAGGGACCCCTCGGAGCGGGAAGAGGGTGGCCCTCAGGGCGCAGGTGGGTGTACTCACAGCTGGCACTCGTCTCCCTTGACGCCCTTGGTGGTGCAGAAGCACTTGCCCGTGTTGGTGTTGCACAGTGACGCGTGCCCATTGCACTTACATGCTGGGGAGGGAAAGACATGGAGGTCAGCACTGGCCTGGAGCACCATGACCAAGGCTCTCCTCACAGCAAATCACTTCACCGGAAGGACTCAGTAGGAAAGACAGACAAAAAGAGCCATGGTTTTCAGCCAATAACTTAGCTTAAATAACACTGAGGCGGCATTAAAGAGCCAAAGTCAGACAACAGAAAAGAGAAAATGCCCACTGACCTCAAGTAATCGCCAACTATGTGACCTTTTGGGTAGACCCTGCTTTTTGCCATCTAGATACTTTTGAGTCTTTAACTCACTCAATAAACATTCACGAAGCACCTGTGTACCAGGTGCTGGGTGCAGGGTTGCGGGCCCAGGCCCGCCCTCACGACTGCCCCTTGCCTCGGCTGAGGAACTGTCTCCTCCAGTGGCCATGCTTCAAACCAAGCAGGATGGGCATCCAGTGGTCCTTCAGGACTCACCACCTCTGCCTTCTCCTTCACCTTCACAGAAAACAGCACTCCCCTTCTCCCCTCTCTTGCCATCTCAATACTTGCTACACCTTTTTCCACATAAAAATAAGTGAGTTAATGATAAATTTTATATTATGATTAAAATGAAGTTTTTTTTTGCTCAATATCTTTTCAGTTTATCCTGTTTTTCTGTGAATAAATTAAAGGCAGTAGGCTGGGGATAGGTGTACTTTAAAAACAAATCCCATGGGGGGAAAATTACCAAAAGACACCTATGAAACAGAGCAGCGTGCCAGTTAAGAGAATGGTGCTGCAGTGAAAAACATGAGTATCTGACTTCTGGCTCTGCTGTGCATGAGGACGGTTGCGGGTGCTGGTGGCGAGCAGGCCTGAGGCCTCTGCCAGAGCAGGGTCTCAGCCTCCTCCACACATCTCCCCTATAGCCTTGGCTGCGGCGCCTTTCTGCGTGTGCTTCATCCACATGGCAGGGATGACATGGGATCTATCTCCTAGGCTTGTTGTGCAGATTAATGAGGTAATACGTGCAGGAAGCACTCAAGATATCTCAGGTATTGTCCTTGGATAAGGACTACACAATTCTAAGAGGAAGACAGTAAAGGCTTGGTGCCACTCATGGCATTTTAAAATCATGCTTTCCATGTGTACTGGGACTCTGATGTGGTTTTTCTGATGTGGGGTGAGGGCTCCTAGGCCCAGCAGTGCCGTGTGGCTCCCCGCTCGGCCACCTCTCGCTGCGACCTGAGGCAGGTCATTTGCTCTAGGGGATGAAAAAGCCCCGCGTCTTGAAGACGGTCAGCCACAATGCCTTGCACACATTTACCACCAAACACGAGAGTGCTCCATCATTTCCTAACAGATGAAGTTCACTTCAAAAGGAACAAGGATATGTACTTACTGAGTTAATCTGAGAGATTTTTTTTCAGAGTGGGGGGAGTCATCCTGGGGGCTACCTGCTGGTGCTGGCCTCACCACACCTGCTCTGACTGCTGTAATCCAGCTACCCCTCATCCTCACTTCTCAGGCGAGGGAGCTGAACCCCAGCGAGGCGAGGGACGCATAGCTAGCACGCCACCTCTGCCACCTGGGCTGGGCCTGGGTTCTGAAGGGCCACGCTGGGAGCCTGGAGGTGGGGTGGGGAAGGGGGTTCAGGTAGAGACACCCTCCCCTTTTATTTTCCTGCCCAGAACCTGAAGTCTTTCAAATGGAAGACTCACATCTTTTTCCACTGGAAACTAGAATAAGCCAAAAACCAGCGCACTGGCATCACGTGTCATTTTTAAAAATATAATTTATATTCTAACGATAAAATGTTGTTGCTTGCAAGCTTCCACTTGACATGTATGAAGCAATGTTGAGACTATTTAAATCCTTAAAATATATTGGAAGCATGACCTAAGAAACGCAGCCTCTTTTCCTTCCAGCTATCAGTAAACCTGACCGTCTGACTTACGCTGACACCGCCCTCCATTGGTGGGGTCGCCGTAGAAGCCCGACATGCAGGTCTCACAGTGCTGGCCCGTGGTCAGGTCCTCGCACCTCTCACAGGTGCTCTGATTCACGCACTTGCTGTGCCCATTGCACTGGCACGCTGAAAGGAAAGAAGCGTCAGGCCTGTGCCATGCAGGACAGCCAAAAAGATCTGGCACCTACTGGCTTAAGTTCCTTACTGCCTCTAAATACAAGTTCATCAGAACTGGCTCAGCAAAACCTAGCTTTAGAAATAAGATGAGGGGAGGCGGCTGTGGCTCAATCAGTGGGGCTCCCGTTTGTATGGGGGGCCCCGGGTTCGGTTCCTGGGGCCTCCTGGTGGAGGCGGGCCCGCCCAAGCGGCGTGGTTGGCTGACCCGGCGAGCGCGGGCAGCAGGGGGGGATAAATGAATGAATAAATAAAATCTTTAAAAAAAAAAAAAAAAAGAAAAAAGA
Source organism: Tolypeutes matacus (assembly GCA_026826555.1). Lineage (NCBI taxonomy): Eukaryota > Metazoa > Chordata > Mammalia > Cingulata > Chlamyphoridae > Tolypeutes > Tolypeutes matacus. The sequence continues at coordinate 1,432,962 of JAKSZT010028529.1, read as the reverse complement.
AATAAGATGAAAGCATCATAAAAGAGCTAGTGTAGGAAAATCAGAACTGTATTACAGAAAATTTTTAAAAACATCATGTTTGTTGTTATTTACTATAAAAATAAGACAGGCTCGTGGCAGTAAACTTGAAAACTATCAGGAAGGGGACAGTCACATACAGTACTACCACTCAGAGACCACTGTTTATCTGGTATCTTTACTTCCAGTAGTTTTTCTATATACAGGCTTATATAGTTGTGTTCACACTATATATTCAATTTTGGTTTTTTACCTAGATCACAATTTTACCACAGCATTTCATCCATCATAAACAAAACTTTATATGGCAGAATGACTTCTATGAATCCTGGCATTATTTAACCATTCCTTTGCACCATGGTGTTTCGTTTGCTTTCATTTTTCATTATTAGGAACACAGCTACCATTTACATAAACATTTCCAGAGGTGGCTGACTAGGACCCATGGTGTCTGCTGGGCTCTGCGGCTAAGGTCTGTGTGGCCCTCGTGGGCTGCTCAGCAGAGCCCAGGGGCTGTGTGCTGCACAATGCCAGGGAACCAGTCCCTTGTGCACCTTGCCCCGTGGTGGGCAGCATCTCTGCCTCTGACTTAGTTGGCCAATGGGGCACAGCGCTTCAGCTGACCACCTGGCTTCTTCCCGCAGCCTTGCACCTGTTCCATCTGATTGCTGCCTACGCTATCCCTGAAGATACTTCAGTTGTCTAATATCGACCACAATTGTAAAGCTTAAAAATGACAGTATCAGGATTGCACCAAAATCACTGAAGATGTGTGTGACAGGCATTTTGCTCCTTGAATACGAGCGGCTGTATGTGGCAAAAACACAAAGCACAATGCACAAAAAATGTAGTACCTAAAACCACAAACCAAAAAAAAAAAAAAAAATCTGTATTCAAGATAAACAGCTTGAGCAAAGGCTTCTTTCTCTTTCCCTTCAAAATTCCACTGAAATTGCAGAAATGTGAAAAAAAAGAAAAAATGAATAACTTCAATTTTTAAGAGGAAAACGTACTATCAGAAGTGTTGAGAATAAGTTCTGAAGCAACGAGGAATTTCTAGAAAGTATAAAGCAGATGGGCTCAATCTGACAGAAAAAGGGGAGCTGATAGGTGAAGAGGGCTGATGGAGTGAGAAGAGGCACTTCACCTGATGCCTGGAAGCTCCAGTAGAGCAGGAGACAGAGCAGCAGGAGGGGTGCTGGGCGGGCGGGCAGGTGCAGGAAGAAAATCAGGGCAATGCCAGCCACCTTGAACCAACAGAGCTGAGTACCCCAGAGCACTGGCCAGTGGGTAAACCCAGACATTCTGTTATAAGTAAGAATCAGCCTTTAGGACTTAGCAGTACTAGAGGACAATCATTAACCTAGGAGTACTGCCAGGGCACACAAGCACAGCAACTTACCCGCAAGGCAAGATTAACACAGGAGACATAAGGGGACAAATAATGCTAATTTTAATATACTCAAAGAGGTTGCAGAGAATATGCCATCCATAAAAGAAGAAAACAAGCTCTGAAAAACATCTGAAAAACACCTCACAATATTTAGAGCCTTTGAAAATTGAAAAAAAAAAAAAAAAAAAAGATTTTAAAAATTAGGAACAAAACAAAAACTCTCAATAGGTTAAACAGAGAATACATATGGTTAAAAAGCTACCTGGTAAGAAATTTTACTATAAAAAATGGAGCACAAAAAATGCCACATTCTGAACTTTCCTAAATATTAAAACAACTTGTCTGTGTGGTGAGGGGGGGGGGAACCTACTTCAAAGAGTGTACTATGAATAACTGCATGTCAACAAATATTAGATAACTTGGTTAAAATGGACAAAATCCGTTAAAAACACAGATTACCAAAACTAACTCAAGAAGAATTAGAAAATATGGATATGAATAGACACATAACAAGTAAAGAGACTGAATTAGTCATTCAAAATCTTCCCAAACCCAGATGGCTTCACTTGTGAATTTTATCAAATATTTGAAGAATGTCAATCTCTCACAAACTCGTCCAGGACATAGAAGAGGAGAGAATATTTCCCAATTTACTCTCTGATGCTAGCATTGCCCTGAACCAAAGCCAGACAAAGTTATTACCAGGAAGGGAAGGAAGGAAGGGAAGGAAGGAAGGGAAGGGAGGGAGGGAAGGGAGGGAGGGAGGGAGGAAGAAAGAAAGAAAGAAACACAGAGGTAGAAAGTGCTGGCAAGCATGTGGAGCAGTCCGAGCCTTCATTTTGCTGGTGAGGATGCACAACGGTGCAGCTACTTTGGAGACCCTCAAGCCCATCACTCCACAGCCCCACACCCAGCCTCAGGCATTCACTGCTCTTCTTTTTGTCTTTCTACATTTGCCTTTTGGGGATATTTCGTATATATGGCAACACAGCATATACTGTCTTTTGCACACGGCTTCCTGTCTGTGGCGTTTTTAAGTTCACCCATGTTGTAGAATGCTGTGGAAGGCAGTTATGTCCTTCCTTTCTATTGCTGAACAGCAGAGTCCATCATATAAATGTAACACGTCTTGCTTATCCATTCGCCAGGTGACACACATTTGGGCCTGCTGCTTACTGTGAACATGCTGCTATGAATATTCACAGGCAAGTTTGGTGCAGACATGCTTTCAATTCTCTTGGGCAGATATCTAGGAGTGGAATTGCTGGGTCATTTGGCAGTGTTTTTCTTTTTGAGGAACTGCCAAACTGTTTTTCAAAGCAGTCACATCATTTTACATCCCCTCTAGCAATGAACAAGGGTTCCAATTTCTCCACATCCTTGCCAGCACTCGCTATTTTTTTTTTTTTACTAGTCATTCTACTGGTGTGAAGTGGTATCTCACTGTGGTTTAATCGGCAATTCCCTAATAACTAATGCAGTCTACTCCCTTCCTGCACCAACTGTTTAAAAGTAGATTCCACATATACACATTGACAGATAGTGTAAGAGTAAGCAGAAAGAACGAAAGAGCAAATGAACAAATGCACACATGGATGAACAAACACGTGTCCCTCTTACCAGGTTAGCAGACCTTCTTCTCTCTCCCTTTCCTTAGAGCATTTCACTGAGAAAAGACTGCATTAGTAAACCTTTCCTCTGTTCTTGTGATATTAAGTCTCTTGTTAGCTTTACGACCCAGGAATGTTTTTCTTAAGGGTTTGGGGCCATCTCTTCGTAATGTAAACATTAAAATAGTGCTCCAAGTCCCTGTCACCTTTCGAGTGTAGCCTAGGTACCTTGCACCAAGCTGTAACCACCTGCTTGTCTTAGAGATACAAGTTTTAGATTTTTTTTAAAGATTTTATTTATTTATCTTCCCCCCCCTCCCCCCCATTGTCTGCATTCACTGTGTGTGTTTGTTGTGTGCTGGTCTTCTCTTTTTGGGAGGCAATGGGACAGAATCCAGGACCTCCCATGTGGGAGGGAGATGCCTCATCGCCTGAGCCACCTCTGCTCTCTGCTCTGCTGCGTCTCTCATTGTTTCCTCACTATATCTCTTGGTTGCGTCATCTGACTGCGTCAGCTCACTGCACAGCCCATCACACCAGCTCGCTGTCTTGAGCATCCTCTCTAGGAGGCACCGGGAACTGAACCCAGATCTCCCATGTGGTAAGTGGGAGCTCAGTTACCTGAGCCACATCTTCTTCTCTAGGTATTTTTTTGGATAAAGGCAATTATCTAGCTACCCCAATTACCAGGGAAATTTAGGATGAACTATGGAAGAAGGTATAGCAAATGGTGCTGCTGTCAAATCCTCTCCCATGAGGGCAAGTTAATCTTTATCTTCAGAACATACATGTAATGAATTCTATCTGCCTGGCTATAAGTGTGAGATTTCTTTCTGTTTTTACAATCTTACTAGCAGATAGCCTGTGATGCGCACCACAGTCTAGCTTAATGCTTATTCAATGATAGTACTCTTTTCTTCTTTTCTACACACATGGGGAGGAATTTCTGAGATGGCAAGATATTTTATTTTTAAATTTCCCTCAGTAATTCCCATGATGTATTGTTAAGTCTAAAGCAAAGTACAGAAAATACAGAAAATACTGCAGTCATATAATAAAATTGCACAGTACATAGCATAGCTTTTATTTTAAAAAGTATACACTAGTGTGTCTGGGGGTATCTACAAAAAACTGTTAGAAGTTCGTTCCTCTATGAAGAAGAACTGGAGAAGTGGAATTCTAATTTATATTTTATATATATCTGTACTACTTAATTTTTAAATAATGAACATATATTATTTTTGCAGTAAAAATTAGCCAAATAACTTACTTGAAGTTCTCAAGTATTTTCATTAATTGACATTAATATTTTTCACGTGAGACTACTTCTCCTAAAATGATGTCACTTTATGGTTAGGAAATCCACGTACAATATAACTTTGAAGGCCCTTTTCTTCATAAATAGGTCGTGAAGCACCTGCTTCTAGAAACACAAGGCATCTTACCTGGGCAGTGAATGAAAGACCAGTTGTATCTGCTGTCCTCCAGGCACATGCTGGAATTGAGGAGGGGCTGTGGGTAGGGGCTTCCTGTGGGGGGCTGTGAAGGCATCCTCACTGGTCCCTTAAAGGAGCCTTCTATGCACCTCCCTTTGCCAGTGTTACTGGGGTCAGTGCACCAGCCACAGCCTGGCTGCTCCAAGCACTGACTGCAGGTGCAGTAGCCCGAACAGTTCTCAGCTGTGAAAACAACATGATTGCAATTTCACTATCACAAGAAGGTCTGAATTCATTGTATTTTAATTACTTTTTTCTTTAATAGGCTATTGAACTTCTCGGGCAAGATTCCTATTCCATTGTGATTCTCTAAATGAAATAATTTTTGTCCAATAAATAATAGGCACTCCTCCCCTCCTCTCTCAATCCTGAAATGCTGGAAGAAGGGATTTTAGGGTTTAAAGGTCATTTGCTGGAAGGCACTTCATGAATTAGGAGATTAAGATGTGGAGAGATTACAAAAACTGAGCTATGCCTGTGCCCTGCGCTCTGCCCACAGCTTACTGGTGTCACAGAGCCTGGTTTAAGTTAGGCAGGTCATGCCTGTGCCCTGCGCTCTGCCCACTAGTTTACAGGTGTCACAGAGCCTGGTTCTGCACGAAGGTTCTCTGCATGTAGGACTGTCTTAGTGGCAGCCTCCAAACAGACCTGGGCCTTGTGCCTGAGACGCTCAGGGCTGACAGCACTGCCCTCCTAAGTGCTAGAGCTGCGTACTTACGGGGGCAGCTACTCATCGTGTGCCACTCCATGCACTGGCCGAAAGGGAAGGAGGCCACGTAGGCGTTGGAGTCGACACACTGCTTCATGTTGCTGCACCACATGCACTCGGAGCTGCCGCTGGTGCACTCGCCACACGCCGTCCTCAAGGCACAGGGCATCCGGCACTGCTTGGCGCTGTGGTTTGCTGGGGAGTGAATATGAGACATGCAGAGCTCTCACCAGGTTGGCTAAGGCCAAAGACCTCCCACGTGGGGGTTGTGAGCTATTAATGTGCCATGACACCAAGTTAGTGGGCCACGCTAAATGAAGGCAAAAGCAGAAAACACTAGAATCATTTTGTGCTGTTTAGTTAAATGTATTTATATACAGGGGGAAAAACCGGTTTTTCTTTTCAAATTGCACTAAGGACAGAGATAAGGGAACAAGCTAATCCGTCCACTAGAGTAGGGGTTCTAAGCCTTAGAATACAAGGAACTAGAATGAGCTTCAGTGGTTACAATCTCTCTCCATAAGCACAATCTTATGTTTATATATTTTTGTGGGGCAGAAAAAAACAAAGCATTCATAAAATTTTCCAAATGGTTCAGGATCCAAAGAGGTTGAAAAGCTCTCCTAACTGGAAGTTTAAAAATTACATATATATAGAAGGTACTGGGGATTGAACCCAGGACCTCATACATGGGAAGCAAGTGCTCAACAACTTTAGCTACATCCACTCCTCTAAAAATTACATTTTAAGGTGACACCTATAATTCTATAAACTCTCTTCTAAACCTCTGTATTCCTCAAATTACAGTACCCTCCAAAAATAGGACATGATAAAAATGGGGACCAGTCTCTCAAAAGTACCTACCCAATTTCTCCTGTTTGTGAGTCCCAGGGTGGGAGGAGGAAGCGAGGTGTGGCCTGGCAGCATGCGATAGGCTGCCCTTCTCCCTGCCTCCCAAAGGGCTGGCCCCAAAGCAGGCCGTGGCGCTGCTCCAGGCACGCCATCGGTGCTCTCCCCCGGCTTTAGCGGATCTGGCGTGCTGCTGTTTGCTGCCACAGAGCTGCTCTCACTTCTCTACCCCTGGTGCTACCTGTTACTCACAGTCCCTGGGGTTAGCTGCTTGTGCTTGTAAACTTTTGTTGTGTTTGACTTTCATTTTTGTTCTTTCTTCCACAGCATTTCTCCGCCAACACCAAGAAATCTGCCTTTTAGAACAATTTTCAAATGCTTTTGTGGTCAAGAAATCAATCAATCTCATTGTGAATTACTACCTTGGGTTCTTTCAGTAGTGTTAGCTATTTTTGTTATTGCTTATGATTCAAACTATTCAGAGCTAGAGACTACTTCCCTCTGCTTTTTAAATTCTGGGTTAAGCTCTGCTTCATATGCTTCAAATTAATACACCCATTTTGCATGACTATGTCACACATCTTCACATTTACCGTGATGCCTACATTTTCTCTCTCAACAAACTTCCAATGACACCTAATTCCCCTGGGCACTTACCAGGCCTTTCACAGACGCTACCATTGAGGGGGTTGATGCAGGTTGCAGCTTTCAAGCCCCGAGTACTAGGTTCTGACAAGATTCCACAGAACCCAGCGTCACTGGGCTCCAAAGGCATCCACTGGAGCAAACTGTTTGTAAATGGGGACATATCTTCCCAGCACCAGTAGGACACGTTGATCTTCCGAAGGCCAACCCATGGGGTTAAGGAGAGCTTGGACTACAGGCAAAACAGATACAACTGTGAACACAGCCCATCTCATTCCTAAGGTAGAGGCTTCTAAATAAAACGGCTGAATTGCACAGACATTCTGCAGACAGGTACAAGAAGACCTCCTTGCCCTGCTTCAGCCATGATGGCTTAGGATAGACCATTTTTGTGCTACATTTCATGCCTGACACTTCTACATGGCCATTTCACAAAGGACAAAAATAAATCTCAGCAAAGATAATATACCAAATTTTTCAGAGGAAAGACTGATAGTGAGCAATCCTTAAGTTTCTAAATTTCTACATCCTATAACAAATGCAAGGAAGAGATGATCACCCCTAACCTTGGTTTAACTGCCCATCCATTCATGAGCTCCTCTTGCCATCTGCCTAGCCGCAGATCATTAACTAAGCCTGTTGCGGCCTGGCCAGTTCCGACGGCTGAGGACTCCTACCTTCAGCCAGGGGTAGTGCTTGGTGCTCACAAGAGTGGAAGGACAGTGCATTCCTGCGATAGTCTCTGTCTCCTCCTGCTCTCCTGCAATTTCCTTCTCACTGCAATTTGTTAAAACTTTCTTTTTAGTCAAAGTAAAGTTTGCCCAAAGAAATAAAAGATACTTTCAATTTTACAGTTACAAAATAAAAGGTACAATGGATTTCCATTTTTGAGAAGAAAAAAAAATGCATACCTATAAAAAGACCAAAAAGAAATATAACCCCAGTGACATTTTATCTTTATTGCCAGCAGGCCCAGCTACCAGCCTGCACCCAGCCACATGAGCTTACCTGCAGCTCACTGAGGAGCCCCTCCTCCAGCTCTACATCTTGCAAACAAGGGCACCAGTGCTCAAGAGACTTTCCCCCACTGTCTTACTCACTCCCCACCACAGGGGTCACCTCTCCCCTGCTACAGACTAGCTCCACACTGCCTTTGGGCTGGGCTGGGTGTTCTTGTTTTTCCACACAGCCTTGGCCCTAAGCCCTTACAGCTGTGGAAGCACATTACACCCTCGTTGTCTCTCATCTTGTCAGTCTTATAACAGGCCTGAGAACTCCTGCTTTATAAAGCTGGCCTCTGCAGATTAGATTACCCAGAACCGTGCACAGCTGGAAAACCTGAGGAAGAGCGAGAGCCCAGAAAGGAAACCTGAGGCCAGCTGGGGTGGTGGGACCCTTCTAAACCAGATTTTCCTTGAGAGACGTGGGAGCCATTGGTAGAGATCCCAGGGCTGTGGGCAGAGCTGTGAGCCGCCCATTTCCTGAGGGAATGAGTGCGTGTGGTAAGGCCTGCCGAAGCCAAAGACAGAACCAGGAGCAGCTGCATTTGGGGAACAGGGGAAGAAGAGAAATGACATGGGCAGTCTCCAATGGAGATTATGAAATCTGGAAAAGCTTTCAAAATATAAAATATCACATGTGGCCACTGCGTCTCTGGAGGTAAACACACTAGGAAAGTATTACCAGTGCTCGAGAGCCCGCATCACACAAAAGACCAACTGGGGAAAGTAAAGCGCAGGCACCTCCCACAGTGCCAGTGCCAGTGTCAGGCAGTCCTTCAGGCGGTCCATGCTCCAGGCCCCATGCTGTCGCCTTCACACGAAGAAGGCTGTGCCCCAGAAATGCGGGCCTCTCCTCGCTCCTGCTTGAGGAGAGCATGGCCCCCAAGTCCCTCTGCACCAAGGTCAGCACTGTCGAAAGAGCTCTGCTCTGGGAGCATCTCCTTGACCGAAAGAAGAATCCTAGCCTCAGACTTTCAAGCTAAAAGAGACAAAACGTGGAATATCGACTGTGGGCTAGATGAGTGGAGAACCTAGGGCTCAGAAACTCTGGACAAGAGCCCTCTCCTTCCTGGCTGGCCAGGAAACACCAAGCAGGTGTATATTATTTAGCGGTGGTTAACATTAAATTATCATTATGAACTGTAATAATACCTTAAATCTTAAGAAACTTAGGGGGCTTAATTCTACCTAGCTAGTTAGCAGTTATCTCCCTCTTACCCTACTTCCTCGTCCCAGCAGAATCTTGGGATAAAACAGGCTTGAAATCATCTATTGATGTTGCTAGGGTATGAGCATATATACGTATTACTATTCATTCTATATATAATTATTCACATATCATGTAAGTTATTTAATAGACACGATGATTAACAAGATACACAAGGCATTAAAATTCTTGAGATAACAAAGAAAAAGTTAAAGGAAAAGAAGCCGACAGTGCAGCCCACGGCCTGCCACAGGCCTGCCCCTCACGGTCCTGCTGTGGCCCACCCAGTCTAAGTGCACCCACAGTCTGCACGCTCAGCTGCAGGCACAGCCTCAGGCAGGATCCTGGATCAACGTTCTAAGGATTTTAACTCACCATGCTCTGTGACTGCATTACTCGCAGCTGCTTAAGGACAAATTCTACCTTCTTCTGGGTTGTAAGTGAAGCCAAAAAGGCATTGTGGTTCCTACAGGACAATTTAGCATTGTCATAATTCTCCTTCGCAGTAGTAATTTTCAAACACGAGTTTCCAACCAAATGCCAGCCAGTGCCACAGATATTTTCTTTTTGTAAAGGGGAGAGAGAGAAAAAGAAGTTTTAGAAATCACATAAAACTATGATATTACCATTTAGAATTACTGAAAACCCAAATGATCTCTGTGATTCAAATTCTAGGTCCTTCATTAGAATGTGGTGCAGGCATCAAACACATTACTAAGAACCAAATACAGAACACAAGAATTAAAAAATTGTTTATTAGTTATACTTCCTGAGTTCCAAGAAGCATATTCTGAGGCTACAGCTTCCATGTCTTAGAGGAAAACACCTACTAAGTGTCAAAGTCAGACTGGTAAATCCCCTTTTGAAGAATAACTGGACAGACTAAATTGCGAGTGAAGAGCAGACAAATGGAAATGCACCCTGATGGGTGGGGAGAAAACAGCAGGAGTGTAAATGAGATGGGGAAAAGACACCTAGCATCTCCAAAAGCTGCACTGTTTTCACATCATCAGGTGGAAGGTAAAATCCAGTAGCAGGCATATCTGAAGCGTGATTGCTTTGTTAGACAGGCCATGAAGGCACAGAGCACCCCCAAATGCAGTGGGAAGACCCTGCTTGGGAGAAAGCCAGGTGACCCGGCAGCAGCCACTGGTCAGCTAGTAACCTGCTACCAGTAACCACTCTTAACCCATTTAGGTGCCACACAAGAGGCTGAACGGAGGATGCTTTCTGGAAGACAGCAAGCAAATACAGCAGCTTCACCAGCTCCCAAGGACCCCAGAGATACCATCAACAGTGCTCAGCGACAGTAACAGTCACAGAGGTGAACAGAAGGTTCAATGGGAAAGAGAGCAGTGAGAGCAGATGAAGATTTGCTCCTCTTGTTAAAATGCAGACTCAAGGGAAGCGGATGTGGCTCAAGCCCTTGGGTGCCCGACCGCCACATGGGAGGTTCCAGTTTGGTTCCCAGTGCCTACTAAAAAGAAGACGAGCAAGACAGCGAGCTGACACGTCAGGCTGGTGTGGCAAGTTGACGCCAACAAGATGAGGCAATGAGATGACGCAATGAAGAGACACAAGCAGGAAGCAGCGGTGGCTTAAGCCATTGGGTGCCTCCCTCCCACATGGGAGGTTCCTGGTGCCTACAAAAGACGACGAGCAGACAATGAACAGACAGAGAGAGTAGACAGAGAGTGCAAACAGCAGGGGTGGGGGGTGGGGAGAAATAAATGAATAAGTCTTTTTTAAAAAATTGCTTATAAAAAACAAATGCAGGGAAGCGGCTGTGGCTCAATTGGTTGGGCTCCCCTTTACCACAAGGGAAGCCCCGGGTTCGATTCCCGGGGCCTCCTGATGAAGGCGAGCTGGTGCGGCATGGTGAGCTGATGCAGCATGATGATGCAACAAAGGGAGACAAGCAGACACAGAAAAACACAAAGCAAATGGACACAGTGAGTACAAGCAGCAAGAGGGGGATAAATAAATAAATAAAAATGAATGTTTAAAAACAAAACAAACAAAAAAAAACAAACGCAGACTCGAGGGCCCACCACAGAGAATCTGCCATTTAGCACAATCACCAGGTGATCTGCTAGGCATCAGAGCCTGACAAGCACTGAGATAAAAAACAAGAAGCCCATCCTACAAGTAAGCTAAGTACTTCGAAAGAATGTTGAAAAGAGGCCTAGCCCAGCCCGAGTGCCCCACACGCCTCAGGTGTTGAGCAGAACCACAGATGGTCCCCTTCCTGGACATTCTAGCTGTGCAGGTGTATCATCAGGGTTCAGTCTGCCTGGCTGGTCGCAGGCCCCCAATTCTTCATCTTGAACCTGAGAAGCGTCAGCAACAGAAATGGAGGCATTTGGGCTGGACCACCAGGAGCTGCTGCTGACAGGGGTACCTTTCTCCTGCCCCTGCACAAAGAGCTGGGCCTCTCCAGAGGTGCTGGCCACCTCAGCCCAGAGGCCGGAGCACAGGAAGGACGCTTCAAGGTCCCCACTGACCCTCTGCTGAGACTGCTGTGTTCTGTTCCCACGTTATCAAAGCAGAGTGGGGTGAGGACAGTGGAGCACCTGTGACTATCCTCTAGGGCTACACAAGCGAGCAGGAGGTGGTGCCTCACTTCACTCTGAAGGACAGCAAGTTGAACAAATACTAAAAAATCGGTATTTTTGCTTAAAAAAGCAGCCACCATTGTGGTACGAGGGGTGAGAGGATAACACTAGCATCTCCCCTCCACTGTGTTCATCCAAGCTGCACGGGATGGGAGATGGGAGCCTGGCATCCTCGACACCCACACATGGGCTGCCCCCGCGAGGCCTACCAGGCAAGGCGATGCATTCCTGATTCCGGGGCTCCCACTGGCAGTTCTGGTCCAGGGCACAGCTCCTGCAGCTGGTCTTCTTGTTACAGGAGAACATGGGGCTGTCCTTGGGGCAATTCTCATACCTGGAAATGGAGATCTAAGAACACAGAGAACAAAAGCTTTTCTCTTAAACCCACAGAGGACCAAGAGAATATTAATTGGGGTAGCTAATTTCAAATAAACTATTAAGATGCAAATGAAACAGCACTGCACTAGAAAACTGCCATGGGATATTCTGGTCAAGGAAATGCCTTTAACTGGCCGGGACGCAGCCCACCCCCTTAAACACTGTGCTTTGGCCTGTTCCTCTGTAAACAGGGTGTTGAAGTTGCTGATTTACAAATGCCTCCCAAACAGCCTAAAGTTTTACAATTTATGAACTGCATTACATACTGGCAAAGATCGTCTTATAAACTGTCAAAAACTATAAAAGCGGAATCATCTTATCTTTTTAAGCCTTTTATTATAAGCTAAATAAAAAACCACCTACGGAGAACATTTTAGCTATGCTGAGCCAAGATATGACTCAGATTTTATTATGAGAATCTAGAGTTATGGACAGGACAAGGAGATTTTGAAAATCCATCATTTTCACAATTCAACACGGGTCGCGGCACACCTGACATGCTTCTGGTCTCCAGTCCTAACTGGCTCCCAAACCTTGCAAAGGTGTGTGAGATCACAGCTATGTCTCAAACCAAGGAACTAGGACTGAGCACAGCCATGTCTGGCCACAGTTGGCTTCAGGAGTATCAACAGTGTTTGGTGAACAGGCCGTACCCAAGGAGAGGAAAATGATTCCTCTGCTGCAGCCCTCCAAGACTCCAGAAGCCCCAACACTCCTGGTGACGGGGCAGGGGCTGAGGTGCTCTCAGAACCACTGCCCTGATCCCAGCGGCTAGCATGGCCCCAAGAAGAGGCGGCAGTTAGAAGCCCGGAGCAGTAATAAAATGTAACCCTGCGTCCTGTTTTAAGCATTGCACGCTCTAACTAGCGCTAAGCCCGTCAGGCTCTCCCTGCCCTGACCTGGCCTTCCGTGCAGCTGTGGTTCGCGGGGACACAGTGATCACTGCACCAGCGGCAGTCGTTGGTGCTGGCCGTGCAGCTGTAACAGTCGGTGTGCTGGCCACACCTGTCGTGGTCCAGAGCTATGAGAGGGAGAGACACTCATCACCAGCGTGCTCAGGCTCAGAGAAGCTACATGAAGCAGACAATCTGGAGAAATCCTGCTTTTTACCGGAAAGAAAGAAAAGGTACTCAAGCTGAAAAACAACAACAAAAAGATAGGTTAGTTTAACAACAGCTATAGCTATAATGAAGTAAGGCCTTGCTTTTTGAAATCTCTTCTTCCCCAGAGAAAAAACCAGCCAGTGACAGAACAAACACCAGGAGCTCCCAGAAGCCGAAGCAGAACAGAAGGCCGAGCCACTCCCCAGCCAAGGGTAAGCTGGGCACAGAGGTGGCGTTCAGCTGAGCTGTGCTTTGTACACAGGGTCCTGATCAGCTTTATTGGGAGCATTCCAGGAGAGTCAAAGCTGCCTCTACCCATTGTAAGGTTCATGCTAACTGCTACACTGCTAGGTAAGAACTTCAGTCAACATGTTTTAAATTAAATGAAGTGAACAAATAATTTGCAGAGACATACTTCATACTTTTAAAGGACTCTACCACGTTATTTCATTATATTGCATTGTATGTCAGAGCAAAATGGCAAGAAGCTAAGCAAACAGGATAAAGAGAACTTGGAAACACAGGGGAGGTTCTAGAAGCAGGGCTCACTGTCATCTTCAGCAACTGTTTGTCCTGCCATGACTGCCGTTTCCACCTAGAGGAGCTAGGAAAGCGTACTCTGCAGGTACAGAACTTGACCACCACACTCCAGAGTACAGCTCTTCTGGGTTGACTCCCTTAATCTCATCCTTAATGTTAGACCTGAGCATGCTATAATGTAGCCATCAGTCACAGGTGGTTTTACATTTAAATTAATTAAAATTAAATAAATGTAAACCTCAGTTCCGCAGTTACACTAGCCACATTTCAAGTGTTGGGTAGCCACATGAGGCTAACAAGTACTTTATGGGGACAGCGCTGACAGAGAACATTTCCCTAGTTCTGCCCTGGACTAAGTCAGCCGGTTCTAGAGTTAGTACAGAAAGCTTAGGCAACACCAAAAAAAGTTTTGTCTCCACCACCGCACTCAGCTTCTAGAAGCCACATGGTATGTGCACATCCACTGTAAAGGGTTTTACAAACCAACTTTCGAATATCCAGAAAGGCTTTCAACAAGTTACTGCTGAGTGGTTCTGGATAATAAAGTGAACACAAAAGTGTACATATGCTAAGTTCCTTCATAATTCAGACCAGAAAAAGATGCCAAATAAATGACTTAAAAGAAAATAATGTACACAAAGTAAGATTTCAAATTAATTAAATTTTAGGCAGAGAAAAAGCATACTTCTTTTGGAAAAACATTCTGATTTTAACTTCTCTTGTGCATCAGCTGCCAGTTCCCAGGAGACACACTGGGATGACCCTGTGTCCCATGTGCACCGGACACCAGGTCCTGCGGCCAAACAAGCGGCTTCGCTGCGGTGCCCGCCACACTGCTCCGAGGTGAAGACCAGGATGTCGCTGAGGAGGAGACTGTTGAAGCCGCCAAATACATACATGGTGCTAAAAGAGAAAAAGGGAGGGAAGTAACTGACTGAAGACACATAATAAGTGCAAGGTAATCTTCAGGCAGATCTTACACATCAAAAGTCCTGTGAGAAACCACTTTTCAGAGTCTCAAAAAACATTCGCAAACCCTCTCCTCCCTACTGCACCCCTTAACCCTAGCCTGTGACCACAATGATCCACCTACTCTCTACAGCTACTAAAGTAAAAGGCCCCCATGAGAACCTAGTGAATTTCAACCATGATTCCTCTGAACATTTTAGTGTCAGGGTATGCCAACATCTTTTAAAATGTAAACAAATAATTCTATGTCCATTCATGTATTTTTGTTTGTTTGTTTTTAGGAGGTACAAGGGATTGAACCCAGGACCTCAACCACTGAGCTACACCCATTCCCCCATGTATTTTTAAATATTAGAAATGTATACTTCTAAAAGTATAAATCCTCTATAACTAAAACTGTCATACTGGTACACAAATACATAGACCAATCAGAGATAAAACCGTGCAAAAAAATTAGTAAAAATTTTCTTAATTTTTTACAGTGAAAGTGGCATCTTAAATTAGTGGGAAAAGATGGACTTTTTGTAAACGGTATTGAGATAACTAAACAAACATATGGGAAAAGGCCAAATTGAATCCATTGCTCACTCTATATACCAGGGTAAATTCCAAATGGGTCAGAGAACAACCTGGGGGAGGAAAAAAAAAAAGAACCATACAAATACAAGAAATAGGCATGGGTCTATTTCTCTATAATCCAAGAGCAGAAAAAACATTCCTATAAACTAACCATCCTCAAGGCATAAAATAAAAGATGGAAAAATTTGATTAATTTTAAAAAGTAAGAAGACAAATAATACACTATAAAAAATCATTTAAAAGTTATATTACAAAAAAAGTGTTAATATCCCTAACATAGCTAGCTTCAGAGAGTTTGCAGTGGAAAAATATAAATGACCCTTAAGCATATGAAAAGATGCTCACTTCACTCATAAGAGAAATTCAAAACAAAACTACATTGAGGTAACATTTCTCATCTATCAAATTTCCAAAAAAACCCAAAAGTTTGACATATATTGACTGGTGAGGCTGTGGAAAACAGACCCTCTCATATGCCACTGCTTGGCATGTAAAATGGTACAAAGCTATTGAGGGGAATTTGGTATTATCTAGCAAACTATGCATTTTATCTTTTGAACCTGAAATGACATTTCTAGAAGTCTATCACAAAGATACAATAGCAAAAATACAAAAAGAAGTATATAAGAGGCTATTCGCAGGGAGGTAGTGTCGCTCAAGGAGTTAAGTGCCCACCTCCCATGTGGGAGGTCCTGGGTTTGGTTCCTGGTGCCTCCTAAAAAAATAAAAACAAACAACAAGCAAAACAATGAAAAAACCAACTCAGGGAAGCCAATGTGGCTCAGTGGTTGAGCACCTGCTTCCCATATGGGAGGTCCCAGGTTCGGTCCCTGGTGCCTCCTAAAAACAAAAACAAACAAAAACGAAAGGAAAAAAAAAACCAACTCAGGGAAGCCAATGTGGCTCAGTGATTGGGCACCTGCTTCCCATATACCAAGTCCCGGGTTCAATCCCCGGCCCCAGGTACCTTAAAAAAAATGTCTATTCACTACAGCATTAATGAAAATAGCAAAAGACTCAAAAACTCAAATGCTCATCAACTGAAGATTTTATGAATAAACCATGGTACAGCCACACAATGAAATATTAGGCAGGTGTACAAAGGAATGAAGAAGATTCCTATATACTGCTATGGCCTGATCTCCAGGATATATTGTTATGTGAAGAAAAAAGCAATGTTGAGGGAAGCGGATGTGGCTCAAGCATCTGGTCTCCCGTCTACCATATAGGAGGTTCAGGGTTCAATTCCCAGGGCCTCCTGATGAAGGCAAGCTGGCCCGTGTGGTGAGCTGGTGCAGCAGGATGACACAACAAAAAGGGACACAGAGGAGAGACAGTAAGAGGCACGGCAGACCAGGGAGCTGAGGTGGCACAAGAGACTGAGCACCTCTCTCCACTCCGGAAGGTCCCAGGATCGGTTCCCGGTGCTGCCTAAAGAGAAGGCAAGCAGACACAGAAGAACACACAGCAAATGGACACAGAGAGCAGACAGCGAGCGCAGAACAACAAGGGGTGGGGGGGGACAGATAAATAAATCTTTTTTAAAAAGTATGTAAAAGCATGCGGCCAGGTACCAACTAAAGGAATAAGAGGGTCGAATGCACACAACTGATTTTTCTTTTTAAAAACAAGAACCAAGTTTTCTTGCTCTGTCTTCTTCAAAGACCTAGAAGCAATGACCAGCCCAGTAGCAATGAGAATGACTAGGGCTCAGACGGTGGTATCAAAACCCACTTGACCTCCAAAAAACTGGGACTCAGAGAAAAAGCTAATTTCATGTCTGGACAAGAAATGTACAGGATGGACCTGGAAGATGTTCTACAAGAAAGAAAGGAAGACTAGGCTGTCATATAACATGAAGAGGTTCTCACAGGCCAAAGAAGGGAAATGTTTGAACTTTAGGAAGAATAAAAACAGAAATGGATTGAAATATATCAAATATTTTTAAATCCATGAGTTCATAACAATACCCACACACACACACACACATTAACCTTATGGGTCACCTTTGGAGAATACAAGAAACCAGCTCATTATTTCGAAACATCTCTCACCACACAATGGAATTAAATTAGAAATCAACAACAGACAGAAATTTGGGAAATCGAGAAATATTTGGAAAAATAATATATTCCAAATAACCCATAAGATTTCAAAGAAGAAATCACTAGGGAAATTAGAAAATATTTAAATTAAATGAAAACAAATACATGCAACATCACAATTTATGGAATGGGATTAATGTAGTGCTTAGAAATAGTTTTTTTTTTTTTTGTTTTTTTTTTTTTTTAAGATTTTATTTATTTATTAATTTATCGCCCCCTTGCTGCTTGTGCTCGCTGGGTCAGCTAACCACGCCGTGCGGGCGGGCTTGCCTTCACCAGGAGGCCCCGGGAACCGAACCCGGGGCCTCCCATATGGTAAACGGGAGCCCTACTGATTGAGCCACAGCCGCTTCTCTAGAAATAGTTTTAAACATCTGTAACAGTGAAGATGTTTACGGAAATCAATAACCTAAGCTTCTTCCTTAAGGAACTAAAAAAAGAAAAGCAAACTAAACCCAAAGCATGCAGAAAGAAGGAAATAATAAAACTAGAGCAAAAACAATGACATGGAATACAGAAAAATAGCAGAGAAAAATCAATGAGCCCCAATGTTTTGTCTTCAAAAAGATCAATAAAATTGACAAGCCTTTAACCAGACTGACCAAGAAAATAAGAGGAACCAAATTAACAAAATCAGGAATAAAAGAGGGCTGTCTCTTTGGGGGCAGGGAGGGGACGAGCAGTTGAAATACAGGGGCTTCTTTAGGATTTGGAGGTTGTCCTGAGTACCGTTGTGGCAATGGATGTAGGCCATTTTAAATCAGCACACACCACTCAGAACTGTGTGGGAGAAAGTGTGGTCTACGATGTGAACTGTGGTCTATGGTTGGTGGCAAGGCCCCAGGATGTGTAAGTCTATTGAGGGTGGTGGGCCATACTTGTGGGAGATGTTTGTGTGGGATGTGGTGGGAGGTGTGGGAGGTGGGCAACATGGGAATCCCAGTGGGTTCCGTGTAATATTTTGGGTAATCTAAGCACCTCTTAAAATATTTTTATATATATAAATAACATTTTTGTAAGCAAATGCACATATATGCATATATATTTATATATCATTTTACAAATATTGGTATGTATTGTGAAAATTTAGATTTTTACCCACAATAAAAAATAAATTAAAAAAAAAAAAGAGGGCTGTCTGACCCTAAAGAGAGTAAAAGGAGCATAAAGGAATATTTTAAACAACTTTATGCCAACAAATTAGACAACTCAGATGAAATGGACAAATTCTTAGCAATATACTCATTACCAAAACTGACTTAATAAGAAATAGAAACTCTGAAACAAACATTTAAAGAAGTAGTAATACCAATCCTTGACAAATTCTTCTAAAAAAAATAGAAGAGTAGGGAATACTTCCCAACTCATTCCATGAGGCCCATATGAGCCAGACAATGCCATCACAAGAAAAGAAAACTATGGACCAATACCCCTGGTGAATATAGATGGGAAATTTTTGAAGAAAGGGGCTTACAAAGAAAACTTTTGTGGGTGAAGGATATGTTTATTATCTTGGTAATGGCAATTATTTCAAGGTGTACACTTGTGTCAAAATTTATCATATTATATGTCTTAAATATATACAGTTTGTGTTTATCAATTATTCCTTGATAAAGCTGACAACAGGCCATGTAGAACCATATACATTCAATCAAAAGCAATTGTGTAACAGTTCAAGGGAAAGTTCTTAAAGTGCTACTGTAGGAGACCAAGGCAAACAAGGCTTTCTCACACAGCACCTAGGTACTAAGGAGGTCGTCAAAAATCCTTCCGTTTTCATCTCTACTGACACAACGTTCTAAGAGTAAACTTACATAAATGCTAAATTTCAGCTCAACAATTACTTTATAAAAGATGCCACCTTTTCCCATGATCAAAGTCTCTAAATTCTGTTAATTCTTCCATCACATCTCCAAGATATATCCCTTTCTAATCCTTCTTAACCCAAGTTAGATTACCTTCATCTATCTTTCATCATTACAACAGAAATTTTGAAAGCCAAAGGAGTCATAACATAATGTAGGCAATAGCGATAACAGCAAAAACAAAACGACAGCAATCAGTAACTGCCTAGGCTGTTCACTTAAAAATCTTTAAAGTATGCTGGAAGACACTGGTACGGCAGACACCCTGCATCTCCCTTATGTGAAGGAACCTTCTGGAGGAGCAGGTTCTCAAGAGTTGATAGTTTGGGCCAGGCATTCTTAAGCAATGAAACGACAGACAGAGCACACTTCAGATTATCCAAAGATGACAGACAATTTCCCACCCTTGTTCATCATCTCATCCCGTCTGAAGTGCCTTTTCTCCTTTTTTCAAACCCTCATCGTTCAGATAAAAACACGAAATATCTGACAACCCAAGTACCACAAACAATAGAGAGGGTATAACACAGCAGCACACACATCCCTCTTCTTGTCCCACACCGGGGAGCATGCTAACAAAACCACAGCAATAAGCACAGCTTTGGAAATCATTCACATCCAAATCGAATATTTTAAATACAAACCAGGAAATTCATACCCACATAATTCTACGAAAAACTAATGGGATGAGGGAGTCCTGTGAATAATAGGTAAGTCCAATTCCACTTCTTCATATTTTACTTCATTTTCCCTTTAAACACAAGAAAAAAGGCGCAAACACTTCTTTTCTAATTACCTGTTGTGCAAGACTGCTGAGTGGCCAAATCTGTTAACATCATGGTGGAGATCAGGTCTGGGAAGCACTGACCAGCGGTCACAAGCTAGGAGCAAGAAAAACACACTTCAGAGGGGAATGCCTTTCATAATCAAGAGAAGCAGATGTTCTCTTTGGTAAGAAAACGGCAACAGACACCACCTCATCAAATGTGTCACTTGATTTTCTCGGTCATAAATAATCTGGGGTGAAAGGCAGCAGCAGAGCAGCAGTGCGTGGAGAGAGGGCAAGTGCAGTGGTGGAGTGCATCTAACAGCCAAGACAGCCCATGGCTCACCCCCCTCCCACGGACCAGCTTCACCCACCAGAAGGCGTTTTAACCCAAGCACATTCTACATTTCACAAAGCTTAGGCAGGTTCCATGATTATTTTCCACTCTTCCTTATATTGCTTTGCCCAAACTTAGCTAAAACAGGAAATACAGGTATAAAATTAAAATAAAAACTAATTCAATTTTATCTAATTTTTCAAAAGTCCTTCCCTAGGTCCCGTGATCTACTAATTTTCCTTTGTTCTGACCCATGCTAACAACTTTTCTTTTGGACCTTGACGCCAGCTTTGCTGCCCTATCACTCCAATCTTACTCTCATCTCACTTTTCGAGACACTCCTACATTCCCACTTGCTTAGGCAACAGTTCTTCCACTTGATGAAGGCCTTTACTCCCTGACAACACAGCTTTTGCTTCTCCTACCTAGCGGAGACTCTGCATTCGTCCTCATGTGGAGGATAAAAACGGTCAGGCATCGGCTCCCGCAGCTTCCTGCCTCGTCCAAAGTCACAGTACAGCAGAGAGCTCTTCTTCTTGAACCCCTC
Organism: Tolypeutes matacus; assembly: GCA_026826555.1. Taxonomy (NCBI): domain Eukaryota; kingdom Metazoa; phylum Chordata; class Mammalia; order Cingulata; family Chlamyphoridae; genus Tolypeutes; species Tolypeutes matacus. Next base: position 1,412,230 of record JAKSZT010028529.1, on the reverse strand, counting down.
CCCCCACCCCGTATGGTTTTTCTATCCTCTTCCTCAAGCCTCCAGGGTCTTTCTGTTGATTTCCACTACAGCACTTGCACATGCTCCAGGTTATCCCACATTTTTGTTTTTAAGTCTCCCGTAGACCTACCCCCCTTTGAGTGCTCACTTTACCTACTTTCTTCACCCCTTTTACAGACTAGCTGCGATAAAACAGTGGGCATTTACTGTGTATACTTCTCACCTTACATTATTTTCCGGCCTCCAGCACTCTGGATCATCCCTTTGTCAGTAGATGGTGACAGACGACCTCTTTGTTGCTAAACCTGAAAAGCACCCTCCAGTCCCTGCTCTCCTTGCTTGGTGCCTTCACAGGACCAGTCTTGCTTCTTCCCTGCCCATTTCTCCAGCACACAGCTCCTTCTCTTTCAGACTGCTCTACCCATCCCCACTCTGCTTATCTCTCTGGCATGTGTTCCCTAGAGCTTCCCGCTGGATCTCTGCATCCCTGGCCCCCAGACATCTCCAAATGAACTTGCCCCAAACTTAATTCATTCTCTTCCTCCCAGATGCCTCCACTTCTATTCCCAGACCTGATAAAAGGTACCATAAACCATGGCCCACACAAGACACTGGGGAGTGAGGATACTTTCATCTTTTTCAAAACACATGCCAGACAATCCTCAAGCTCCCGGTAGTTCTCAAACCCATCTATCTCTTTATCTTCACTGTCACTTACCATGGTTCAAACTCTCATCACCACTTAGCCCTTTCCCAACCACTCACCACAATGCCACTAAAAAGGTTTTCCTAAGACATGAATATGCTGTCACCTCCTCTGTAAGATTCTTCAAAAAGCCCAACTCCTCAGCTGATATACCAGGCCCCCCGAGATCTCAATGGTCAAGCAGCTTCTAGGTCCTCTAGCTTTACTTCAGGCCACACCTCCCTGATATGCTGCTAATAGACAGCCAAAACTACTCTCTCTAAGCCGAACTCAGCATATAAAAGCAATAACTTCCCCCAGAGTGGGACATGCCTCCCAGGGGTGAACCTCCCTGGCACCAAGGGACTGCTACCAAGTATCAACATGCAATGCATCTGGAGAAAGAAAAGAAAGAAAACAACAACAAAAAAAAATACCATCTTGACCAAAAGGGGGAAAAGTTAAAGACAAATGAGTTTGTATGGCTAAGAGACTTCAAAGTGAGTGCGGAGGCCATCCCAGAGGTAGTGTTTATGCACATCTCAACAGGACCTCATTGACAGCCAAATTAGATATGACCTCAAATAGCGAAGCTCCTTAGGGATATGGAGACATCCAGACACTATAGTCAGGGCAGATAGCTCGGGAATTTGGCCCCTTCCCAGTGGGCCCTAATCTAATATATATGCTCCCCTATGTGACTGAGTTAGACTCAGCAGTGGTTTCTCTATGCATGACTCTTCTGCCCTTCTATTTGAACCTATAATTAGTACTAGAGTTGGTAGGTGTACATCCAAGAGACTTAAATCTTTGGGCTGTCCATGTGCCAGCTGAGAACTAAATCACAATGGAGTTGCATCACCTACTCTCCAGTTCAATGGACTCACCCAGGACAACAAATGGGAAGGAGATGATGGACAAACAACATACCAAGGAACCGAGAGTACCTACAGCTGCAAGCAAGAGTCTCATCCATCGGATGTATGGGATCGAAGCCCCCCTCAATTAATGGTGGAGTGGGCATCACCATCCCAGAGTCCTCAGGATTGGGAAATGAACTATGGACTAAAATAAAGTTACTAGTATTCTACTACAGACTTATTGTGATTATAGCAATGGAAGAAATACCGTTGCTGTGGAGGCAGTGACCCATGCATGTTCTGGGGTTAGGGAGAAGGAAAAACAGGTGTAATAGGGGTGTAGTTTCAGGACTTGGGAATCATCCTGAATGATATTACAATGACAGATACAGGCCATTATATATCCAGCCATAACCTACAGAGTCTAATGGGAGAGAGTGTAACCTACAATGTAAACTATAATCCAATCTTAGCGGCAAAGTTCCAAAATGTGTTTATCAATTGCAATGAATGTACATCACTGATGAGAGATGTTGCTAATGTGGGAGGTATGGGGAGCAGAGAATATATATTCCCTATATATTCTCTATAACATTTATGTAACTGAAATATCTTATAAAAAATTTACAGCCCAAACTAGCTACTTGCAGGCCTCAAATATGTGCCCATGGTTTCTCTCCGCCTCTGTCTCCACATGTGGACTTCCTTTCCCTGGGAAGCAATACATAACTTTGCCTGGCTGGCTCCTTGATGGCCTCTCCTCAAGAGCCTTCCCTGGTCATCTCCTCTCTCCCCCATGAGTTAAACGGTGTGCTCACAGATTCGCAGGTGCTCCTATGTATTCCTCTCAACACAAATAACACCCTGAATTACAATTACGTTATCTGTTTATTTCTCTGCCTCCCCTACCATAAGGCCAACGGCTATAGTTTATTCCTTTACTTTCCCCAATGTTTAAGCCTAGTGGCTGGCAGATGAATGTCTGTTAAAAATGAGCATTCGATGATATTTATGTAAGAGACCTCTGAGGATTTATTTTACATGAACAAATACTGCCCTCTTCTGGCCAAATAAACACAAAATTCCATGTCAAAGTATATGGCAAGAATATGTGTGAAACCATTTTCTAGAGAATGAAATAAAGCTAATATTTAAACCAACTTTTTGGATAGCACAATGCTGCAGTCACAAATACATAACATGACTATGAAAGGCCTTTATAAAAAGAGAGCCCAGTCACCCCAACTCATCCTCAAAAACTAATGTTCAAGCAACTAAAGGGAATGGCTTGTATGGGTATAACAGTGGTTGAAAAGGAAAAGTCTAAGGTCATGTATATTACTAGAAGGAAAGCTAAAAATGTAACACGGGACTGTATAAGGTAGTAAAACTTCATGTAAAACATGAATTTCGGTGATATTGCATATATAAGACTTTTTTATAAAATATAAATACAAATATAGTAGAGAGAAGGAAAAAGAATAGTAGCTATGTATGGCAGGGGAAGCAGAGAGAGATTGAGAGGTAATGAGTTTTGTTTGTTGTTTATTATTATTATTATTGGAAATAATGAAAGTGCTCTAAGAATGACTGAATTGATGAATGCACAAATGTGTGATTATACCAAATACTATTGATTGTACACTTTGGATAGATTTATGTTTTATTAATATGTATTAACAAAATTGATTTGTTTAAAAAAAAAAAAAAGAATTTAATGTAGATGTAATCTGTTTTTTGTTTGTTTTTTTTTAACGCAAGTACCAGGGATTGACCCCAGGACCTCGTACATGGGAAGCAGGCACTCAACCACTGAGCTACACCCACTCCCCAGTGAGTTGGTTTGTTTTTAGGAGGTGCTGGGATTGAACCCAGGACCTTGTACATGGGAAGCAAGCACTCAACCACTTGAGCTACATCCGCTCCCCTGCAATATGCTTTTTAATAGATATGCAACATCAGTCAGATGAGTATTAAAAATACCATTTAGACCTCTTTCAAATGATCTGACCATTCTGAGTTGGTGATATTTTCAGTTACTTTTTAAATGTTACTTAAGGACAGAAAGATTCTTGGATGCTAAAATGGCTCTGGGAAACTCACCAATGTCGTAAGCCATGAAGTCTGAAGAGAAACACTTGGCACCATGGCTCATGGACGTATCATTGTGAGTGTTTCCTCCAAACACCAGCATGGTTCCACTCACTATCACAGCTGTGTGCAAGTAACGGAAAAATCGGCTGTCCTTAAGAATGGTCCTTTTGAGTTTATATTTAAAAATAATAAATACAAAGTTAGTGTTTTAGAATACTTGTCATCCACCTGCTAATGTAAAAATAACCATTTTATTAATTTCAAGTCCAAATGTGCAAATACTTCCAGGCTTTCCCCTATATGTAGGTAGCTTTCTCAACAGTAAATAAATATATAAAATCTTAAAGACCTATAAGTAATTTGGCAAAATATATTAAGAGCCTGAAAATGTTCATATCCTATGACCCTATTATTCCAGTTTCTGGGTAGAAATCATGTGAAACATAGACAGGAGCTTATGCACACAATTTATTAATAAGACAAAAGCTAGAAACCAAAATGTCCAAAAGTATAGACACAGTACACCCACAACATGGAATATTACACAACCACTAAAAATGGCAATTTTTATGACAGAGAATGTAAAGTGGTATCTAGAGCATGGTTTCAACTATGTGAGGAAATACAAAAAGAAAGAGAAACCATTACTTTATATTATTTCATAACTCAAATCTGCTTCATACTTGTTAAAAGAGCATCTTTGATCATTTGTAAAAGATAAATTATACATATAAGCAATGTGTGAAGGATTAAAGATGTTGAAGGTGGGAAAAAAAAAAAAAAAAGAGCATCTTTAAAATAGCCATTGGGGTCGGATGTGGCTCAACTGGTTGGGCGTCCGTCTCCCATATGGAGGGACCCGGGTTCGATCCCCGGGACCTCCCGGTAAAAAAAAAAAAAAAAAAAATTAAAATAGCCATGGGCTGATACATAGTTCAGCATAAGGCAAGCTCTATTGGGCACTAAACCATCCCTGTCTGATTTATGGATGCCAGTAATTGACAGCAATGATAATACCTTAGTTATCAAGAAAAGATTAAAAAATGGTTATATTCTGCCTAATTACAAAAGTGTTCATAAATTCAGCTATGTAGAATAATTTATTCCTTCTGACTCTGAAGAATTAAAATTTTATAGGGCTACTGAGTATCTGAAAATTAAAAACCAGTCAAAAAATGCCAAGCATTTTCTAACCATACCAACCTACTACAGAAATACAGAATAATCCAACAAAAGAAAAAAAGAAATACTACTTACTTTATTCTCCTTTGCTTATTTCCCTATGAACATGCTAAACAGAATTATCTGCCAGGCTTGAAAACAAAAATACAGCACAATATTTTCCACACAACTGCCTCCACAACCTCAGACCTTAAAGTGAGAGCGAGAGAAAAACCACCCACCACATCTGGGTGTCCACGTTGTATCTGTAGAGGTCATCCGCAAGCCGGTATTTGTTGGCGCTGAAAGCCTTGTAGCCTCCATGGACATAGAGGGCCCTGGTGCTCTGGTCGTACACGCTGCTGTGGCCATAGCCCCCCTGCACGAGGGCGCCCTGCGTGTGCAGTATGTTCCACGTGTTCTTATCTGCAGAGGCAAACAGTTAAAGGCATATGCTGCAGGCTCCTCTCTAGTCATCAAAACACACAAGGGAAGAGATTTTAGCAGATTTGATACAGATAGCTTTATCTTTTCATTTTTAAAGGAAGGCCACCTAAAACTAAATTTAATACTGAATTGAAAAATATTACCCAATTTCACCTTCATCTTACCTTCCTCAAATTAATCTCCGTGTCTTTACCCTTCCAACGCTTTCAACGTAAAGTCTTATTTTCAATGCCCAAGGCGTTTTATCTTTGGCTCCTTGCCAAACTGACAATAACAAATATATACCAAATAGAAGCATCGATAATCTGAATGTCACTGGGCTATACATCAATGTTAACTGAGTTTCAAGGTAAAGTACTGGATCAAGGGTAGGTTGAACTTGGTTAAAGGGTCATCACAGTAAGGATAAAGGTTTTAAGCTTGGCATTTGAAAAACATCCACTGAAAAAATATCCACCTACCCAAGTCATACTCCTGCACGTTGCTTATATAGCCATAGAGAGGACAGTGGCCGAAGATGACCAGCATGACCGTCCGGCCGGTTAGCAAGGTGACGATGTGTGCTGAGTGCCCGACCACTGCATACTGCTCCTTGGCTTTAGGGGTCAGCAACACCCATGACTCATTGTGAATATGAAACACTCTCAACTCATTGGTCACATTCCCTGTGGAGTCAATTTTTCCTCCGTACATGTAAATTTTATCCTGGGGAAAAAATGTACACAAAATTCTAAAAAACATTGAAAGGATCAAACTTGAGAAGAGAAAATAATCAGTTCAAACCTCGGTATTATTCTTAGCTTACATATGTAAGTGAGTGGGGAGGAGATGTTACTCAGTGGTTGAGCACCTGCTTCCCATGTACAAGGTCCTGGGTTCAATCCCCATTACCTCCGGAAAAAAAAAACAAAGGTAGTGAAATGCATCCTTAAGTGAATTATTAGAAAAAAGGATGTGGAGAAAGGAACTAAATAAAATAAAATTAATCATATTATATATCTAATACTTTACTACTTTTCTTGGACTCCTTCACATGAGATTTTTTTACAGTATTAAATGACTCAGAAAAATAAAATTGAAAAGGTTCTTTCTCCTACCATGCTATGTCCAAAAAAAAAAAAAGTGGCTATTCTTAGTCAAACTTACTAAAGAGTGTAAAAGCTAATCTAAACTGTGTATTTTTTAAAAGATTTATTTTATTTTTATTTTACTTCTCCCTTCCCTCCTTGTTTGCGCTCACTGTCTGCTCTCTGTGTCTGTTCGTTGTGTGCTCGTCTTCTTTTTAGGAGGCACTGGGATCTGAACCCAGGACCATCCCATGTGGGAAGGATGCGCCTAATCACTTGAGCCACTTCCATTCTCTGCGTGCTGTATCTCACATTGTGCTTCCTTGTTGCATTATCTCATTGCATCATCTTGTTGAGTCGTCTCGTTGCATCAGCCCTTCACGTCAGCCTGCTGTCTTGCTCGTCCTCTTTAGGAGAAACCCCGTGGTAGGCAGGTGCCCAACTGCTTGAGTCACATCCACTTCCCAAAACTGTTTTTTTTTTTTTAACCACTTAGTACCACAATCACAATATACCAGTACAATTTGAATCCTTTAAAATCTGTCAGGTGAGACTGTGGTTAACAGTACAAGTATGAAAGTGTTCTCTCATGAACATGACAATGTATAATACTAATATATTGTGTTAATAATAGGGGGGTATGGAAAAAAATATACCAAATGTATGCTAGGAACCATGGTTGGTGGTAATGGTCTGATGATGTTCTTTCATAATCTGTAACAAATGTTCCACAACAACGTAAGGTGTTGGTGGAGGGGTGATATATGGGAATTCTGCCCATTATACATGATTGTTTTGTAAGCTCACAACTTCTCTAATAATAATAAAAAAAGGAAGCAAAAAAACTCTCTCAGATGAAAAAGTGACTTCAATTTCCACTTAAAACTTAGGCAATTATATCCATCCCTCCCCTCAAAGTAGAAAGTTGTCCCCAATTAAAAAACGATCTGAAGAGCTTTTTTAACCACAGGAGGAAGAGCTGATTTTCTAGCGTAAGAATGGGGACATTTTACCTTATATAATGCCAAAGAATGACCATATCTAACAACCACATTGTTCACAGAATGGTTCAGTGCAAGCCACTCCCTGGAAGCAAGGTTGTACCTAAAAAATAAACAGATAATGTTTACAGAACATTTTGTACTCTTTTATTTGTGCTTTAATCCAGTTTGGAGATATTCATTAAGTCTGCTATGGATATACAGATGCACCTGCCACCTTGGTGAACAAACCTAACACCTGGGCCATGAGACAACTCTGGAAAGGGGGCTGTACAGCCCCAGAGCAAGCAAGAAAGAAAATCTACTGGAAATTTCTAACAATTTCTGAAAAGCTCTTCTATACACAGTCTAAATGGCATCACTTGAAGGTAGTATTATATTCAACGGGCTTAAACTTTTCGTTCATTTAACCATGCAAAACTGAAGATAGCTAAGTAAAAGAAAATCCCTAACCTTTGCTTTACTTTTTCTAATTGACAGAAAAATGTTTCTTTTTCCTGAAAGCTAGAGGACCATTACAGAATTTTAATTATAGTATGAATACACTGAAAGACATTTTATTTAAAAGAAAAGAATTTATATTCCCACCAAATTTCACATCTTAATCACATTTAACATCTTAGAATATTCACTTTAGTTTCTATGTTTTAAAGGAAAAAGATCACACTATTGTTTTTATAAAAATTATATACGTTCATTTTAAGGAACACAATCAATGCATAAAAATAATACAGAGCTAAATGTTTAGAAAAACGCCACCACATTCCATCACCTAGAAATGAGTATCATTAACATTAAGCAAACATCTTCCAGACATTCTTCTCTGCACATCTATAGATAGGGCAGTTTGGCAACATACAGAGGGGGTCATCCGATAGATTAATATTTTAAAATTTTGATCTTCATTCTATTTCCCCAGCACCACCATGGTTAATGCCATCTATTTTTAACAAAACTGAGACATGTATTAATATAACCAATTAACAGTTTAGGGACTAATGTGCAAAGAATGTTAGTGATTTTGCAAAGATCACACTGACAGCTGAACTTCAGATCCTAGATCTGAATCTGGTCTCTCCGCCTCCGTCAGCTTGTTCCAGCCATTACCAAGCAAGTGCTCTGGTCACAGATTGCATCAAAACCCACAGGTGGCTGACCATTTCATCTGAATGCAACCATTTTTAAAATACATATGTATTTTTAATAAATAGTGCTAATTTTAATTTTTATAGAATGTAATAGAAAAGAAATCAATGTTAATGCTATACTTTACATAAGGGTTTATGTTTCTTTTCTACAAAGAGCTTCCCTGCATAATTCTTCTAAGTTTAAAAAGAGTTATGGAAAACAAGAGGACATAAGAAAGTTTTATCACATCATAATAGCAGGAAAAAAAGGAAACAAATGTCTATCAACAGAAAATAGGCTAACAAATTACAGTATATCCACATAATAGAATAACTATACAAATGAAAAGTAAATATACTAAAGCATGATATAGCAGCATAAATAAATCTCAAAAGAATGATAAGCTAAAAAAGCAAAGTTTATTAATCATATATATTGTTCACATATAATAAAAGTGTAGGGATAAGTATGTGGACAGCTGACAGGATACTGATAATCTGTGGCAAAGAAGAAAGGGGATGAGATTTTGGAGGAGTATGCAGGGTTCCTCACCTATATTAGTAATATTTTGTTTCCTAACCTAAGTAGTGGATGCATTGGTATTTAGTATTTTTCTCTAAACTTTTCCTTTTGTTTTATTTATTTATATATATATTTTTAGGCAGTATAAGGGATTGAACCCAGGGCCTAGTATATGGAAAGTAGGTGCTCAAACACTGAGCTACATCTACTCTCTCTTTTGTTTTAAATATTTTTATTTTAAAATGGTCTGAAGCAAATAATAAAAATGGTAACATTAATTAAATAAGGATAGTACATTAACTGGTATCAACTATTATTTTATGTATTTCCCAAATATTTCACATTTTTAAAAATCCATGAAAAACCACTTACGAGGCTGAATACACTTGAGTTTTTAAATTATATACAATTAATTTTGGACAGGATTCACTGACCTCCTGCTTTGAAAGTTGAAAACATCAGCACTCACATTTCCTCCCATTTCTACTCCCAATTTTTGCCATATAATTTTTATATTGTCTACTTTCATAATGTTCACTGTTCTACAATTTCCATAGTTACCTACTACTGGCTCTATATTTAAAACTGGTCCACAGTCTTTAAAAAAAAGCAGTTTTCTTTTTTCAAGTAGCGCTCATATCTGCTCCTTTCCTTGAATTCTTTCATATTAAGAATATGTTGGGGAGCAGGTGTAGCTCAGTGGTTGAGTGCCTGCTTCGCATATACAAGGTCCCGGGTTCAATCCCCAGTACCTCCTGAAAAAGGAAAAGTAAAGAAAAGAAAAAGAATGTGAGCTTGTGAGCTGTACAGCTGAATGACATCCTGACTGGGTCATCATTTCTCTCCTTCAGAACCCTGCAGTGCTGCTCCCGTGACCTGGTGCTAAAAGCCACGATGAAGCAGCCTGAGGCCAACCCTGAACTTCCCCCCATTAGGGCCTCCTTTCCTGCCTGGAAGCTGTAAGAGTTCTCACTCTTTCTCATTCTTATTCTCTCTCTGACTCGCTCACTGTTTCTTAAGGTGCAATATTATACTTTACTTAAAGTAGAATTACTTAATCCATCCAGGGAAATATTTTTATAAAAGGACTGCCTACCACGGTAACCCTTCTGTGGAGTTCCAGCTATGGAAGGTGTTTCCTGAGAAAGAATTCTGTGGCTTTGAAGCACACGGATGTGCCTTATGTTCCAGCCAGAGGCCTGTTTCTGTAAGCCTCGAGGAGAGGAAGGAGGGAGCATGGAGACAAGTCACCAGATGACACAATCCACAATCCACATCTTTCTCTCAAGTGAATCATGACAGCGAGGGTGCTCTGCCAATCTGTCTCTTCACGTGATTTTCACTCCACAGTCAATGTTGTGTCAGCCCAAGAGCTTGTCAGAGGACACTGGCAGGTCCCCACAACCTGGCCAAGGCCAACTACCAGAAGACACTTCAAGCTGTCACTCTTTCAACAGCACAGAAAAGCATACACAAGACCGGAACAATAATTACAAGTGTCAAATAAATGTCCCTTTTTATGGGAGCTAAAGCAAAGAAAACGGAATCTCAAACAGCCAGACAACTGCAGCCATATCCCTCACAAGCTCGAGGGCTGGCAATACCGTGGCCACTATGCCACAGGACACATGCTCTCCAACCATTCGCAGTGGACCGATCATCCATCACAGTTTCTGGCCTCCAAAAGATCAAGTGAAGACTGGACATGAACCCCCTGAGGCTTCTGACTTAGTAATTTGTCGTTCATCCCAAAAGTTCAAAAACTTGATCAAATCAGGTCTTGGTGCTGAGCAACTATAAAATTTTCCTGAATCACCTTGTGCTCTTTCAATTCATTTGTTCTGTTTACTGGGTTTCTTTCTTCAGGGACAGCAATTTTCTTTCTTTTTTTTAAATTTACTTATTTTATTTGAAAACATTTATATTAGTACAGTAAAACTAAATTTTAGAGACACTAGTTTATCATTAGTTTATTATAAAAGAGAAACATGGAAATTATCTTCACAATGGAAGATTTCAGCATGTCAGTGGAATGGATAGCTTCACTGATGCCATTTCAATAGAGATCTATTTCAGTCTACATGCTTCCCAAGAATGTCACCATTTCTAAATAAGAAATAATCCTCATCATCTAGAACTACCTTGGTGCCTCCATATTCTGGGAGAAGAACTTTATCTTCAACTTTCACACTAACTGGTTGAATGTCTCCATCCTTTCCTTTACATCCTAATCCAACAGCTACTACTGTTGCCTGCAATACTTTTCCTTGAGATTTTTCTGGAAGCATAATGCCTCCTTTGGTTACAGTTTTGGCTGCACTCCTTTCAACCAAGCGTCGGTCAAAGAGGGGAAGAAACTTTCTAAATGCCTGTCCTGCACGTCTCCAGCTGCCGCAACTTGAGCTCTGCGACAGTGTCACCACCACCGCAAGGACAGACCTGCAGTCTCGACAGCAATTTTCTTTATCTTGGATGGCTTTCTGTCTTCTGTGTTTGAGTGCTGGGTGTTCGATGTTCTATTCACTTTATGAAGTCTGAGGAAATGCTGGGGCTTGGATGCAGGGCTCAGTCTGTCGGAATAGCACACCTGGACTATGCTAACCTCTGAGATTTTATTTTAGTGTCTTATCCTGGTGCTCACGTTGCATCTCAGGTTAAGAGACTCGGTTGCTTGATCAAGCTCTCCCTTTTTCATTTGATCCTCTCCCAGCAACTGTTTCTCCTACTCTTCAGTTTCAAGATTAAGAAACTAATAGCCACTCCATTTGCTCCTTTCTAGATCTGGGGCTCTTTGTGAGAATTCTCAGAATACCAGCAGGGTGGTATCTGGGCAGAGAAGGGTCATCCTTGCTGTGTCTGTCCACTTCACTCAAGAATACTCTCTCATTTCTTGATTACCACAGGATTTTTATTATTGTTTTCTTTTTTAATTAATGGTGAAAACATTTATATTTAGAATTAGCTAGCTGGACTCAGTTTAGATGATCCCCACCGCCCGCGCCCTGGTTAAGAAAGAAGTTGTAGGTTACAGAACAAGCATGCATAAAATACAGGATTCCCATAGACTACTCTATTATTAACACCTTACACTGGAATGGATGAAAACACATTCTTATAATTATACTATTAACTATAGTCCATAGTTTAAATTAGGGTTCACTGTTAGGGCAGTGTAGATCCACGGATTTTTTTAAAAACTTTTTATTTTGTTACCATATATACAATCTCTCTTAGATCACATTCAGATAACTATTTCAGTGCTGTTAAATACGTTCACAATGTTTCTACCATCACCACCATCCGTTACCAAAATATTACCATCCTTTCGAAAACTTGCAGTTTTCTGTAATTTTTTTAAATAGTAGTCATTGTAGTGAGTGTGAAATAGGATCTAACTGTGGTTTGATTTGCATTTCCCTAATGGCTAATGACATGCATCTTTTCATGTGCTTTTTGGCTGTTTGTATATCTTCTTTGGGAAAATGTCTATTCAAGCCTTTTACCCATTTTTTCATTGGGTTGTTTGTCTTTTTTATATTGAGTTGAAGGATTTCTTTATATATTCTGGATAGTAAACCCTTACTGGATATGTAGTTTCCAAATATTTTCTCCCATTCTGTAGGCTGTTGTTTTACTTTTATGACACTTTTATGGGGCAGAGAAGTTCTTAATTTTGATGAGATCTCATTTATTTTTCCTTTTGTTGCTTGTGCTTTGAGTGTAAAGTCTAAGAAACCACTGCCTAACACAAAGTCCTGAAAAGGCTTCCCTACATTTTCTTCTAGGAGTGTTTATAGTTCTGGCTCTTATATTTAGGTCTTTGATCCATTTTTAGTTGATTTTTTGTATATGGTGTGAGGTAAGGATCCATGTTCATTCTTTTGCAAATGGAGATCTAGTTCTCCCAGCACCATTTGTTGAAGTGACTGTTCTTTCCCAATTGAGTGGTCTTTGCCCCCTTTTATATTTGTGTGTGAATCAAACAATATTTTACACAATATATTTGGTCCATAGTAATGCATTCATACAGTATTTGTCCTTTTGTGTCTGGCTTGCTTCACTCAACAAAATGACCTTCAGGTTCATCCATGTTGCCATTTGCTATATGACCTCATTTTTTCTTACAGCTGCATAATATTCCATCGTGTGAAAAGACCACAGTTTGTTTATCCATTCATCTGTTGATGGACACCTCGGTTGTTTCCAACTTTTGGCAATAGTGAATAATGTGGCTATGAACATCGGTGTGCAGATGTCTGTTCGTGTCACTGCTCTCAGTTATTCTGGGTTTATACCCAGTAGTGGTATTGCAGGGTCACGTGGCAAGTCTATATTCAACTTCTTTAGGAACTGCCAAACAGTCCTCCACAGTGTCTGTACCATTCTGCATTCCCAACAACAGTGAAGAAGTGTTCCTATCTCTCCACATCCTCTCCAACACTTGTAGTTCTCTTTTTTATTAGTGGCCATTCTGATAGGTGTGAGATGATATCTCATTGTAGTTTTGATTTGCATTTCCCTAATCATGAGCGATGTTGAGCATTTCTTCATGTGTTTTTTTGACATTTGTATTTCTTCTTCGGAGAAATGCCTATTCAAGTCTTTGGCCGATTTTTTAATTGGGTCATTTGTCTTTTTATTGTTGAGTTGTAACATCTCTTTATATATCCTGGATATTAAATCCTTATCAGATATGTGATTTCCAAATATTTTTCCCCATTGAGTTGGCTGCCTTTTCGCCCTTCTGACAAATTCCTGTGAGGTGCAAAAGTGTTTAATTTTGAGAAGGTCCCAATGATCTAATTTTTCTTTTGTTGCACATGCTTTGGGTGTGAGGTCCAAGAAACCACCACCTACTACAAGGTCTTGAAGATGTTTCCCTACATTTTCTTCCAGTAGTTTTATGGTCCTGGCTTTTATATTTAGATCTTTGATCCATTTTGAGTTGATTCTTGTATAGGGCGTGAGATAGGGGTCCTCTTTCACTCTTTTGGTTATAGATATCCAGTTCTCCCAACACCATTTGTTGAAGAGACTGTTTTTTTCCCATCAGCGTGGGCTTCGCAGGTTTGTCAAAAACCAGTTGACTGTATAGGTGAGGGTTTATTTCTGGATTCTCAATTCTATTCCACTGATCAATATGTCTATCTTTATGCCAGTACCATGCTGTTTGGACCACTGTAGCTTTGTAATATGTTTCAAGGTCAGGCAGCGAAATTCCTCCCACATTGCTCTTCTTTTTTAGAATGCTTTTGGCTATTCGGGTGCACTTACCCTTCCAGATGAATTTGGTAATTGCCTTCTCTAATTCTGTAAAGTAAGCTGTTGGGATTTTGATTGGTATTGCACTGAATCTATACATCAGTTTGGGCAACATTGACATCTTCATGATATTTATTCTTCCAATCCATGAACACGGAATGTCTTTCCATTTGTTAGGTCTTTTTAAATTTCTTTTAGCATTGTTTTGTAGTTTTCTGCGTATAGGTCCTGTACTTCCTTGGCTAAATTAACTCCTAGGTATTTGAGTCTTTTTGTTGCTATTGAAAATGGAATTTTCCTCCTGATTTCCTCCTCAGATTGTTCAGTACTAGTGTACAAAAACACTACTGATTTTTGCGTGTTGGTCTTACATCCTGCCACTTTGCTGAACTAATTTATTAGTTCAAGTAGCTTTGTTGTGGATACTTCAGGATTTTCTAAATAGAGGATCATGTCATCTGCAAACAGTGAGAGTTTTACTTCCTCTTTTCCTATTTGGACGCCTTTAATTTTTTTGTCTTGTCTAATTGCCCTAGCTAGAACTTCTAGTACAATGTTGAATAACAATGGTGACAGTGGGAATCCTTGTCTTCTTCCTGATCTTAGGGGGAAAGCTTTCAACCTTTCCCCATTGAGTATGATGTTGGCTGTGGGTTTTTCATATATGCCTTTTATCATATTGAGGAATTTTCCTTTTTTTTTTTTTTAAAGAGGAATTTTCCTTTTGTTCCTATCTTTTGAAGTATTTTAATCAAAAAAGGATGTTGGATTTTGTCGAATGCCTTTTCTACATCTATTGAGATGATCATGTGGTTTTTTTCCTTCAATTTGTTAATGTGGTGTATTACATTGATTGATTTTCTTACGTTGAACCAGCCTTACATACCAGGAATAAATCCCACTTGGTCGTGATGTATGTCTTTTGATATGCTGTTGGATTCGATTTGCAAGTATTTTGTTGAGAATTTTTCCATCTATGTTCATGAGAGAGATTGGTCTGTAATTTTCTTTTCTTGTGGAATCTTTATCTGGCTTTGGCATTAGGGTGATGTTGGCTTCATAAAATTTGTTGGGTAATTTTCCCTCCTCTTCGAATTCTGGAAGAGTTTACACAGGATTGGTGTTAATTCTTTTTAGAAATGCATGGTAGAACTCACCTGTGAAGCCATCTGGTCCTGGACTTTTCTTTGCTGGGAGATTTTTGATGACGGATTCAATCTCCTTAATTGTGATTGGTTTGTTAAGTTCTTGTGTTTCTTGTTGTGTCAGTGCAGGTTGGTTATGAGTTTCTAGAAATTTGTCCATTTCATCCAGGTTGTCTAGTTTGTTGGCATGTAGTTTCTCATAATATCCTCTTATGATTCCTTTTATTTCTGTGAGGTCATTTGTAATTTCCCCCCTTTCATTTCTGATTGTATTTATTTGCATCTTCTCTCTTTTTTTCTTTGTTAGTCTAGCGAGGGGTTTGTCAATTTTATTGATCTTCTCAAAGAACCAGCTTTTGGTTTTGTTGATTTTCTCTATTGCTTTTTTGTTCTCATTTTCATTTATTTCTGCTCTAATCTTTATTATTTCTTTCCTTCTTTTTGCTTTGGGATTGGTTTGCTGTTCTTTTTCTAGTTTCTCAAGTTGTTCAGTTAAATCTTTGAGTTTAGCTCTTTCTTGTTTCTTAATATAGGCATTTAGGCCTTGGGTCTGAGGTGAGTTTCTTGTAAGCAGCATATGGATGACTCATGTTTTTTTATCCATTCTGTCAGCCTGTATCTTTTGATTGGGGAATTTAATCCATTCACATTCAATGATATTACTGAAAATGCACTATTTATTTCCTCCATTTTATTCTTTGGTTTTCATATGTCATCTTATTTTTGTCTTTCTTTTCACTCTTTTGGTTATCCTTTCTGCTTTTCTTTCTTATATACTCTCCTCCAAGCCTCTCTCTCCTGTCTTTTTCTTTCAGGTTCTAAGGCTTCCTTTAATATTTCCTGCACAGGTGGATTCTTTTTTGCAAACTCTCTTAGTTTCTGTTTATTTGTGAATACTTTATATTCACCTTCATATTTGAAGGACAGTTTTGCTGGATAAAGAATTCTCGGCTGGCAGTTTTTCTCTTTCAGTTTCCTAATTGTATCATACCACTGTCCTCTCACCTCCATGGTTTCTGAAGAGAAATCTGCACAAAGTCTTACTGGACGTCCTTTGTACGTGATCGTTTGCTTCTCTCTTGCTGCTCTGAGGATTTTCTCTTTATCTTTTACATTTGACATTCTGAATAATATGTGTCTTGGCGTAGGTCTATTTGGATTTATTCTTATTGGGGTACGGTGTGCTTCTTGGACATGTAAGTTCATTTCTTTCGTGAGAGTTGGGAAATTTTCAGCTATTATTTCCTCAAATATTCTTTCTGCCCCTTTTCCTTTCTCTTCCCCTTCTGGAACTCCCATGACATGTATGTTCTTGCGTTTAGTGTTGTCATTCCACTCTCTGAGCCCCTGCTCAATTTTTTCCATTCTTTCCTCTCTCTGTTCTTTTCTCTCTTCAATTTTAGCTGCTCTGTCTTCAGTATCACTTATTCTTTCTTCTATCATTTCAAGTCTGCTGTTGTATGCTTCAAATGTATTTTTTACTTCACCTATTGTGTCTTTCATTCCCATGAACTCCGTTACTTTTCTGTTCATGATTTCAAATTCTTCTTTACGTTCGCGCAATGACTTCTTGATGTCATTGACCTCTTTAACTATATTCTCTTTCATCTCATTAATTTGATTTTGGAAATGTGTGCTCATCTCACTGATTAGTTCTCTCAAATTCTGTATCTCTTCTGGGACTTTGCTGTATTCCTTTTCTTGGGCCATGTCTTCTATTTTCTTAGTATGGCCCATAATTTTTTGTTGGTGCTTAGGCATCTGGTTAGTTTGTATTTTACTTAGATGCTCTATCTCCTTCTCTTTTATGGGGTTATTAGTGGCAGGAGGCTGTGA
Organism: Tolypeutes matacus; assembly: GCA_026826555.1. Lineage (NCBI taxonomy): Eukaryota > Metazoa > Chordata > Mammalia > Cingulata > Chlamyphoridae > Tolypeutes > Tolypeutes matacus. The sequence goes on along the minus strand of JAKSZT010028529.1, from coordinate 1,395,022 downwards.
GTTACCACCGCTTTTGATTTTTGGCTCAATCTTGATTGTTAGGATTGTTCTGCTGGTTGCTCAAAACTGGGCACTGGACCCAGTAATTGGTTGTAGTGTCGTTTCCTAGGGTCTTGGGCAGGGAGGCTATAGAGGCCAGGAAAAGTCTCTCTTACTTATTAATTTTCTTATGTGCCCTTCCTTGGTATGCCAGGAGATGGCGCTTGTTGGCTGCTCTCAATTCAATGCCTGGTCGGAGCGTATTTGTTGTGACACAGACCAGATCAATGTGATAGAGCTTCCTGTCTGGGGGCTAGGAGCCCTGTGATTCAAACTTTCTGAGACAGTTCTCCAGACTTCTCTTGTAGCGCCCCCCTTTTCCCAGCTAGGAAATATTTCCACACCCTTCTGAATCCTCAACAATCAGTCCCTGTTAGTAGAGGAGGAGATTGGGAGGTTCGTATATCTTTAGCCCCTTGCAGGCTCCAAGGCAAACAATGGCGCAGCCCCACCCAGCCTGGAAGGGCTCTCGGGACAGGGCAGACCAAACCTGGGAGTCCAAAGCAGGGTCAGCCCCAGGCTCTCTCTCCCCTCTCCCCTCTCCCGTGGTGTCCTCAACAATTAGTCAAGGCTAGAAGAGAGGGAGGTTGGGAGGGTCGGATTTTTCCAGTCCTTTCTAGGCTCCCAGGGCAAACTGCTGTGTGGAAGGGTCTGTGGGGCTCTGCAGCCCAAATTTCAGGTCCGAACCTGAGTCAGCCTAAGGCTGTGTTCCTCTCTCTCCCCTTTCCGGGAGTGGCAGATCCCTGAAGCCCCCTTTGTCTGTGGTCGCAGGCCCAGGGGCCCGAGAATTCTGAAGAGTGTGGGGGAGGGTGCCAGCAGCAGCAGAAGCTGCTACTTGCAACTCACAGTTCTGTAGTCGCGATTTCCCTCTTCTGTCCCTCTCTCCTCTGGGTGGTGTGCAGCCTTCACCTGCTGTCCTAAACCCTAGAAGATGTTTTTCGGGGCTGCTTCAGCTTGTCCTCTAGCTATTTTTCTGGAGAAGAGATTCCTGTGTCTTACTAGTCCGCCATCTTCTCGGAAGTCCCTGAACTATCACTTTTATACCATTGGTCTATATATCTGTCTTTGTGCCAGTACCATGCAATTTTTTTTTCCTTCCCAAAGGTCATTTTATTGTAAAAGCATAAATACAACACTTACATAGAATCATTTAAGCAATGGATCCTCTCTTTCTGTTAAAAAGATATCTTTCAACCAATTGGGAAATTACGTTACAAGAATTGGGGACATGGGGGTGGTTACTGAATTCTGGGCTGGGAATGCTATTTTGGTTACTGTGACATTATAATAAGTTTTAAGATCTACCTTTTGGCTACTGTGAATAATGCTGTAATTATGAAAAGCCTTTTGAAAGTGAATCTATTGGTGTTGGTGACCTATTGGCTAAAGGAGAAATAACGGGAAAAAAAATTGAAGAAAGATGTCAAGATCTTAGCTTGAGCAGCTGGAGAGAAGGTGGCACAAGTAATGTCAGGATTAAGAGGAGGAATAAATCTAAAATGATTTCTGAACATCAAGCTGCAGATAGCCAGGACTGGCTGGAAAATTAGTCTGGAGCTCAGAAGACAGGTCAAAAGTAGTCATGTTGTGAGAAGGTTTGGTCAAGCACTTAAGAGATTTAGTGCTATTACTGCTGAATGTGACAGTCTGTCAGGATGCAGTTTAATTTTCCCTAAAGTGTGTGTATTTTTAGAGGAACTGCATAGATATATAAAGGAGAACACATAGAGGAGACCATGTCATATGCTTTCAAAAGACTCTTTAAAATGGAGAATATTAAATAAATATAATACAAGTTCTACCTAATGTTCAGATATTTTTGGGGGGGATGAGAGTGTCATATTTTCTGCACAAAAATTCCTAAAATTAAGCCAGAAAAGGAACTTTAGGAATTATGAAGTCTATCCCCCACTCTCCTACTACCCCCAGACCTCCATTCCCATTTTACAAGCAAGAAAACAGTCTGAAAGACTGCCACTTGTTTGACTGGTATAATAAAATCCACATTTTAAATTCCCAGTTTAGTGCACTTTTCACATATCATTCATAAATTTTTGGTGAGTTAGTCTTCTGATTCGCCAAAGGTCATTTTGTTATAACTTTTGTTTTGACTATTAAACTTAATTTAGAAAAGTCAAGAGAAAAAGGAAAACTCCAAGTCTATGGTATTTATCCATATTTTTGTTCTTTTCGTTGTTCTTCCTTCTTGATGTTCCAAGTTACCTCTTTCATCATTTCATTTCTGCCTCCTTTACTATTCTTTTGGGATAGGTCAGCTGGCAACAAATTCTCTACCTTATTTCCTCTTCATTCTGAAGGACATTTTCACTAGGTACAGAATTCTAGCTTGACAATTCTTTTCTTTCAACATTTGAAAAATGATAAGCCACTTCCTTCTGGCCTACATGGTCTCTGATGAGAAATTCACTATCATTCAAACTGTTTCACACCTTAGAATAAGATGCTGGTTCTCTCTCACAGCTGTTAAGACTTTTTCTTTGACTGTCAAGTTTCTTTGGGTTTACCGTATTTGGAGTTTGCCCAGCTTCTTGAATCTGATTGTTTCTGTCTTCTGCCAAATTTGGGGAATTTTTTGTCATTACTTCTTTGAGCAGTTTTCAGCCACACCATCTTTCTTCTCTCCTTTTAGGACTCCGATGACATGAATGGTAGATCTTCTGTTCTAGTCCCATAGGTCTCTGAGGTTCTATTTCTTATTTCCTATTCTATTTTCCCTCTTTGTAAAGACTGGAGAATTCTCTATTGTCCTATCTTCAAGTTCATTGATTCTTTCCTCTATCCTCTCCGTTCTGCCCACTCATTAAGATTTTTGTTTTGGTTATTGTATTTTTCAGTTCTAAAATTTCCATTTGGTTCTTCTTTATATCTTTTTATTTCTTTGCTGAGATTTTCTATTTATTTCAAGGATATTTCTAATTTCTTATTGAAAGCATACTTATGGCTGCTTTAAAATCCTTGTCAAATAATTCTAACATCCGTGTAATCTTGGTGTCAACATCTCTTGATTTTTCTCTCATTCAAGCTGAGATTTCCCTGGTTCTTGGCATGTCAGGTGGTTTTCAATTGAAACCTAAACATGTTGGTTATTATGAGACTCTGGATCTTAATAAATCTTCTATCACAGCATGCCCCCTGTGGAGAGGGGGATGGTCACCTCACTCCTGCAAAATGGGGGTGGAAGTCCAACCTCCCCATGTGGTCTCCACTGACATCACAGGGTAGAGGGCCTTGTTACCACCTGGTGGGGGTGAAAGTCCTGGCTCCCTGTAACTCCCTACTTGGCCTTCACTGTCACTACAATGACAGAGAGGATGGGTGTCTATCTTTCCAACGGTGGAAAAATAGGCTCCTTGTTTGGCCTTTGTTGGTATGTATGGGCCCATAGTTCTTTCTGTAGTATTTGGCTAGAATACAGTGGTTATTGTTTAAAAGTTTTGTCTTGATAGGCTGCCCTTTTCCTGTCCTGTCTTGTGGCTAGAGAGAAAAGGTTTTTCTTGGGGTTTTTCCAGTTTGTGCCTGTTGGTGTTTCTAGGTTGCCAACTTCTACAATACCCAGTCTGGAATACATGTAGGAAAAAAAAAACTCAGAGTTCACTGGCATGTCATTCCTAGGCTCCCATAGTCCCTTAGTGGACTGCCTTCTTCTCCCTACCTTTCAGAGTTTTCTCATGATTTTTAAATATATAATGTCCAGGATTTTTAGCTATACCTAGCATGAAGAAGAGGAAAAAGTAACTTTCATCTCTCTTTTTTTTTTTTTTAAGATTTTTATTTATTTATTCATTTATCCCCCCCCCCCTTGCTGCTTGTGCTCTCTGGGTCAGCTAACCACGCCATGCGGGCGGGCTTGCCTTCACCAGGAGGCCCCGGGAACCGAACCCGGGACCTCCCATATGGTAAACGGGAGCCCTACTGATTGAGCCACAGCTGCCTCCCACTTTCATCTCTTTTTAATTAAAAAAAAAAAAAAAAGTTTCTCCTTTTCTAGTCTACTTCTAAAGCTGTATTCTGTTGTGTTTATTTACTCTGTGATCCTTCTAGATTTGTCTTCAATTCTGAACACTGTTCTTAACATTGGAAAAATTCACTCCTACTTGACTGTAAAAGTGTGGAAATGGATAGAGTTGATGGTAACACATGATAGTGAGTAGCTGCTGGTTTATAAATGGGATTGTGGCTGAATAGAGTAGTCTAGGAATGTAAATGTCAACTGAAAAGAAGCTAGAGTAATCTAGGGACTGAATAACACAGTGAAACCAGAGGTAGATGAGAATTGTGGTTAACAGTACAAATTCAAGAATGTCCTATGAACTAGAACAGATGGCCATCACTATTGTAGGACAGTGGGAATGTGGAGAAGCATGGGAAAAATACAATTAATGTAACCTATGGACTATAGTTAACAGTAATACTGTAATATTTTTGCAACAATGCCAAAGATGTACTGTGTTAATAAAATGGGGATATGGAAAAAATATGCCAAATGTAGGCTATGGACCATAGTTAGTGGTAACAGTCTGATGATATTATCTAATAATCTGTAACAAATGTTCCACAATAGTGTGATGTATTGGTGAAGGGGTTACACCCATATGCATGACTGTTTTGTAAGTTCAAAAATTCTGTAATAAAAATATATTTTTAAAAACTTCTTTCCTAATTTAGAGCATCTCATTTCTGAGTTTTTCTAGCTCTGGTTACATTGTTCTTTCATATCTTATTATATTTTAGCTCATATTAAATATTGGATTACAGTTTTCATCAGTTTTGTGAGCATATTTTTCTGTTGTGCTTTCATGTCTTTACTCTTTATTCTTTTTTCTTAGAACTTTCTATGAGATTTGTCCTTGATGTTTTTCTGTAGAGTAAAATTGCTTTTCCCTGAACTTTTACACAAGGCTTGATTTAGGATAGTTTTTTGAATTTCTCAGTTCTAGAGCTACCTCTTCAGTTGTTTCAGTGTAATGTTCTAAAATATGGCAGCTTACTTGCTGGGAACTCCTAGCTCTGTTCCCTTCCCCCACTGTTATATGGACTTTCTTTTAGTTTGTTATATGGTCCCTGTCCTTCTCAATCTGAATTATATTCTCAGCAGTTTCTCCTCAGTGCAGAACTTTCTCCTACAGTTCTTTAGCAGTAAAACTTTGGCTGTTCATCTTGAGAGTAAGGCACAAACTGCTAGAGCCCCTTCAGATCCCACTACAGATCTCTTGAGCTCACCCTACTACTAGAATATGAAAAACCCTTTCCAATTCTCTCCTGTTAATTGGTTCGCTGAGATTTAAAGTGAGTATCTGGTAGTTCTATTGGCATTCTCAAGCCTGCCAATTGCCCCACTGCTTCCCTTTGCTTACTTCTGCATTGATGCTACTATCACACAAGTCTGATAGCTGTCAATCCCCACCCATTCTTGGGATACCTTTTTACCAAGTTTTATTATAGATGTTGCTCATGTGCTTTTTGTCTTGCTATCTTAATTTTTTTGTGTGATTTTAGAAGTACACTGGCAAAGATTCAGAAATTGTGCCACCACTGCCATTATTCCAGAATCCCTTAAAGAATAGTGTTATTTTTTGGACAAGCTTTATTAAAAGAAAATGTTTAAGAAAAAAATTCCAGGGCTTAAAATTATCATAAGTAAGTGTTGATAAATTTCTTTTAAAAATCAACCTCCATAGATAATCCCACAGTAACAACACATACTCTCCCTTTAAGACGAGTGGCACGAGATCAGCAAATGAAATTTGATACCTGGGAAATAATAGACACTGGCATAATCTCCACTAGCAAACCAAATTCAAACCATTTGACCTAATGGAAATGTTAATTAAACTAAGAAGTAAAGTAATTCTCTATCTATACAGATCCTATTACTTAGACCTAAAGCAAAATATCAGAGACAATTTCTGGAAAGGATGAATATTTGCTCATAATGATAGAGAAGTCTATGCAGCTCCTAATTTTAAAAATTAAGCATATTTTTCTCTGATGGTGGAATTACTAATGATTTCTTGTTTCTTTTTTTGCTTATCTCTATTTTACAAATTTGCAAAATGGAAAGCTAAGCTTCTCACAAAAATGTTTAAATCAACTTACGCTAGAACCATGTTGTAATCTGAGTGGTTGAACATATATCCTCCAACAACCCACATTATATTTCCATTGACCACAGCTTTATGAGATGCTCTGGGGAGCTTTAGGTTAGAATATTCCTCTTGAATCCAAAATGACTGGTTAGCTGGTACAGGAATTGAACATCCAGGACCTAATAAAATGTAATAAATAAGTTCACAAAATGCAGCTTTAAAATTATTTCATTTCAACTTCTAATCCTCTACATGTAACAAAAATTTAAAGACTACTTAATCTTTCTCTTAGTATCTAAACATCACACAAGTCCCTTTAATTTGTGCTCTCAATTGTACTTAAGCTTTTCTATTGGGGACTACCCAGGGTAATCCATCAGCTGTCCGTCTCCTGGCAAGTCAAGAAACTTAAACAAACAGATACAAAAGACAGAACCCATTCTGGGGAGGTTTGGCTTCTGCTCCAACATTGGCATAGTAGTAGGTACTTCTATTATTTAATGCCTTGAGGTCAGCCAAACCCAGCAAAGTATTAGGGAAGGGCAATCAGACAGTGGCTTAAAAACAACTTGACTTTTTGTAAACCTACAACTTCTCTAATTAAAAACAAAACAAAAACTTGAGAAAAGCATTTAAACAAGCACATTTCCTTTCAAAATAAAAGGGTTCTGAGGAAGCAGTAAGTGTATAAAGAAAAGCACTAAATCAGTAACAGCTGCCATCATCCACACCTTAAAAAATTCTTTAAAGCTTCTGTAATAATCTTTTTCTGTAGATAATTCCATTAGCTTGACTCCTTTAGGATTCTAATGTATAACAGATCCCAGTTTCCTCAGGAAGTTTCTGAGGAAGCACCATTATTGTCAGCTCTCATTCCACTTCCCAGATTGATTCTCTGCTAAGGCTTCTAAAGGCCGAGACTAAATTTTCCAACTTTCAAGAATGAGCCACAAAGAATGTCAAACCAATCCACAATTCTAAAGAGATGGCAATGTGAAATCAAAAGATGTATAAGAAGCTGAATAAAAGGATATGAAAACTTAAATGCTGCCTGACGTTTTATTAACATAAATGGTATACATACTAAGAATAAAGTAAATCCATAATTTATTAAATGGGGAACGTTCTGTAAATTGAAAGAAGCACCTACCCTGCCACTCTGAAAAGCATGAGCATCCTCTGACGTCACTCGAGTTGCAGACGCCTCGATGGGGAAACCCACAGTTTTGTACACAATGAGGAATATCGCATGCGTCACCTTTCCAGTTTTCAGAACATTCACACTGAACAGTATTGCTGACGTTACTGAGCTTACATTCTCCTCGACCTGAGCAATTATTCGGACACATGTCAAAACTAGGAAAACAGGGGAAAAATTAAGTCAAAACAAAGCAACACTTCTATTAACAGAACTCCTCCTGCACAAAATTTAAGAGTCTCGCTGTTTTTGCAGTTCGTTCAACAAGCATAATTGCAGCATTTAAGATTCAGCCCAAATGGGGTCATCAACATTGCATAGCTAGGGGCTCAGATGCAAGTGATGAAATTGAATCAACCCTACTTGATCTCACACTGAAGAGCAGGGGTCCATGAGCTTGAATTAAAATTCAAAAACACATTCTTCCTGTGGGGATGTGTTGGTGTGGGTGTGATGTATTTATTAAATAATACA
>JAKSZT010028529.1:1347738-1372204 GCA_026826555.1 Tolypeutes matacus | reverse complement strand
TAGTTTCTCATAATATCCTCTTATGATTCTTTTTATTTCTGTGAGGTAATTTGTAATTTCTCCCCTTTCATTTCTGATTGTATTTAATTGCATCTTCTCTCTTTTTTTCTTTGTTAGTCTAGCTAGGGGTTTGTCAATTTTATTGATCTTCTCAAAGAACCAGCTTTTGGTTTTGTTGATTTTCTCTATTGTTTTTCTGTTCTCATTTTCATTAATTTCTGCTCTAATTTTTATTACTTCTTTCCTTCTGCTTGCTTTGGGATTGGTTTGCTGTTCTTTTTCTAGTTTCTCTAATTGTTCAATTAAATCTTTGAGTTTAGCTCTTGCTTGTTTTTTAATATAGGCATTTAGGGCTATAAATTTCCCTCTCAAGACTACCTTCGCTGTATCCCATAAGTTTTGATACGTTGTATTCTCATTTTCATCTGTCTCAATATATTTACTGATTTCACTTGCAATTTCTTCTTTGACCTACCAAATATTTAGGAGTGTGTTGTTCAGTCTCCACACATTTGCACACTTACTCTTCTCCTGTCTGTTATTGATTTCTAGTTTCATTGCATTATGATCTGAGAAGGTGTTTTGTATAATTTCAATCTTTTTATATTTATTGCGAGCTGTATTGTGACCTAAATTGGCCTATCCTGGAGAAAGATCCATGGGCACTTGAGAAAAATGTATAACCCGCTGAGTTTGGATGCAGTGTTCTGTATATGTCTGTTAGGTCTAACTTGTTTATCATATTGTTCAAGTTCTCTGTTTCCTTGTTGATCTTCTGTCTAGGTGTTCTATCTAATGATGTGAGAGGGGTGTTGAAGTCTCCAACGATTATTGTAGAAATGTCTGTTTCTCCCTTCAGTTTTGCCAGAGTTTGTCTCATATATTTTGGGGTACCCTGGTTAGGTGCATAGATATTTATGACTTCCTGGAGGATAGTCCCTTTTATTAATATATAATGGCCTTCTGTATCTCTTATCACTTTTTTGCATATAAAGTCTATTTTGTCTAATATTAGTATAGCTACCCCTGCTCTTTTCTGTTTACTATTCGCGTGGAGTATCTTTTCCCAACCTTTTACTTTCAGCCTGTTTATATCCCTGGGTCTGAGGTGAGTTTCTTGTAAGCAGCACATGGATGCCTCATGTTTTTTCATCCATTCTGACAGCCTGTATCTTTTGATTGGGGAATTTAATCCATTCACATTCAATAATATTACTGTAAATGCACTATTTATTTCCTCCATTTTATTCTTTGGTTTTCATATGTCATCTTGTTTTTGTCTCTCTTTTTACTCTTTTGGTTATCCTTTCTGCTTTTCTTTCTTCTATACTCTACTCCAAGCCTCTCTCTCTCCTGTCTTTTTCTTTCAGGTTTTAAGGCTTCCTTTAATATTTCCTGCAAAGGTGGATTCTTTTTTGCAAACTCTCTTAGTTTCCGTTTGTGAATACTTTATATTCACCTTCATATTTGAAGGACAATTTTGCTGGATAAAGAATTCTTGGCTGGCAGTTTTTCTCTTTCAGTTTCCTGATTGTATCATACCACTGTCTTCTTGCCTCCATGTTTTTTTTTTTTTTTTAGATTTTATTTATTTATTCATTTATCCCCCCCTTGCTGCTTGTGCTCGCTGGGTCAGCTAACCACGCCGCGCGGGCGGGCTTGCCTTCACCAGGAGGCCCTGGGAACCGAACCCGGGGCCTCCCATATGGTAAACGGGAGCCCCACTGATTGAGCCACAGCCGCTTCCCCCTCCATGGTTTTTGAAGAGAAATCTGCTCTAAGTCTTACTGGACATCCTTTGTATATTATCGCTTGCTTCTCTCTTGCTGCTCTAAGAATTTTCTCTTTATCTTTTACATTTGACATTTTGAATAGTATGTGTCTTTTTTTTTTTTTTTTTTTTTTTTTTTTTTACCGAGAGGTCCCGGGGAACGAACCCGGGTCCCTCCATATGGGAGAGGGACGCCCAACCAGTTGAGCCACATCCGACCCCTAGTATGTGTCTTGGTGTAGGTCTATTTGGATTTATTTTCATTGGGGTACGGTGTGCTTCTTGGACATATAAGTTCATTTCTTTCGTGAGAGTTGGGAAATTTCAGCTATTATTTCCTCAAATACTCTTTCTGCCCTTTTTCCTTTCTCTTCCCCTTCTGGAACTCCCATGACACGTATGTTGTTGTGTTTTGTGTTGTAATTCAACTCTCTGAGTCCCTGCTCAATTTTTTCCATTCTTTTCTCTCTCTGTTCTTTTCTCTCTTCAATTTTAGCTGCTCTGTCTTTGGTATCACTTATTCTTCCTTCTATCATTTTGAGTCTGCTGTTGTATGCCTCAAATGTGTTTTTGACTTCACCTATTATGTCTTTCATTCCCATGAACTCTGTTACTTTTCTGTTCAGGATTTCAAATTCTTTGCGTTCCCTCAATGTCTTCTTGATGTCATTTATCTCTTTAACTATATTGTATTTCATCTCATGAATTTGATTTTGGAAATTTGTTCTAATCTCACCGATTAGTTCTCTCAAATTCTGCATCTTTTCTGGGACTTTGATGTATTCCTTTTCTTGGGCCATGTCTTCTATTTTTTCAGTATGGCTCGTAATTTTTGCTGGTGTTTAAGGCATCTGGTCAGGTTGTATTTTACTCAGATGCTCTATCTCTTTCTCTTTTATAGGGTTTTAGTGGCAGGAGGCTGTGAGTTACCACAGCTCTTTGATTTTTGGCTTAACCTGGATTGTTAGGGTTGTCCTGCTGGTTGCTCAAAACTGGGCACTGGACCCAGTAATTGGTTGTAGAGTTGTTTCCCAGGGCCTTGGGCAGGGAGGCTATAGAGGCCAGGAAAAGCCTCTTCTATTTATTTTTAATTTTCTTATGTGCACTTCCTTGGTCTGCCAGGAGATGGCGCTCATTGGCAGCTCTCAATTCAATGCCTGGTTGGAGTGTATTTGTTGTGAAACAGACCAGATCAATGTGATAGAGCATCCTGTTTGGGGGCTAAGAGCCTTGTAATTCAAACCTTCTGAGATAGTTCTCCCGTCTTCTCTGGTAGCCCCCTCCCTTTTCCCAGCTAGGAAATATTTCCACTCCCTTCTGAATCCTCAACAATCAGTCCCTGTTAGTAGAGGAGGAGATTGGGAAGTTTGTATATCTTTAGCCCCTTGCAGGCTCCAAGGCAAACAATGGTGCAGCCCCACCCGGCCTGGAAGGGCTCTTGGGACAGGGCAGACCAAGCTTGCCAGTCAAAAGCAGGGTCAGGCCCAGGCTCTCTCTCCTCTCTCCTGTGGAGTCCTCAACAATTAGTCTAGGCTAGAAGAGAGGGAGGTTTTAAGGGTCAGATTTCTCCAGTCCTTCCTAGGCTCCCAGGGCAAACCACCGTGTGGAAGGGTCTGTGGGGTTCTGCAGCCCAAATCTGTGGGTCAGAACCTGAGTTAGCCTCGGCTGTGTCCCTCTCTCTCCCCTTTCCGGGAGTGGTAGATCCCTGGAAGCCCCTTTGTCTGTAGTCGCAGGCCCAGAGGCCGAGAATTCTAAAGAGTGGGGGGGAGGGTGCCGGCAGCAGCCACCGCTGCTGGTTCCAAATCACGGTTCTGTTGTCACGATTTCCCTCTTTTGTCCCTCTCTCCTCTGGGTGGTATGCAGCCTTCACCTGCTGTCCTAAACCCTACAAGATCTTTTTCGGGGCTGTTTCAACTTGTCCTCTAGCTATTTTTCTGGAGAAGAGAATCCTGTGTCTTACTAGTCCGCCATCTTCCCAGAATGGTTAGATTTTTAAACTTTACTATCACCATTACCACCAGCTCATTGCAGAAACCCCTAAATCCTTCCCTCTCTTTGTAGTCTGCTCCACAACCCACAAGTCAACCTCCTACCACTCTCCCCTCCCTCATTGGCCCCATCCGCCATGCTGCATCTCCTACCACTCTCCCCCCTGCCCCCCCTTCCTCATTGGCCAGGACACTCCCACCTCAGGGCCAGGACAATTTTCAATGCTTCCACCTCAGGGCCAGGACAATAATCAATGCTCATCCACCCTGACCTGGAAATTCCAGTGACTTGCAGAAGAAACACCTGCTAAATGTCACAAAGACAGACAAGAGTCCTCAGGGAAGCACCATCAGAATGACATAGCTGGAACTCCTAAATGCCCATCCACAGGAACTTGGTTAAATGAGTCATCATATATCTGTAGGTCTTCACGAGTGAGGAGCTCATTAAGGCATTCTGAGAGTGGAAAAAAGTAAGCTACAAAACAACTGGCCTAGTATATGTATAGGTTTCATGCATTTATATAATGGCATATAAAAGTATGACAATGAGAATTTTTAATTTAAAAACAGAACTCTAGGAGTCTTACAGCCCTGAAGGTGCCCTGGGGGTTACAGAGCAGTGAAGCATTTTCTAAGATTTATTCATCTAATAAATACCTACTAAGCACCCACTACATGTAAGGCACTGTTCTAGGTACCAGGGATACAACAGTGACGAAAGCTGTCATGGAGTTCATGTGAGGGAAACAACAAATCATCCTAGAAACAGCCCCCTCGCCCACCCCATCACATATAGATATCATTCCCGGCAGAGATAAATGCTATGAAGGGAAACTGTAAAAGAACAGAAGGTAGAGATGGCATTGGAGAGGGCATGCTGGAAGAGGTGACATGTGATCAGGGACCTGAGTGACGGCTTCAACCTCTTTATGCTGGCACTGGTTCTGCACACTAGCACCCCTTGAAAATGGGTATGTCAAGCGCAATCGCCCAATGAGAGAAACTGGCACAGGAAAGGGTTTGGGCCTCAATCACGTGGTACCCTGCACTCCACTATCGTAGCATGAATGCCAGCAGCGAGGAGCAGGCGCCAGTCCTGGAACCGTCTGCCTGCGCAGGTCACTGGCATCCCCAGCTCCATCCTCTGCTTGCTGCGATGTGGCGACGACCGAGCTGTTGAGCACATGCCGTGCTCCGGCAGTGCTCGCACTAGTAGGTGCTCCGTAGGTGCTAATTCATGTGTGGACATTTACCTGCAGGACCGGTGGCAGAACTGGGGGAGGGAGAAGGGTGGGAGGCTGTCTTCTGGCCACAAGGCTACAGGAAGTGGATCAGCTTCAAACCATGACACCTTTGGAGTGTGCCAACGTCTCCCAGTGGATTTCAGTGTGAAAACAACTGGTTTTTGACAAAAATAAACTTTTGCAGTCTCAATCCAGCATGCACGGCAATGGCAGGCGTGTGGGTGTGGAAGAGAGGCTACAGATGTGCCACTCAGCTGCCACCCAGTACCGCCTCTACCGCCTGTGCCTGCCCCCATGTTGATGAGTAAAGGCAGCCAGTTGTTCCTCTTGAGGAAATCAATAACTGCCTGCCCTGGGGTTCGTCACAATTTCTTATTTTAAACACAGAGAAACATTGTTTAAAGTAATTTTTGAAAATCCCTGGTCTGAGATATTTTTTAACGAACCTGAAACTCAACATAACCGTCCCAGGTAGACATGGGCTCTCAGAACATACTGAGGGCTCAAACAACTTTACCAACACTATATATTTTTACTGGTCATCCTCGGTTTCACAGATCTTGCTTTTTGCAGGATCGTACATTTTCAATGGTAGAGTTGTAGAAGAAAAGCCAGATTCCTAAGATCAGGGGCCAGAGGCCAGGGGTGAGCAGGGTCTACACCTTCTGCTTGTGAAGGAGGGTCCAAAAACATCAAAGAGATGCTTCCCTTGGAGCAGCGTGGTTTCAATCACGTGCTGGACAGACTGACTGACCCCTGCTTCCACAAGACTTCCTTTAAGAGCTCTTCATCATAGCTAAAGAATTGCCCCATCTACATAAGATCTTCTTAAAAGAAAAACTCGAGAAGAACAATGTTCTTTTGAAGAATGTTCTTGGGGGAGTGGGGGCTCCATCACCTCTCCCACCACCCCTGCATCTCTCACCACATATCCTAGCGAGGGCCCGCTCCACAAAAGTGCTCCGTGTACGCATCTGCTAAATGCGCCACAACATCATTACATGGTCAAACTGGAAAAGACTGAGAGAAACTCGTCCAGGGGTTCTCAAGGGTGACTAGTAATGGACCTCTATTTTTCAAACAAATTTTACTCAAAACTTCAGTACATGAAACAGATAAATGTGATCAAACAGTTCAAAGTCAGATTAAACTTCATAGTTTGCAATACACCAAGAGAGAATACCGGGTGAACTACACAGCACAACCCCTTCATTTTAGGTTTCAGAAGCACTGAAATGACCTCTTCAAGTACACACAGAGACTCGGGCAGAATCCAGATTAAAACACCACATCCTTCAAATCTTGTGTGGTTCTTTTCTTTATTGTTATTGGTTCCTGGCTGACCTCTTGGCCACTGGCCCTCTCCACCCCAGCCACCCAGTACCACTGGGCTGACTTTCCTGTCCCAAGCCCTCCTGACCACAGGCCTTCGGGCCTACAACAGGGGCCCTCAAGTTGCTCTGCCCATCAGTGCTCTAGGAATGTTTCTGCTTTGGGTAAATTTCAAGTTTTAAGTATATGTATTTTCACACTATAATTTTAGAAAATTCACACCCAAGTATGTCATAAGTTAAATTTTAACACAATCAGTACAACCGTTTATACTACAGTTAACCACTTTTTATAGAAATCTAAGAATTCTCCCATCTTGGCACATATGCTTTAACTTCTCTTAAAAGCCCCTGATTAGAACAAGCACAGCCTTCCCCTTGTGTTGCTGTTGTTGGTGTGGAATCTGCATGTCCACTCATCAAATATGCCACTATGCTGCACATGAACCACGGGCTTAGACCCCCATTTGGCTCATATTCCTGCAAGGGCTACTGGTAAGCTGATTCAAAATACCGGGCACCTAACGAACGCAGTGACAAGTGAACCCCCAACAAGTACTGTCATGCTAATACCATAGGTCATTTTTGGGCTTGTGGTGGCATTTTGGGTGCCTCTTGCTATAACACGAGGCAGGCCTCATTGCTGGCATGAAGGTATGCAAGCCCCCAACATATGCACAACGACCTTTTAAATGTCTAGCATGGCCTTGCCCTTTGGCCCCAGAAAGTGGCTTTGAAAATGGCCTTTGAAACCCAGAAAAGGGCCACAGTTCTCAGTTCAAAGATATGCGGGAGAGATTTAAGCTGGGGTGGGGTGGGGTGGGGGGAACGACAGTCCCTGATCACCTCTGCCCTTTGGCTCCTTGTGTACTGTCTACTCTGCTACCTTCTCATCATGTGGGATGTCAACCAGGCTAGTCCACGTGAGGAACACAAAAAGTATTTACTGAACTGACTTCTTTAAAGCCAGGGAAACAAATCTAGAAAGTCATATGCAGATGAAAATCAAAACTGACTGACAACTATGGTTCCCTAAGGGAATGTGCATTTTAGAAAAATGTATTTTAAAAATCCTCTATCGAGTAAAAGGAAGAAAAAGATTTGAATTCCCAAATGGTAAGAAACATGAAACATAACAGTCATTTATTGTTAATGAAAACTCAAGTATCAAAACAATTAAGAATACCCCATACATTTGGTGTTCAACTGCTTTGTTTAATTACTAATATAGAATATACTTGTTGGAAAAAATCACCATACATAACTATACGTTCCTCATTCTTTGCAGGTAACCACTCTCCGTTTTATGTGTATCCTTCCAGAAAGTTTCCCTTATCCTTATTAATGCACATGTGTAAACACACACACACACACACACACGCATGCACCATTCAACTTAAATCCAACAAGGAGCTCCTGAAGCCTGACCCATTGAGGGACACGGCAAGGAACAAGGTAGACATGAGATTTAAATTTTTCCCAGAAATGGTATCATTCAGTACATTGCTCATCAAACATTAAAAAATGTAAACGTCACCACCACCACGAGGGCAGGTAAATGTGATACTACTATCACAATTTTAAGGGCCAGAAACAAGGAGACAAACAAGTAATGTGCCCAGAAAGTTACATAGCAGCTAGAAGAGGCCGTGTCAGAACTAGCACGCAAATCAAAGGGCTCCAAGCCTAAAACTCTTTTCACAAGATAAAGACCCTAAGTGGTAATAAAGGTAAGTCACTAAGAACTGCAATCTAAGAGATAAGTCTAAAGTCAGAAATCAAATAACAATTGACAGGAATTTATATGACCGAGCTTACCTAAAAGCAGCAACTAGTGGTGCGTAAATTGAGTCCCCATCATAAACGTATAAATGGTCCCAACTACACTCTGTAGCAAAGTGATTGAAACGAAGTCTCATTATTCTGTTTGGCCTGAAAAGAATAAAAAAGTAATTTATATTAAAGTAATCAACATAATCATCAAACATTTAAGAAGATATATATATAAAGAACTTACATGGAGAGAAGCAGCTGATAGTATAAACAGCACTCCTTGAGGAGTCAACAATTTATTGAGCACTTACTACATGGGAAAGACCACTAAACAAGCAATGATAAGCACAGCAGATGTGGCCCATGCTTGCCCTTCCATTTCCACCCTTCCATGCTCAACTTAAGACCCCACACTTGCTCCTTTCACAAACACACCGCCAACCCCCCAGCCGCTCTGCCCTTCTGCCTTTGCCCAGCACTGCCTGCAAAGCCCTTATCTGCTCTGACTCTGCACCCAAAGAAAAGCGAGCAGTGCTGGAGACAGTTGCCCCCGTGCAGCCCGGTGCCAGTACTGGTCAGTGCTGACCAACTGGCAGGCCCTCCTCTGCCTGCCCTGCCACTCCTCCTCTCAAGGACCATCACAAACCACCCAGGCACACCTTTCTGCTCATGCCCAGCACCTGTGAAAATCTCGCAAATTCCCATCTTCCAAAATAGATAAACCTATCTACTCCTACTTCTCTTAAAACTTCAGCCTCTCCCACACAACTAGAACCTTCCCATCTACTTAAAGCACCACATATTTTATAAAACAAAAAAGCAAAGTCTCAAATCCTAACTCTCCCTTCAGCTGCTACCCACTCAGACCTTTCTCCTCTTAATAGGGAAACTTCGCTTTCTCTGTTTTCTCATCTCCTTCACACTCTAACCTGGCTTCAGCCCAAACACTGAATCTAAAAAGCTCTTGGAAATATCACCAGATTGCTAAACCCTAGTGATTTTTCCAGTCTTCATCTGACTTCCTTTAACCCCTAGAAACCACTCAACTCCCTAGATTTTCAGGGCACTTCCCCCAGCTTCACTCCAGCTCCTCTGGCCAGGCCCCGGTGCCTATGAGGAAGATGCTGCACCAGTGCCTCCTGCTGTGGCAGGACCAGCACGAGGCACAGGGTCTGACCCAGAGGGGCGGCCAGCAGGGCAGTGAGGTTTGCCAAACTTCCACGTCAGGGCTCTTCAGGTCCCAGCCAGACCCCCAGCGAAGCGGGCGCCTGTCAAGGCTCAGTGCAGGCTCACGCACAGCCACGGACCACACAGCCGGGCTCAGGAAGGCCAGCGCCAGCCTTCAGAAGTGCAGGTGTGCACTTTCCTACCTGACAGCGCCACGTGGGGGTCTCAGAGCACCTCAAACTCCCAGCGCAGCCTGACCAGACTGACCCAGCGACCCAGCCCAACCAACGTTCCCAACAGGCAGCCAGTTCGCGGAGGCAGAGCAGGCCTTCACACCCAACATATTCCATTGGCTTTATTTTCTTAAACTGTTTATCGTGGAAAATTTTGAAATATATATAAAAGTAGAAAGAAAAGTATAATGAACTTCCATGTACCCATCACCTGGTTTTAAACATCAGCAATACATGGCAAATCTTGTCTCATCTGTACCCCTTTCCATTTCCACCTGTCTTCTCCCACCTTGAATTGTTTTAAAGCAAATCCCAGGCTTCTTGTCATTTCACCCATAAATATTTCAGTATGTACTTTGAGGTGATACGGACTCATTTTATTTTATTTTTTTTAGGAGGTACCAGGGATTGAGCCCAGGACGTCTCGTACATGAGAAGCAGACGCTCAACCACTGAACTACACCCTCTCCTCATTTTATTTTTTAACAAAGATACAAAACCATTATCATGCCTAACAAAATTAAAAATAATTACACAATATTACATAATATCCACTTGGTTTTCATATTTCTCCCACTATCTCATATACATCTTTTAATTTTCATTAGTTCAAATCAGAATTCAAACAGTATCTGTACATCACAGTTGCCTGGTATGTTATTTAAATCTCTTTTAGTCTATAATATATAATAGTTCATCTTCTACCTCTTTCCCTTTTCCTTTTTTTATTTTTATAATTTTTTCCCTTCTCCTTTTTTTATTTTTATAATTTTTTTAAAAGTTTTTTTTTTTATTTTTTATTTAACCACCCCCCCATGCCCCCCATGGTTCTCTTGTTTCTCTGCTCCTTGTCTGCTCGCCTTCTCCAGAAGGCACCAGGAACCAAACCCGGGACCTCCCACACTGTAGGTGCCCAACAGCCTGAGCCACAGCTGCTCCCCACAGGCTGCGGTGTCTGCTGGCTTGCAGCATCTAGTTCATTTGGGTGGGTGCAGCGTCTAGCTTGTCTTCTTTAGGAGGCACCAGGACCCAAACCCAGGACTTCCCATGTGGTAGGCAAGCACCGAACTTGTTGAGCCATGTCCGCTTCCCTTTCCCTTCTCTTTTTGAAGAAACCAGATCATCTGTCCTGTAGAATTCCCCACCTTCTGAATTTGGTTGATTTCTATGCAGTCCAAGAAAAGTTCTGATAACTCCTAAATTTAAATTTCCAAGCCAGACCTTACCTCTCAACCCCACCTGAGTCATATAAACTGACTTCCAGACATAGCACTTTGCATGTCTCTCCAGCATCAGAGATAGATCATGTCCTCAATTACAGGCTGATTCTCCCTCTAAACCTATTCTTTCCCCTGAACATGGCACCCCCATCTGCTCATGGCAGAAACCTGGGAGTCATCTTACTCCAGCATTCCAATACATTACTAAGCTCTGTCTACTCGATTTTCAAAATATATTTCAAACTTGGCCATTTTCCTCCACCTTCACTACCACCAGCCTAGTCCAAGTTAACATCACCTCTAGCTTGGCCTACTAAAATAATCCCCCATTATCCACAAATAATCCAGTCTCAGTCACCACAGTAAGGTATGCAACATGGAAATTTGATGCCATTCCCCATTTAAAACCAATTTGTAGATCTCATTACTCTACAGACAAAAGCCCAAATTCTAACTATGCTAGCATGGCCTTCTCATGCCCACACCCCCCACCCCCAGTTTCTACCCTCCCTCACCTGCTCCTAGTTCTAAGGAGACTCACAGAACACTCCTTACCTGGCCGCCTCCTTCTCCTCCTTCATGTCTCAGCTCAGTGCCACTTCCTCAATGAAGATGTCTGATTTGTACATCAGGCCTTGCACCCACAGACCTTTCCTCTAGCTGTGTGATGTGATTAACATTTGTCTCCCAACAGACAGTAAGCTCCCTGATGGAAGGGACTGTGCCTGTTTTCAATCATCATTGTATCCCCAGTAAATACTTAGCCCGCATAACAGCTTTACTTAACTTTTCCCCATAAAGGCCCTTGAAAAATTATTCCAATTTTGTGATGACGCTTTTTTCCCTTTTTAAAAAAATGTATAAAGAAGGCATTTTCACCCAAAACTAAATAAATATACCAAGAATAATATTTCAAAATTATTTGATCGCTTCTAGTCAAAAATACTTTATGGAGCACATGTGACCTACACATAACATTCAGATGAACCCAGCATTTTGCTCCTGTGAGCCTCCACCCGCTGTACGTGTGCAGTACGGCCACGTCTGGGACACTTGACCTTGAGACTTTATTTTGCCCTGGCAGTGTTTTACTTGCTAAAACTTTAAACTATTGTATGCATGCAAGATAGCCACTCATCACCTAAAAGGTTGAAAAAATTATGCAGACAACAGACGGTCCCTTCCAGAAAATGACACCCTCATACCCACTCCTCTAATGGATACCAAGTATTTCTTCCTCCTTCTGTGAGTAAAATAAACCTTCACAACAGTTCAAGTACAAACTGTATTTAGTTTCAAACTGTTATTGCTGCTTTTCTTTTAATATACTTTCATTTCATTGTTCATCTGATATATTTTTCTGTCTATGAAAACTGTATGGGCATTTTAGGGTTGAGATAGAACACATCATCATTTTTCCATTGCAATTAATAGAAATGAAATTAAAAAATTAATGGAAATAATTTTTCATTTAACAGTTTTTCTTTAGCAGCAAGGTTTTTAGGAATAATTAAAACATTAAAGGGAAGCGGCTGTGGCTCAATCAGTAGGGCTCCCGTTTACCATATGGAAGGCCCCGGGTTTGGTTCCCGGGGCCTCCTGGTGAAGGCAAGCCCGCCCGCACGGCGTGGTTAGCTGACCCAGTGAGCACAAGCAGCAAGGGGGTGATAAATGAATAAATAAATAAAATCTTAAAAAAAAAAACAAAAAAAAAAACATTACACAAGGGATCGATGCACTGAATGAATTCAATGAATAAATACTACAGAGGCAATCACAGTATTTCATCTTTCATTTTTACTTCTACCCACAGAAAATATAATAGGATAAAAACAATCCATAACTAAAGAACAAAATATAAGCCTCATAAAAAAATAACTATACTTTAAAAGCTCCATCTCTGAAAATAGCAAAATTCAAATTTTTAATTTTGACAGTTGCTTTCTGAATTAGTGTTTAAAAGAAATAATATAATTCTCTTTAAGTGGTATTTGGATAAAAATCTTTACATACCCAGGAAGAGAGTCAACTGTTTATCCTAGGTGCTGTGGACATAAACGTGAACGAGACAAACAACTTCTCTACTGCACCTCATCGTTTAAGGAAGCCTTTCAATGCCAATTATATCCTGATGAGGCCTAAATATATTTCTTAGGGGTAGGCCTCTCCTCTAGTCCACATTGTCAAGTAAACAACTAAAAAAATACATAAACAAATTAACGCATGTGGTGATGAGGACAGTGAAGAACCTGCAAGACTGTCATGTGGTGCACAGGGGCAGGCAGCTGCCCAGAGGGCTGTGCAGGGCTGGCAACGACAAGGGGCAGGCTAAGTGAAGAGCCATGTCCGAAAGGGGAGAGGCAAGTGCCGAGCAGCCCAAAGACGACCAGCAAGTCTGAAATACAGCAAGCTAAGGGAACGGCATGACACAGGAAGGCAGAGTTGAGCAAGGGGTAAAAGCAAAAATCGGGCCGACAATTTCAAGGCTATTACAGTGGTCCAGGCCAAAGAGGATGCTGGCTCTTAAAAGAATGGCAGAAACGGAGATGAAAAGGAGTCTGTAGATGGATGTGATAGGTATTCTGGAGGGAAAACGATAGAACTTTACTGATAGGCTGAATGTGGAGGTTAAGAGAAAAGGAAGAACTGTGCGTTTTGTTTTGTTTTGTTCAGAGATTGAGGAGCACGTTCAGAGCAATGTTGGAGGACATCCAACGGGCTTGAACCGGCAGAAGAAGAAAGGGCAGACCGCCTCCTAAGGGCAGCAGTTCTCAGAGTGGTCCAGGAGGTTAAAACTAACTCCATAATAATGCGGAGACAGCACATGCCTTTGGTGCTATGCTGACCTTCACCGATGGTGCAAGAGTCACGGCGGGTGAGACCGCTAGTGCCCTGGAGCACCAGCCCATACTAGTGACCACTGTATCTTCACCACTAACAACCATGAACTTGATTAAATCTTGACCTGGTTTTCAATACCAGCTGTGACAAGATGGGAAGTGTGTACAAAGTTTTCCTGCCGCTTAACAAACTACAGTGCTCTCTTAAGGAAAAGCACTTTCCCAATTGCTTGAGTTGTAAGCTAAACTAGCTGCTTTTTTCTTGAACACCATTTTTACTTGAAAGAATAAATGACAAACTATGATTACTCAGACTTAGATATTTGGCAGGCATTTTCACAAAAATGAACAACGCGAGCATGTTACTTAGAAAACTGACATGTGTTACCAATGATAATTATGTGTTACCAATGACAAGATAGGAGATTTAAAGCAATAATTCAAATTTTGGAAGATTTCCCAATACTTAAAACTTTCTGGTGAGACTGATGGTGATATTAATCATTGTGATTTTTTCATATTATTTAACATTATCTTCCATAAGACCCATGGATCATATTACAAAATCAAGCAGAGTTTTGTAAAAGATCCATTCAAAGTGCAAGAAAAACAAGAAATTTTAATTTAACAATGTTCACTGGTATTGTTTCAGATTCTACACTGCAATATGATTTTTAAAAATGACTACTTGTCAAGTTTGGGTGTAGTATCAAAAAACACTATCCACAATTATTTTTAAAGGCTATTAAAATCTCCCTTTTCGCACTGCATATTCAAGTGAGGCCTAATTTTCTTCACATCTTTCAAGCATAATAATATATCACAATTCTAAAACAGACAGATATAACTCACATCAATATTATTTGCAGTCCTCAGAGTTTAGAAGTGTAAAGAGGTCCTGAGACCAAAAAGTTTAAGTAACACTGCTTTAAAAGTCTGCTGTGAAGTGAGGGAGAGAAAGAAGGCAATAGTTGGAAGAGTCCAGAGGTCCAGAGAAGTGGTTGTTTGGACAATAATAGTTATTTCTGTTTTTCTTGCCACGATAAAAATAGATCTTTAGGAAAATGACACAAAATTTTCATTTTCTGGGAGGCAGCTGTGGCTCAATCAGTGGGGCCCCCGTTTACCATATGGGTAAAAAATTTCATTTTCTAATGCTTAAGCAAACTATTAAGAAGACTGAGCATTTTTAAACTATTATAATTGAAAATACAGAAATTTCTGGTTTGTACAATTCACTTGCCGCATTAAATCAACACAAAATTTTAAACTAACAATGAAGATTAAGGAAAATAAGAAAACCGAAGTCACTTATCAAAGGAAAAGTTATCCAATAAAAAACTCTTTCAAGTATTTTATGCCACAGATTGTTAATTTCACTTATAGGAAAAGTAATGCCACACGTATTCTATCCTAAAAAAGAAAAATTTAAGCCAGTCATTACTACTTACTGTCCTTCAATGAGCCACGTGCACTTCGTTTTATATTTATAATTTCCAGGTCCATCTGTTACAAACCCAGAAGATCCAGTTAGTCTGTAATTCAAATAAAAATAAAAAATTAAAGTCCATGAGAACTTCATAGGCTAATAATTTCTTTCTTATTTCTCAATACAATCCCAAACTAAGCAATAGTGGTACATTAATGTACACTATTACCAGATATAAATGACCAGAGTTATTTTCATATAGCATACATTTGGATGAACCAATTTGGCCACACACTTTAAAATTAATATCTAAATATTTCTAGCTGAGACTTTGTGTCATGAAATGACCAAAAGATCTTCCTTTTATTTTTATTTATTTATTTTTTTTAGGAGGCACTGGGGATTGAACCTGGGACTGGGACCTTGTACATGGGAAGCAGGCGCTCAAACCACTGAGCTACACCCGCTCCCAGACCATAAGATCTTAAATAAAATATGAGTTAGTTTTTAAAAATAAGATCACACAAGAAAAGTGCATTTCATACAATAACACTGATGCTAGGAGAACTGGGGTGGGCAGGCACACCCAGCTACAACTTCGATGACGCGCTGTGGCTCTGCGTCTTCTGCCGTACCACACTGCATCAGCAGTGCACATCAGCCCTCTGCACCACCCTGCCCAGCATGATGCTCAGGGGCATTCTTAGGTCTTGCCAATATGGTGGGAAGACACTGGTATCTCACTAAGGTTTCGATTGGTAGTAACCCTCATGTTTGAGTATCTTTTCATGTTTGGGCAACTTGCATTTCCTCCTTTGTAAACTGAAATTCCATATTCTTTGCCTACTTTGCTCCAACTTGTCAAATTAATGTTTAGGAGTTCTTTATATTAAGGCTACCTTCCATCTGCATGCTAAATCCACCAGAAATATACTTTCTCCATTAACTTTTTCCTTTGTGTCGTGTCTTTTGCTATATAGAACTTTTTAATTTTTAAAAAGGATGCTATTTCCTTCCTCATGGCTACTTCCAGATCATTTTTCCTCCCTCTTCTAAAAATAATGCCAGCCTCTCTGAAGCAGATGCTCTTTTCTGGGTCTACCACCCTCACTTTCAGAGTTGGGAGACCTACTGACATCCCAGTTGCTCCTTCTCATGCACTGAAGATACTCAGCATCTAGCTCAGTGTTTTCCATTCACCTGGATCCAGTACAAGATGCTCCATCCAAAATCCAGCCTCTCTGCTTCTTAACCTCTCCTCTAACAATATTTTC
The DNA here is from genome assembly GCA_026826555.1 of Tolypeutes matacus. Classification (NCBI taxonomy): domain Eukaryota; kingdom Metazoa; phylum Chordata; class Mammalia; order Cingulata; family Chlamyphoridae; genus Tolypeutes; species Tolypeutes matacus. Next base: position 1,355,931 of record JAKSZT010028529.1, on the reverse strand, counting down.
CTCCACCCCACTTGAGCCACCCACTCCTCTGGGCCCTGCCATTACCAATAACAAAGCTAGTACCAAGATCTCCATTTTAAACATCCAACCCACTGACCACCACCTCTAATCTCTCCAGGTCATTTAGCCTCGTTCCCCCTTGCCAATAAGTCTTCTCCAATCCAGTAAATGTCTTCCCTTTTCATTACCCACCACCCACATATTTCATTTTCCCATTTACCCAAGTAAGATTCCATGGTCCATCACAATAATTACCCCCTGAAAATCCTCAACTTCCTTTCCTTTCTCTCCCTCTACCGTACATGCCTGATATATCTCCGTATCTTACTCCCAGACATCCATTCCACCCACTAGAAATGAGTATCAACTGGGACTAGCAACTGACAGAAATGCAACCTAAAGAGTAATGGCTTAGCCAAGAAAGTCCAAAGGTTAGCAATCTAGAGCAGATAAGGCATTTCCAGGACACGCAGGGACCCAGTGTCCCTCTATCGTGTTGCTTCGTCATCCTCAACATGTGGCTTCCACCTCATAATCTAAGGTGGCTGCTCAAGTTATTACTACACCGATTGTAGCCACATTTTACCAAGCAGGAAGGAAGAAAACGAAGCACAATCCCTCTCCAAGTCAAACACGATACTTAAAATTAATATCCCATTAGCCAAAAGTTATTGACGTATCTACCCGTAGAGGGAAGTTGAGAAATGCAGCCATTACCCCAAACAACCGTGTCCCCCTTGGAAAATCAGGGATTCTCTTACTGGAGAAGTGGAGTAAGGATATGGGTATGAAGGATGACTGTTAGTCTCTGTCACAGGATGTGATCTAACACTTAGATGTGAGAGGAAGTCTAACAGACGACTTCTGGAAATATCTCCTCATTCTTAAGAAAGACAGTGTCGTAGGCAGGGACAATCATCACATGTATCTCTCTTCAAGGAGAGACTCACTGCGCTGCAAGAAGAGTGGTCATCAGACAGCCCCCAGCCAAGACCATGCCCCTCCCAGGACAACGCGTGCAATGGCACCCCCTTGAGACTTCCAGTTTTATGGTAAATAAACTTCCCACTGGTTATTTTTTTATTGTATGTGTATGTGTTTCCTTGATTCTTGGTTTGGGCTCTCCTAGCTCAAAAAGTTTTATGGCTCTGTTCTATGCTTGTTTTGCTCCCAAGAGCATATATGGACTTCATATGAACAGATTCAGGTATATGCAGATCAGAGTCACGTTCAGTAAAGAAATAAATCATTTTTACTTCAAATATTTATCTAATATCTTTAAAGATACGCATTTATATAATTTCAAAGATAATACATAAATATGATCACAGACATTTTTGTCGACTTAAGAAAAGTTTCTCTTTTTTTACTTATTTCCCCAAATTCGCTTTACACCCACCCTCCACCCACAAAATAAGCATTTAACCACCTAGCAAGCATTCCTAGCTATTTTTCTTCATACTCAAAATTATGATACATGTATGGTTCTCAAACCATTTCTCTGTGACACAAATTGATTATACAAGCTCTTCTCCATCTTCCTTTACTCACTCAAGAAAACCTTGTTGGAATCTTTCCAACTAAGCAGGTCGTAGTCTACTCCACTCTTTTCATGCAGCATGTATCACTTTTCCTTCCTTCCCTCTACTGACATTCATTTTGTTTTCAGTTGGTTGGCATTATGCACATTACTTCAAGGAACATCTTTGTACACTTATGTGCTTTTTGTGCTTTTATTTCTAACAGCAGAATCTTAGGAGGGAGATTACTGGGCCAAAAGGAATGTGAACTTTAATTGTTACCCAAGCTGCCAAGTTATTCTCCATAAGGCTGTAACCATTCACATTTGCCCCAACAATGCGTCAGAATATCCTTTTCTATACATTCCCTCTGCAATAGATGTTTTTGTTTCTTTTACATTTTGCCAAGTCTTTAATATGGAATTCCCTGAGTTCCAGTGAGTGGCCAATGTGTGATTACTTAAAATTTAGAGAGATTTGAAAGGGGAAGGCCAGGAATATCAACTTAAAATTTCTGGTCAAGGGAAGTGGCTGTGGCTCAATCAGTAGGGCTCCCGTTTACCATATGGGAGGCCCCGGGTTCGGTTCCCGGGGCCTCCTGGTGGGGGCGGGCCCGCCCGCACGGCGTGGTTGGCTGACCCAGCGAGCACAAGCAGCAAGGGGGGGATAAATGAATAAATAAATAAAATCTTAAAAAAAATAAATAAATAAAAATTTCTGGTCAAGTTTTACAGTCTCATTGATGACAAATGTATGGGCACTAAGGAAACCAGCTCACCAGCGGGCACACAAAGGCATCAAAGAGAAACAGGTGATTCAACAAAGGCCAGAGATAAGAAGAATGAACTCCTTGCCATTACTTATTTCCTAATTCAAGAATATGCTTCAGGTGATTTTGCAGCGTAAACAACTATAGGGACAATAGTGAAATCCTCCTTAGGAGACAACAAGTTTCAAAGGAGGCATCTTATCATTATTTCTAATTTCCCTGTATTATTACCAGCAAATGGTGTCTATAAAAACTAAAGTGTTTTTTTTTTTTAATTAAAAAAAAAAAGAACTTCAGAGAACCAGCAGCTCTCTATGAATGATGACAACTGCCTATCATATTGGGGTTTTTTGTGTTTTTTTTAAAGATTTATTTATTTAGTTACTTTTTATCCATTTTTAAACACTCCCCCTTCCCCATTTTTGCTGTTTTTGTGTCCATTTGCTGGGCAATTCTCTGTGTCTGTTTCCTGCCCTCTCTTCTCATCCTTCTCCTGCCTTCACCGGGATTCGATCCTAGGAACCTCCGATGCAGAAGAGAGGCATTCTGCCACCTGCGCCACCTCAGTTCCTGGTTTCTCGGCGCATCTCATCTTGGCTGTCCCTGTCTCACTCTCCTGCTACATCATCATCTTGCTGCATGTGGTGCATCTGCTCACGGGGCCTGGCGGCCCACGTACCTTCCATATTTTTCTTTATTTTTACTGGGAGGTCCCAGGGGATCAAACCCAGGTCACTCCATATGGGAGACAGACACCCAACAATTTGAGACACATCCATACCCCAAACCTAAACTTTTCTGATCTGCGAGGACTTTCTTTATGGTGAAGGGGGTGGGGGGGGAGGAGGAAGGGAGGGAGATGAGAAATGCAAAATACTATTTCTATATAAACATGTTTAATTAAGTTTATTGCCCGTACTATTCAATTCCTTTATAATCTTATTTTTTATGTATTACATCTAATTCAGAGAAATGTATAATGAAATCTCACACCATGACTGCTCCATCATATTGCTCATATTGCTTTTTTTAAACCATAACTTTTTTATAAATTAGACCAGTTGTAGGTTTACAGAAAGAATCATGCAAAAATAGAGTTCCTACATACTGACCCCCCCCATACACAGTTTTTCCCAATTATTTTTTTCTTTTATTTTTTTATTTATTTTTTATTTTATTTTATTTTTTTAAAGATTTTATTTATTTATTCATTTATCCCCCCCTTGCTGCCCGTGCTCGCTGGGTCAGCTAACCACGACGTGCGGGCGGGCTTGCCTTCACCAGGAGGCCCCGGGAACCGAACCCGGGGCTCCCATATGGTAAACGGGAGCCCTAATGATTGAGCCACAGCCGCTTCCCTTTTCTTTTATTTAATAACAACTTTATTTCAAATTCACAGAAATAAACGTACAGAAAAAGGCAGCTCAACAAGTTATGGAAACATGATTCCTAAAAAGTTCTTTTTCAGGCACTTTTATCTCATCTTTTTTTTCATCTCAAGAGCAGTTTATTATCTGGGTTTGCCAACAAAGAAATGCTTTCCTTGGGGGAAAGTACAGTAAACAATTCACTTTGCCGCCTTTTGCTTAAAAAGCATCTTCCAAAATTCCAACTATAACACTTGAATTCTTGGTGCTGATGGTTCAAACGCACCCTTGGTATTTTGAAATAACTCCAGAATCGCTTAGATTTCTAGCCTTTTTTGTTCCGTGGACCCCTCACTAAGCCCACACCATGCTGTGTGTTATTTAATAAACACCCCACACGCACCAGCACGGCCCCACAAGAATCATGTTTTCTTTTGAATTTCATTTTAAGCTCACAGACCCCTTGTTAAGAGCCCCTGACTTAAAACTGTTCTCCCTTGAAAAGCAAAAAGATAATCCAAATACAAAAATGTAGATAAGGTTCAGGCTCTTGGGTTCTGGGCAGCTGCAGGGCGCTGTGTACAGATGATCAAGCCAGCAGGGTGCCCCCAAGGCCGAGGTCCCTGGTGAGGAGGGCTGGGCAGTACAGGGGCCCCCCAGCCCGGCACCCTGCTTCCACCCTCACTCTGCAGAGCGCGTTTGGGGCGCACGCCTCGCACAGCCACTCTGCGGTGGGAGGGGGTGGAAGCCGCTGGGCCGCCACTGCCTTTCTGCCAACTTATTGCTCCATCGGAGCCAACTTATTGCTCCATCGGAGCCAAAGTGGGGGCTCCCCAAGCACTGCCATTCCCTTCACAGTACTTCCGTCACCTTTAGCATCCCTGGGCTTCTTGGACGCCAAGAAGCACGTGCCGCTTGGCCTGGCGCCGCTCGGCCTGGCGGGTCCGACCAGCTCCACCTCAATGGGGTAAGGTCTGCTAGCTGAGCGCAGGTGTGCGACAGGCCGACTACGGTAAGTTCTCTCCTAAACCGTGTTCTTTCCCATCAGAAGACATTTCTGCTCCGCAGGGCCAAGGCAGGCTGGGTCTTCAGGGTGGACGGTGCTTGACGGTCAGCAGGGCCCAGAGATGGCCGGCGGCCAGCTCCAGGGCTTCCAGGGCTTCCCACCTTTTCCACCTTTTCCACTCGTCCTGGTGTCACTGGCCCACTTCTGCCTCTTGTCACAGTTCATGGCGATCAAACGATTGGAGGCCAAGAGGCTGGCATCCCCTTACAGGTGCTTCGTTTCCAGCAGACAACTTCCTCCCTGGGAGCACAGGGCCCCCGCCCGGGAGTGCAAGGCCCCTACGCAGCAGGAGGGGGTGGCTCGGGGGTCCCCTGCCAGAAGCGGGGGCGCCGGGGTTGCACATCGCGCCCCCTCCCCGAGGTTCCAGCCCGCAGGCCCCGCCGGGCCCTCACCGCGGCCTCCTCTGCAGCCCGGAAAGCCTTTTATCTCATCTAATTCCAAGTGCAAACTCAGTTGTTCTTCCAATATTCAGAAAGATACACAGATGAACACAGATTAGTTAAATGACATGGCCAAGGTTTCCTCATTAATGAAAAAATGCTTAATCATATTCATATTTCACAAAACCAAACCCCATATATATATATTTTTAACCTTTAGAATTAATATACTACCAACTTTGCTTTTGCTACAAAACATTACAATGTTGTTAACTATAGTCCATAAATTACATTAGTTATATTTTCCCCATGTCACCACATTCTTAATACCCTGTAGCACAGGGGTTCTTAACCAGGGATCCACGGATTCCCAAGGGGTCCACGGAAATATTTCAGGGGGTCCATGAGCTTGAACTGAAAATTCAAAAAAAAAAAACATTATTCTTGTGGAGGTATGTTGGTGCAGGTGTGACATACTTATTAAATAATACACAGTATAGTGTGAACTTAGTATGATTTTTATTTTGATACAGCGTGTTCTGAGTGCAGGGGATAACTGCCTGCAAAAAGGTTGGTAGGATGGTGAAGATGGTTTTATGACACCATAGGAAAAACTCAAATTTCTAAATGTTTGCTGAAAATGACCATTGAACAGATGTTGAACTGTGTTAGGTTATCAGGTATTGGAATTATTGGAAAGTTGTAATTTTGAATAATCCTAAAATTGAACTGAAAGACATGCCGATGTTGAGTGTCATAAAACTATCTGCTTCTACATTCTGAGAAGGGGTCCATGGTTTTTGCCCTGCTGGCAGAACAAAAAAAGGTTAAGAACCCCACCTGTAGCAGAACATTTCTATATTTAAATTATTATTATTGTTTTTTTGTTTTTTAGAGGAGGTACCTGGGATTGAACCTAGGTCCCCGTATATGGGAAGCAGGCACTCAACTACTAAGCCATATCCACTCTCCTGTCTTTACATTAACCACAATTCTCAACTACAATACTTCTAAAATCACTGTTATACATTCCCAATATTAGCTCCAACTAATAATAATCTTCCTAGCCTAATCGTTCCAGCCACAATTACATCCATAAATCAATAGTGTTTGTTACATTCATTATGATATGCTACCATCAACTCCATCCACTACCACATATTTACATTTGACCTTATTAAACGTTCTACATACATCCAGCATCTTTCTCCCCCTTCTCATCCCACATTCCATCTCCCAGCAACCTATGGGACTTTGCTCATATTTCTTAATCATTTTTGCTTTTAGGTATTCAGTGATCCTTATCTAGGCCATAAAGCTATGCCTATTAGATCTTCACAAATTGTGCCTTTTATCATGATAATAACCCATCTATATAGTTTGATGCTTAAATGTCACAGTACCTAATATTATTATGATACCTGATTTCTTTTTGTGTTCCTTTGTCTTAGATCTTTATTCAACTCTTTATTTTCCATCTTTATCAAATTTTCAAATTTGTTTTTTCAGAACAAGACATGATTAGGTTTTGTTCCTTACCCTAATTTGACAGTGTTTTACCAGCAAAATATAATCTATTCACATTTAGTAAAAAGACTGATACAATGATTTGATTTTTTCCAAAATTTTTAATCAACTTTATTGAGGAGATATTTAAAAACAGTAAAATGTATATGACAAATTTATACATATGTGTAAGCCCCCCATATAAAACCATTATAAAAACGGATATAAAACCGTTCCATTCTCCAAAAGTCTTCATTCTGCTGTGCAGGTAACCCCTGCCAACCTCTACCTCAGGCAACCACTGATCTTACTTCTATCACTACAGATCCGTTTACAGCAATGGATTTAATGGACTTGCATACAGCGTGTGCCTTTCCGTGCCTCACTTCTTTTTACTGGCACAGTGTTTCTGAGCACTGTCGGACGTATCATGGCTGTTCCCGTATATTGACATGGCAGCTTGCTCGTTCACTCTCCTGTCGCCACACACTCATTATTCACAGGGCAGCCTCTCACAAAGAAAGGCATCTATGCACAAGTCTCTGTGGACATATGTACACTCTTCTTGGATAAATACCTGAAAGTATGATTGTTGAGTCAAAGCATAGGTATACATTTAAATTTATAAGAAACTGACAAGCAGTTTCCTAAGTGTTTGTACCATTTTATACTCCCATCTGCAAGGCATGAGAATTTCAGTTACTCCATGTGAATGCCCACACTTAGTATAATCAGACTTTTATTGGCCATTCCACTGAGTATGTGTTATAGTATCTCTTTAGCTTTTAATTTATATTTTCTTGCTGACTAGCAATTTTGAGCATCTTTTTTGGGTGTTTATTGAACATTTGAATCTAATATTTTTGTGAAGTATTTGCTCATATTTTTGCCCATTTTTGTGTGTGGTTTTTTTTTTTTTTCCATTTATGGTAGCATCTAAAAGAATAACATATCTAAGAATAAATATAAACAAGGAGATGAAAGAGTTGTACATTGAAAACTATCAAATACTGTTGAAAAAATTAAAGGCAATCTAAATAAATGGAAAGAATCCTGTGTTCATGGATTAGAAGATTTAATATTGATAAGATGTCAATATTACCCAAAATAATCTACAGACTCCATGCAATCCTTACCAAAATTCCAAAAGCCTTTTCTGCAGAAATGGAAAAGCTGATCCTCAAATACATATCAAGTATATTTGCAAGTGCCCCATATAAGCCAAACAATCTTGAAAAAGAACAAAGTCAGAGGACTCACATTTCCCAATTTCAAAGCTTACTACAAAGCTACAATAATTAAAGCAGTGTGATAAAGTAATAGTTGGATGATGTTCTTTAATTATCTGTAACAAATGTTCCACAACAATATAAGGTCTTGGTGGATGGGTGCTGTATGGGAATCCTGTACATTATGCATGATTGTTCTGTAAGCTCACAACTTTTCTAATGAAAAATATATATTTTAAAAATTAGGCATAAAAAAAATCAGTTGAGCATATTTGCGTAGGTCTCTCTCTGGGTTCTTCAATCGATTCCATCTATCTATCTATCTATCTATCTATCTATCTATCTATCTATCTATC
>JAKSZT010028529.1:1265573-1347728 GCA_026826555.1 Tolypeutes matacus | reverse complement strand
ATCTATCTATCTATCTATCTATCTATCTATCTATCTATCTATCTATCTATCTACCATTCCACCAATACCACACTGTTTTGGTTATTGCAGCTTAAAGGTAAGCCTTAATATTGATTAGAATGATTCCACCCACTTCATTCTTCAAGATTGCTTTTTCTACATTTTAGAAAAAGCTTTTACCATCTTCAAAAAACCTTGCCAGAATTAATAGAAATTGTGTTAAATTTATAGATCAATTTGATAAGAACTGACATCTTCACTATTTTGAATCTTTCCAGTTATTCAAGTTTTGATTTCTTTTATCAGTATTTTCTAATTTCAGCATATCCTGTTCATATTTTGTTAAGCGTATATCTAAGTATTTCATTTCTTTGGAGTGACTGTAAGTGGTTCTATGTTTTTAATTTTGGTTTCTGCATGTTCATTATTACTACACACAAATATGATTGATTTTTGTGTGTTCATTTTGTATCCTGCAACCTTGCTGAACTCATTTTTCAGTTCTGGGAGATTTTTTTGTAGATTCCTTGGGGTTTTCTATGTGGACAACCAAGTCATCTGCAAATGCAGAGAGTTTTACTTTTCCTTTCTTGTCTTTATACCTTTACTTACTTATCTACTTACTTTTACTTATTTATTTTTGCATTATTGCAATGTCTAGAAGTTTCAGTTCTATGTTGAATAAAAGTGGTACAAGTAGACTTCCTTGCTTTGTTCCTGATCTTAAGGGGAAAACATTTAGTCTTTTTTTTTTTTTTTTTTTCTTTGAGGTACCAAGGTCAGGGATTGAACCTGGGACCTCATATGTGGGATATGGGATATGGCTCTCAACCACTAAGCCATATCTGCTCCCCTGTGTTGTTTTTTCATTTGCTTGTTGTTTGTTTTTGTTTTGTTTTTTTCCCTAGGAGACACTGGGAACCTCCCATGTCGGAAGCCGGACCTCCCATGTCGGAAGCAGAACCTCCCATGTCGGAAGCCGGAGCTCAACCTCTTGAGCCACATCTGCTCCCCAGCATTTAGTCTTTCACCATTAAGTAGGATGTTAGCTATAGAATTTTTTTGTAGATACTCTTATCAATTTAAGGCAATTCCCTTCTATTCCTAACTTGCTGGGTAATGGATTTTGTCAAATGCTTTTTCTGCATAAATTGACATAATCATACAACTTTCTTCTTCAGACTATTGATATAGTAAATTTTGTTTGACTGATTTTCAAATGCTGAACTGGCCTTGCATACCTGGAAAAAAAAACAATCCCACTTGGTCATTGTGTAAAATTCCTATTATATTATAAATTGTTGGATTCAGTTTTCTAATATTTTGTTGAGGATTTTTTAGTCTAAATTCATGAAAGATATTGTTCTACAGTTTTCTTTTTTTGTACTGTCTTTATTCCTTTTGAGTAGAAGGATACTACTAGCCTCATAAAATGAAGATTGGAAATGTTCTTTCTTTCCTCTTCTAGGAAGAAGGTACATAAAACTGGTGTTAATTCTTTAAACACTTGGTAGATTTCTCCAGTGAAACTATTTGGGCCTGGAGACTTCTTTTTGGGAGCTTATAAATTACAGTTTAATTTCTATAATGGCTATAGGATTATTCAAGATTATTTATTACATCTTGGTTGTGTTTTGATTGTCTGTGATTTTTAAAGAATTCTTCTACATTACCAAATTTGTGAGCATAAAGTTGTTCACAGTATTCTTTAATATCCTTTTAATGACTGCAGGACCTGTTTCTTTTCATGATATTGGTGATTTTCCTCATCTCTTTTTATTTTTATCAGTCTTACTACCAGAGTAGATAGCTTTAATCCAGTCACTGATTGAGGTGACTTGAAAGCTAGGCTTCACTTCAGCCTTTGGCAGAGTTGGTCTATTCTGAGTTGACCCTTAAGCTTAAGGTGTAGCCCATCCTTCAGGTTGCCAGGCTGCCAACTTCCAGCCTGGGGAGCCATACAGTGCTCCTCTTCCTTTGCTGGCCCTGAACTCCAAAACCGCGCTCCCAGTCCTGCACGACAAACCACAAACTCTGCTCAGAATCTCACCATGAAGTTTCAGATCAGCCAATCCCTTCAAAGGAAAAGGTGTACCAAAAGCTGGCCTCACCTCTCCTAGCTTTCCTTCTCTCCAAAACTTTGGTCCCTCAAGTCTTTGCTCTGCCTTGTTAGCTCTCTGAAGCCTCCAAACAGATTTTTAAAAATATATTTTGTCTGGTTTTTCTAGTTGTTCTCAGTCAGAGGGCTGGTTTTTAAAAGATAGAAATAGAAATCCCCTCAGTAGCCGTCAACAGCTTCCTTGTTTTGTGATATGAAAGACGTTCCAGGTTTATCTTATACATTTCCAGACCCCAAACTGGGAAATATTATTTAGAGAACAGAGTCTGGCACTAGAAGTGCTCAATGCCACTGGGTTGGCTTCTGGGCGTTTTCAGTAGAAAGAACTAGGAAATACAGTTTTTTAAAGAGAAAAGTCATCATGAGTCTCTACTGACAACTCCAACTCAAATTTTGGGTCCCAGGATTCTTGCCCAAATTCTCTAATTTTATCTTTGTATCTCTATTTTCCACACTGTGACAGTTTGAAGCTTTTTTGTGGATCCCAGAAAAGATCATGTACCTGAAGCTAATCCATTCCTGTGGGTGTGGAACTCTTGGTTGTACTGGATTCAGCTAGGGGCCTCTGATTGGATTACTTCAGTGAGGTGACACCCAGGGTGGGTCTTGGTCCTCTTGGTGGAGTCCTTTATACATGGAGGACTGAACACAGAGACACCCAGAGAAAAAGCCACAGAGACAGAGAGAAGGAACCCCAGAGCTGAGAGAGAAACCTAGGAGAGAGGAAGCCACAGACGCAGCAGCCAGAAGCTGAAGTAATAAGGCCCGGACCAGAAGCACATGTCTCCATGTGCCTTGCCACATGGAAGGAGTCCAGGGTCGCCCACAGCCGACCTCCAGTGAGAGACAGCATCTCAGATGATGCCTTGATTTGGACATTTTCACAGCCTCAGAACTGTAAGCTTTTAACCTAATAAATGCCTATTATAAAAGTCAATCCATTTCTGGTATATTGCTCCCAGTAGCTTTCAGCAAACTAAAACACATACACTAAAATCCATGATTCTAATTCAATATAATTATCTACTTGTTTTACTCTATAACACACCTCTCCAGAGTAACAAGAGCAATATTATTATCCATATATAATTACTAAAAACAATTTATGATATCTTTGCAGTTCTTTGCCCTTGGGAGCATATCACACTAGAAATGTACAAATTACTGTTTCAAAGTCACTTGAAGTTATTCCTCTATGTGTGGTTCAGCCTCAAACGTGATATACATTTAGGTTCACTTATTTCATTTTGTATTTGATTTTTAGGGATTGCCTTTTTTTCTCATTTTAATTTATTTTTGTTTTATAATATGGTAAAACATTTGCATGGTCCTAAAGTCAAATCTACAAAACAAAGAATATCCCCATTCCCTCCCTGTCCCTGTCCTTAGAGTAAGCATTTTTATTAGTTTTTGGATTACCATTGATATGTCTATGTATATACACAACATGTGAATATATACTTGTAGACCCTCCCTTCTTTGCTCCTTGCTTTTCTCAGTTAACAATATATCCTTGAGATGACCCCACAGAAGAATACAGAGATATTCCTTGTTCCATTTTATAAGATGTACAATTCTCTGCTGTGTGGACACACCATAGTTTATTTAACCAGTTCTCTAATGATACAGAGTCCAGACTGAATTGTTACTGAATTTTGCTTTTATAATTTAAATTCATATAAAAATTCAAATGGTTTCAGCGTGACAGCCTGGCCACCTAACTTGGTATTCTGGCCTTTGCTGTCAGAACCTCAAGCAAAGAAGTTAATTATATAAGAAACAAAATACACTAGTAAAGCCCCTGCCTGGACATCTGATAGAGAGTTCTCGACTGGAGTCTATATCAAAATCACCCAGAGCTTTAAAAAACACTATTGAGGGCCTCAACATAACCCCCCCTCACCTGGGATCCAACATTGCATTGGTGTCTTTAACAGCTTGATAAATGATTCTAATACATATACCAAATTAACAAATCTGTCATATATAATAGGAATTTCTAGATTTTAAAGTAAGTGGCTGGATTTTTGGCACCAATGCTAAAAATATTTCCACATTCCAAAGTTTCACCTTTAATCAGAAAATTGTGATCTAATTCCTTAAAATCAAAATCCAGTGAAAACGGTTGATGATGAAAATTGATTGATATTAATGGCCCTAAAAGGCAATCGATTTTTCGTAATTATTAAAAAGGACTAAAGCTACAACTATTATAAATAATACAACTTACTATAAATGAGTTCTATATGCTTTATGTTTAGGACATTCTACTATACCGATTAATAATGATAACTAAAAGTAAAACTAATACAAAATAATATGGCTCCCTCATATATTTAAACAATGATATATTGTCTACTTTGAAAGACTCAATAAAAGCAAGGGACAAGCCCTTTACTCAAATCCTGAGCTCTGTCCTTGGAGCTGTCCTGGGCCCAGTTCCCCATGATTCCTGGACAGGTATACACCATCTGTATCCATGGTATCTTCTACCACCCTATGTGGATAAATGTCCAAGCTGCATCGCCTGCTTTCAGACCCACATCTCTTATGTCAAAAGCTGAAGTCATCAACAGTTCCTATACCTACCAATATGTCCCTGTTCTTTTACCATTCTGTCAACATCCACCCTATTTTCTAAAACTTACCACTCTTCCTTAACCACATCCCACTCATTCAGCCTCCAGAATCATTCTTACTTCTGTATCTCTTCTATCCCCACTGCTAATTCCAGTGCCCTAGTTCAAATTCTCCTCATCCTGGCTTGGTCTCCAGCTTCCTGATTTGGCCAGTTCTCCACACTGCCTCCAACTGTCTTCTCTAAAGGCCAATCTGATCACATTACAACCTGCTTCCCTGAAGATAAACTCTTAGCACAACATGCAAGGTCCATGGCTAGCTAAATTCAACCTACTTCTTACTCCACCTCCAGCCACTCTTCTCCAGCCTGAGCAGCTCATATGCTCGTAACACTGAATGTCACTCTCCTCCCTCAACGCACCCTGCCCTTAAGTTCCTGCGCCTTAGAATCCATCCTGACTTCTCTGTGGAGAATGACTTCCCTTCTTGCTTCCATACCTAGCAGACTCCTAACCGCCCCTTCAAATCTCAGTTCAAATGTCCCTCGGATCTCCAGGGACCTGTGCTCAATGTTTTCTGTGCTGAGCTGACTGCTGTCATCTCTGTAATCAGATCATTACTGACATGAGGACTACCTCTGCCCACTAGGTCTCCCCAATTTTCTCAAGGACATATCTCATTCATCTTTTTTTCTCCAATGCCTAAAACATGATAGATACTCAGGTAACATTTGCTGCCTAACGAATAACAACATCAATTCCAACAGTTTCACAACAAAAAAAATTTTCAAATTCTTATTACAAGGAATGTTTACTACAAAGAAAGTCCAAGACAAATTCCTGTGTGTCTCATTAGCAGTCTGGGGAGATGGTAAAGCACCAGAAGTGGAGTTGTTCAAAGACATCTGAACACTAACCACTCTGTCCTCCAAATGAGGTGCCTTATGGATGCCTGGTCTGGTTCAAGAACGAGGAGAGTCCAGTGTTTTAAGCAAAGCACTCTTCTAATAAAAAAAATATAAAGACTGTCTTTTCTAAATGCAGTAGAAATAAACTCAGGGTATAAAAGGTCAGTGCTGTAGCAAAAATTGAGAGTTACAAAACCAACAGAAATCAACCCTACAAAGAAACCTGGAGCCAAGAAAAAAACGCTCTGATAAAGGCTGCATTTGGCTCCTGATATAGGTGACCACCTTACTTCTTCTAGGCTTCTAGACATATCCCTAGCTAATAATTTGAGATATTAATTTAATCTTATGGGGGGGATGTCTCTTACCACTAAACTAGAGTCCATCTGAAATGACATCTTGTAGTCCCCATTCTATCATGCTCAAAATGTTGATGTCACCTGTTAGCTTCTCCCTCTACTTTACCCCCTTCATCAAATGTATGACCAATTTATATTTTCCATCAAAGGTTCCTTAGATACACCCCTTCACCCCCACTCCATTGCTACGTTCTACCCCAAGCCCAAGACAATCCACAGTAGTCTTCTGACTTGGGGCTTTGGCTGTCTTAGAAGTTTCCCAGACCTGCCCACAACGTCTACTAAGCAATCTGCCCACACCCAGAGCAACATTCCTGAAGCACCAATGTCTACATGTCATTCCCTCATCAAATGTTTACAATGGCTCTGCACAGACTATGGAATGAAGTCTAAATTCCTGATCCTTACATTCTGACTACTAAGAATGTCAATCCTTGGGGAGGGAATGTAGTTCAAGTGGTTGAGCACCTGCTTCCCATGTACGAGGTACAAGGTTCCATCCCCGGTACCTCCTAAAAACAAAATAAATAAACAAACACAAAACCAATTCTCACTGGGGAACAGATGTAGCTCAGTGGTTGGGTGCCTGCTTCCCATGTACGAGGCCCTGGTTTCAATCCTCGGTACCTCCTAAAAAAAAGAATGTCAATCCTTTCCCTCACCCTGAAAAGCCAGTTCTCCTCCCTGTCCCCCAAATACTCCATGCCCAGTCATACCTCCCCTGCACCTTCTTTATTCCTACCATATTCCCCCTTCTTCCCTGGAAAGCCAATCCAGCTTCCCACACACACTTTCTCATACCTTGAATACGCTCTCAAACTTTCTTACAGGATCTCTTATAGGACCCTGAAGTTTAGGCATAAATAAGCACAAATACAGATTACATCCAACCACAGACCAACCCTGCTGACTATTCGATCTTTATAACTATAATCCCTTTCAGAGTCCATGCAATTATAGAGTAATGAGAGGAAATAAAAAACAATGAACAAGGACAAAGAAACAAACAAAAAAGCTTAAGGATCCTCCAACATTAACTCCATCTCCTTGTAGTCATTTATAGGAGTTTCATCGTTTGGAAAAAAAAAAACCATAGTAATGAAACAACATTTGGAGGGGTCTTAGGGTCAAGGAAGGGTTTTTTCCTCCAGAGACATAATAATCTACAGATAATTATTAGAATTAATAAAAGAGTTTAACTTCTTCTTGCAGGACACAACACAAACATACAAAAGTCAATTACATGTCCTTATACCAGCAACAAACAATGAGAATGTGATATTTTAAAAGATACCATTTACAAGAGGATCAAAATACATCAAACATCTTGGAAAAGAATACACAAAACCTCTACAGAGAAATTTATAAAATGTTGTTAAGACAAAGTAAAGAGATTTAAATATATGAAAGTATACATTATGTTCAATAAACTCAGGGTTTATTGATTGGAAAATCAATAGCATTTCTATACTCTACTGATGTGCAATCTGAGAAGGAAATCAGAAAAAAAATTCCATTTCTATTAGAGACTAAAACAATCAATATTTAGGAATAAACTTAACCAAGGACATAGAGGACCTATACTCAGAAAACTACAAAACACTGCTAAAAGAAACCAAAGAAGATGTAAATAGATGGAAGGACATTCCATGTTCATGGATTGGAAGATTAAATATCATGGAATGAAAGTCAACATGAATGTCAATTCTCTCCCAACTGAACTATCTCAATCAAATTTCCAAGATACTTTTCTGGTCACAACTGATAAGATGATTCTAAAATCTTTATGGGATGGGAAGCGGCTGTGGCTCAATCAGTAGGGCTCCCGTTTACCATATGGGAGGACCCGGGTTCGGTTCCCGGGGCCTCATGGTGAAGGCAAGCCCGCCCGCATGGCATGGTTAGCTGACCCAGCGAGCACAAGCAGCAAGGGGGGGATAAATGAATAAATAAATAAATAATAAAAAAAATAAAAAATAAATCTTTATGGGAATGCCAAGGGCCAAGAACAGCCGCCACAAACTTGAGACACAGGAGCAGACAGAAACCCACAGAAGCTAACAGAGGAAGCAACAGAAACTAGGATGCTGAAAGTGATGAGGCACAGAGAAGAAGGGAGATGCCACCACATATGTGCCTTCCCATTTGACAGAGGAGTCCAGTATCACTGGCAACCAGTCTTCAGGGAGACTTGATGCTTGATTTGGACATTTTCACGACCTCAGAACTATAAGCTTTTAAGCTAATAAAACCCCACTGTAAAGACTAACCCATTTCTGGTATACTGCTTTCAGCAGCTTGCAAACTAAAACAGGCAGTGTGGGATTATTGGCATAAGGATAGAAAAAGAGACCAACAGAATAGAATAAGAGTCCAGAAACAGAGCACACATACATAAACACCTGATTTATAACAAAGGTAGCACTGCAGAGCAGAGGGGAAAGAAGTAAAGGGACTTGATAAATGAATATGTAGAAGGCAAATAAAATAAACCTGACCTGATATGCAAGGGTGGTACAACACAAGAAAATCAATTAATGTAATAAACCACATTGATAAATTGAAGAAAAATCACATGATCCTCTCAAATGATGCAGAAAAGGCATTTGACAAAATACAACACCCTTTCTTGATTAAAAACACTCCAAAAGACAGGAACAGTAGGAAGCTTTTTCAATATGGTAAAGCGCATATATGAAAAACCTACAGCTAGCACTGTATTCAACAGTGAAAAACTGGAAGCTTTCCTGCTGAGGTCAGGAACAAGACAAGGATGCCCACTGTCACCACTATTATTCAATATTGTGCTAGAAGTTTTAGCTAGAGCAATCAGGCTAGACAAAGAAATAAAAGGCACCCAAATAGGAAAGGAAGAAATAAAACTTTCACTATTTGCTGATGACACGATCCTATATCTAGAAAATTCTGAAAAATTGACAACAAAGCTACTAGAATTAATAGATGAGTTCAGCAAAGTGGTGGGATACAAGGTTAATATGCAAAAATCAATAGCGTTTCTATATTCAACTGATGTGCAATCTGAGAAGGAAATCAAGAAAAAAATTCCACTTATATTAGCGACTAAAACAATTAATATTTAGGAATAAACTTAACCAAGGACATAGAGGACCTATACTCAGAAAACTACAAAACACTGCTAAAAGAAACCAAAGAAGATGTAAATAGATGGAAGGACATTCCATGGTCAGGGATTGGAAGATTAAAAATCATTAATATATCAATTCTACCCAAACTGATTTACAAGTTCAATGTAATCTCAATAAAAATCCCAACAACCTTTTTTGCAGAAATCGAAAAGCCAATAATCAAATTTATTTGGAAGGTTAAGGAGCTTCAAATTGCCAAAACTGTCTTTAAAAAGAAAAACAAAGTTGGAGGACTCTCACTTCATACCTTTAAAGCATATTACTTAGCTACAGTGGTAAAAACTGCATGGTACTGGCATAAGGACAGATTGACACCAATGGAACCAAATCAAGAACTCAGAAATTGACCATCACATCTACAGTCAAGTGATTTTATTTATTTATTTATTTATTTTTTACCGGGAGGTCCCGGGGATCGAACCCGGGTCCCTCCATGTGGGAGACGGACGCCCAACCAGTTGAGCCACATCCGACCCCTGGTCAAGTGATTTTTGACAAGGCTGTTAAGCCCACCCAGCTGGGCCAGAACAGTCAAACAAATGGTGCTGGGAGAACTGGATAGCCATATACAGAAGAAAGAAAGAAGACCCCTATCTCACACCTTATATAAAAATTAACTGAAAATGGATCAAGGATCTAAATATAAAAACAACAACCATAAAAATATCTTCAAGATCTTGCGGTAGGCAGTAGTTTCTTAAACTTTATGCCTAAAGCATGAGCAACAAAAGAAAAAATAGAAAAAAGGGACCTCCTCAAAATTCAACGCTTTTGCACATCAAAGAACTTTATCAAAAGGGTGAAAAGGCAGCCGACTCAACAGGAGAAAATATTTGGAAATCACATATCTGATAAAGGTTTATTGTCCATGATATAGAAGGAGATAGTACAATTCAACAATAAAAAGACAAAATATCTGTGATGGTTAGGCTAATGTGTCAATTCGGCCAGGTAATTGTGTCCAGGTGTTTGTTCCAGCAAGCACTGGGCTAATTGTAATACAAGAGCATTTATGGACTTCGATCACCAGTGAGTTTACTGCGTGAATGGCTGATTACATCTGCATCCATCAGGGAGATTACATCATCGAGTGACGCTTTTATCCAATCAGTTGAATGACTTAAAAGGAGAAGTGATTTCAACATTCAGAGAGAAATTTCCCAGCTCATCCTTGGACAGGCAACTTCGCCCAGAAACTCATCAAGGACCTTTCATCGGAATTTCATGGAGCCCCTGGTTTGCAGCCTGCCTGCAGAACCTGGACTTGTGCATCTCCACGGTCGTGTGAGAGACTCTTTTAAAATCTCATATTATTGAGAGATATCTCCTGTTGATTCTGTTTCCCGAGAGAACCCTGACTAATACAGTATCCAATTAAAAAATGGGCAAAAGACTTGAAAAGACAACTGGCCAAAGAAGAAATACAAATGGTGAAGAAACACATGAAAAAATGTTCAACATCACTAGCGATTAGGAAACGCAAATCAAAACTACAATGAGATATCATTTCACACCTATTAGACTGGCCATTAAAAAGTCGGAAAACTGTAAATGTTGGAGAGGATGTGGAGAGACAGGAACACTTATTCACTGTTGGTGGGAATGTAGAATGGTACAGCCACTGTGGAGGATGGTTTGGCAGTTTCTAAGGAAGTTGAATATGGACTTGCCACGCACCCGGCTATACCACTGCTAGGTATATACCCAGAAGAACCGAGAACAGTGACACGAATAGATATCTGCACACCAATTTTCATAGCAGCGTTATTCACGATAGCCAAAAGTTGGAAACAACCCAGGTGTCCATCAACAGACAAATGGATAAACAAACTGTGGTCTATTCACAAGACAGAATATTATGCAGCTGTAAGAAGAAATGAAGTTGTGAAACATATGACAACATGGCTGAACCTGGAGGGCATTATGTTGAGTGAAGCAAGCCAGACACAAAAGGACAAATACTGTATGACTGCCCTATTATGAACTAAATATATTATGTGAAATATAAATACATTATGTGAAATAAGAATATGGGTAGAAATGCACATATAAGACCGTTTTTCTTTGAAGCTGAACAAATGTAAGTTAATACTACAAAACGTTAATATCAGGGAAGCGGCTGTGGCTCAATCAGTAGGGCTCCCGTTTACCATGTGGGAGGCCCCGGGTTCGGTTCCCGGGGCCTCCTGGTGAAGGTAAGCCCACCCGCGTGGCGTGGTTAGCTGACCCAGCGAGCACAAGCAGCAAGGGGGGGATAAATGAATAAATAAATAAAATCTTTAAAAAAAAAACGTTAATATCAGACAAAAAACAAACATACTAAGTAACGCAGACCACAGAGTCCTACATACTGTATGATTTTTATTTTTATGAATTATAAATATAAATCAGTTTATAAAGATGAAATGCAATTAGTGGTTATGTAGACCTCAGGAAAGAATGCTAAGGGGTATACAGTCTTTCTTTTTGGAGTAATCAGATTGTTCTAAAAATTTTGAGATGGTAAAAGTACAATAATGTGATTATACTAAAAGCCATTGGTTATACACTTTGGATCAAATAGCCAGAAACACCAGTTATCTACAGTGGGGGAAGCATACAGAGATTGAGAGGTAAGGAACTTTCTTGTTTGTCTGTTTTTTGTTTATTATTATTATTGAAATAATGAAAATGCTTTAATGATTGAAGTGATGAACACATAACTATGTGATTATACCAAAAACCACTGATTATACACTTTGAATGAACTATATGCTTTATTAATATGTATCAGTAAAACTGATTTGTTTAAAATAACAATAAAAAAATAAACCTGACCTAACCTCATACTATACAGAGACACACAGACACACACACACCTTAAATCTGAAAGACAAAACAACAAAATGTGCAGAAGATAATCACAGAAGGATATCTTCATGACCTTGGGCAGGGAACTATTTCCTCAACAAGACACAAAAAGCAGCTGTCATAAAGGAAAAAATAATACCTTCAGCTATATTAAAATCAAGAAGTAAATGTATTTTAACATGAGCAATGCATTAACATGCAGTAACATCATTTTAACTGCACAGGTGAACCTGAAAAAAAATTAAGGGAAATAACCAAGGGCCACAAATAAAGATAGGCCTGAAAACAAGAGCAGTGAGCATGTTGGCCAACTAAATGTATAAACACCTGTGAGTGGGTGTCATTCTCTACGATCCAGGAATAGCCTCTATAAACTAGGTGCGTGCCTAAATGTACACAAGGTGGGCAACCAAGGCTGAGGCCCATGTAAGACAGTATTGGGGATTGACTCATGTCCCCCACAAAAGGCATGTTCAAGACCCATCTCCTGGTCCTGTGAGTTTGAACCCATTTGTAAAAAGGACCTGTGAAGATGTTGTTAAAGTGTGCCCAAGGTGAGCCTTAACAAAATATGGTTGAAGTCCTTATAAGCAAAGGAAATTAGACACAAAAAGAGAAACCATGGGGAACAGCCAGATGCTAGAAGTCAACGGAACCTGGAAAATAAAGGAGAAAGACACCACCATGTGCATTTCCATGGAACAGAAGGGCCAAGGAACCCCAAAGATTGTTGGCCAATAAATTCGTGTTGTTAAGCCAACTCATTGTAAGGAATTTATTATAGCAGCTAGGACACTGAAACAGGCAAGGATATAGAACTGAGATCTCTGCAAGAAAGCTGGAATCTTTAAAGAGCTAGAAAAACACAGCTCTTGGGCACAGCAAAGCAAAAAGAAAGCTGTCTGCTTCAGTATGGGCTCAGAGTAGGGGGGAATGTTCCCTAAAATACCATGGATTTCGTGTCCATTTGGGTTCCAATTCACAACATCTTCAGGCTCTGTGAACACCCAAGAAAGTAAAATTAATATAAACAATAATCCCAGGTGAGAGATATTCTAAAGATATACAGTAGAAATTCTAAACCTATGTCCATAGATAAAGTCATACTGAAGATAAATTCAAAATAAAAATTTAGACATACTTGGAAGCAATACACCATGTACAAAAATCAGAAGACAAAACCAACAATAGATTAGACGTTACAAAGTTCAGTCATTAGAACAATCCAATAGAGAATATAAAATAAGCAAGCTAAAAATGTTTAAAGGCACAAAAGAATCACAAGGATTACAAGAGAAAAGGATATTATGAAAATCACTATTCAGTTTTAAAGGTAGAACCTTTAAAATTAACACTATAGCCACCTTAAAATAAAACAAGATAAACAGTAGATTAGACAAAGCTAAAGTGAAAATTTGTAAACTAGAAAACAGATCTGAGGAAATTACACGGACTACAAGAGAGAAAAAAAGAGATAGATATAATGAGAAGTAGAAGGCAAAGAGAACAGAACATGAATGGACTGGTATGGTTAAAAGAAGCACAAAAGGGAGACAAAAGAAAAAATGGGGTAGAGGAAATCTTAAAGAGAAAATCCAGAAATGATGACAGACTTCAATCCTAGAAAGAAGGAAGCATATACACTGAGCAATATCAAAATAAATAAACACACACATTTGGGCATATTTTAGTAATACTACATAAAACCAATCAAAAGAGAAAGAAGGAGAAGGAGACAAATTGACCAGGAGATGGAATGTAAGGAAAAACAAGAGCACCAGAATGAAATATGATATCTAAGATTTTCTTTAAAATAATTCAGGCTAGTTTGGGAGGGGATGGGTAGTGTGAAGGAAGAGGGTGGTGGTAAAAGTAACACAAATTTGGCTGTGGGCAATTTTGAAAACTTTGAATAAGTTCAACCAAAAATCAGAGAATAGCTGTGGAAACAACAACAACAACACTAGGTAATAGAGAGAAACTGACCATCAGAGTAAATTCACCAACACATTAAGATGCTTAGACATCAGCAAAATATTACAAAAGCCATACTAGGAAACAGGAAGAGATGGCCCAGCCAAAGGAACAAACCAAATATCCTGATGAGATACAGGATTTAAGACAACTAATCAATGATAATCAAACAAGTCTACTAAATCAAAGAACTGAAGGAAAATATGACTAAAGAGATAAAGGATATTAAGAAGACACTGGGTGAGTATAAAGAACATTTTGAAAGCCTGCAAAGAAAAGTAATGGAGCTTATGGGAATGAAAGACATGAAGGATGAGATTAAAAATACATTATAGTGTAGAGTTTTTCTTTTTGGAGTAATGAAGTTGTTCTAAAATTTTTTGTGTGGTGATGAATGCACAACACTGTGATTATACTAAAAGGAAATGAATGTACACTTTGGATAGACTGTATGGTATGTGAATATATCTCAATAAAACTGCTAAAAAAAGAGTGCAGGGGAAAAACTTTTTCAGAGAGACACAAAAAATACATTAGAGGCACATAAGAGCAAATTTGAATTGCTTGAAGACAGAATTAATGATTAAGAGCAGAACATCCAAACTGGAAATGACAGAACACAAAGAGAAAAGAATGGAAAAAATGGAACAGGGTCTCAGGGAATTGAATTACAACACGAAACATACAAACATACGCATCATCAGTGTCCCAGAAGGAGAAGAGAATGGAAAAGGGGCAGAAAGAATATTTGAAGGAAAAATGACCAAAAACTTCCCAACCCTTATGAAAGACATAAATATCAATATCCAAGTAGGACAACGCACTCCAAAGAGAATAAATCCAAATAGACCTACTCCAAGACACCCACTATTCAGAATGACAAATATCAGAGATAAAGAGAGGACTATGAAGGCAGCAAGAGAAAAGCAAAGCATCACATACAAGGGAACCCCAATAAGATTAAGTGGCAAACTTTTGTCAGAAACCATGGAGGTAAGAAGAAAGTGGTATGATGTATTTAAAGTATGAAAGAGAAAAACTGCTAGCCAAGAATTTTGCATCCAGGAAAACTGTCCTTCAAAAATGAGGGTGAGTGTAAAGTCTTCACAGATAAACAAACAAAAACTGAAAGAGTATGCAACCAAAAGACAAGAACTGCAAGAGATACTAAAGGGAGTGCTGCAGCTTTAAAGGAAAAAACAAGGGTGAGAGACTTGGAGAAGAGTGTAAAAATGAAGATTATTAGGAACGGTAAATTAAAGGGTAAAAAGACAGCCAATAGGAAAAATAGAACAACAGAAAACCAAAGAACAAATAGACAAAGTAAGTAATGTCTTTACAGTAATAACATTGAATGTTAATGGCATGAACTCCCTGTATTAGTCAGCCAAAGGGGTGCTGATGCAAAGTACAAGAAATCTGCTGGCTTTTAAAAAGGATATTTATTTGAGGTAAAAGCTTACAGTTGCAAGGCCCTAAAGAGTCCATCATCTCAAGGTACCATAAGAGCTATTTTCTCACCAAAGTCTGTTGCCACATGTTGAAGCAAGATGGTTGGTGATCTCTGCAAGGGTTCAGCCTTCCTCGTCCTCTTAAGGCTCCGTAGGCCCAGCTTCTTCCAATATGAGCTGTAGGCTGGTGGGCTCGTTTCTTTCCAGGCCTTCTCAGCTGCTCAGGTCTCTTCAGCTGCAAACTATCAGGCGAATGACTCAGCTCTCCCCAGGGCTTTAGCTGTTTGATCCTTCCCCTTTCTGTCACATGGCAGGACCGAATGACCAAGTTCTCTCATCTTTTGTATCTTCTTCTGTGTGTGTCCTCAGCCCACCAAGGGGGTGGGGATTCAACCATGAGTCACACTCTATTGACGTGGTCGAATCAAAGCCCAAATCTTGATTTAATCAAATAAACATAAAACCTTTGACTTTAATACAGTCAAAGGGTATCACGGCAAGAAGAGACCAGTTTATAAACATAATCAATATCTTTTTTGGAATTCATAAATAATATCAAACTGCTACACTCCCCAATCAAAAGACGTAGGCTGCCAGAATGGATTTGAAAAAATGAGCCATCTATATGCTAGCTACATGAGACTCACCTCAGACATAAGGACACAACCAGGTTAAAAGTGAAAGGTTGGAAAAAGATATTCCACACAAATAGTAACCAAAAAAGATCTAGAGTAGCAATACTAATATCAGACAAAATAGATTTTAAATGCAAAACTGTTGTAAGGGATAAGAATGTCATTATATATTAATAAAAGGGGTAATTCACCAAGAAGAAATAACTATAATAATTATTTCTGCACCTATCCTGGGTGCTGCAAGATACATGAGGCACACACTGGCAAAACTGAAGGGAGAAATAGATGTCTCTACAATAACAGTTGGAGACTCCAATACACCACTTTCAGTATTGGCTAGAACATCTGGGCAGAGGATAAAGAAACAAAGAGCTTGAATAAAATGATAAATGAACTAAACCTTACAGACATTTAAAGAGTATTACAGGGAGGCGGATGTGGCTCAATCAGTAGGGCTCCCGTTTACCATATGGGAGGCCCCGGGTTCGGTTCCCGAGGCCTCCTGGTGAAGGCAAGCCGGCCCACACGGCGCGGTGAGCTGACACAGCAGGACGACCCAGCAAGGAGAGACAGCAGACACAGAAAAACGCAGAGCAAATGGACACAGCGAGCACAAGCAGCAAGGGGGGGATAAATGAATAAATAAATAAAATCTTTAACCAAATAAATAAATAAATAAATAAAGAGTATTACACCCGAAAACAGCAGGATAAACATTCTTTTCAAGTGTTCATGGATCCTTCTCCAGAACAGACCACACACTGATTCAAAAGACAGGACTCAATAAATGAAAACCACTGAAATTATACAAAACACTTTCTGTGATCATAACAGAATAAAACTGGAAATCAATAATGGACAGAAAAAGGGAAAATTCATAAGTATATGGAGATTAAACAACAGACTCTTAACCAGTGGGTCAAAGAAGAAATTGCAAGAGAATTCAGCAAATATCTTGAGATGAATGAAAATGAGAACACAACATATCAAAACCTATGGGACACTGCAAAGGCAGTGATGAGAGGGAAATTCAAAAGAAGAGTGAGCTAAAATTGAAGACCTAACTGCACACCTGGAAGAACTAGAAAAAGAACAGCAAACTAATCCCAAACCAAGCTGAAGGAAAGAAACAGTAAAGATCGGGGCAGAAATCAATGAAATCGAGAAAAAAAAACTATAGAATTAACAAAACCAAAAGTTGGTTCTTTGAGAAGGTCAACAAAATGGACAAACCCTTAGCTAGACCGCTGGGAGATTTTTGATGACAGATTCAATCTCTTTAAATGTGATTGATTTGTTAAATTCTTCTACTTCTTGTAGTGTCAGTGTAGGGTGCTTGTGTATTTCTAGGAATTTGTCCATTTCATCTAGGTTGTCTAGTTTGTTGGCGTATGGATGAACTGTATGCTTTATTAACATGTATCAATAAATTGATTTAAAAAAAAAAAAAAACTCCCAGCAAAGAAAAGTCCAGGACCAGATGGCTTCACAGGTGAATTCTACCAAGCATTTTGAGAAGAATTAACACCCAATCCTGTTTAAACTCTTCCAAAAAATTGAAGAGGAGGGAAAATTACTTAACACATTTTATGAAGCCAACATCATCCTAATACCAAAGCCAGATAAAAACACCACAAGAAAAGAAAATTACACACCAATCTCTCTAATGAACATAGATACAAAAATTCTCAACAAAATACTTGCAAATCAAATCCAACAGCATAACAAAAGACTTATACATCATGACCAAGTGGGATTTATTCCCGGTATGCAAGGCTGGTTCAACATAAGAAAATCAATCAACGTAATACACCACATTAACAAATTGAAGGAAAAAAAACACATGACCATCTCAATAGAAGCAGAAAGGCATTCGACAAAATCCAGCATCTTTTTTTGATAAAAATACTTCAAAAGATAGGAATAGAAGGAAAATTCATCAATCTGATAAAAGGCATATATGAAAAACCCACAGGCAACATTGTACTCAATGGGGAGAGGCTGAGAGTTTTCCCTTTAAGATCCAGAACAAGACAAGGATGCCCACTGTCACCATTGTTACTCAATATTGTACTAGAAGTTCTAACTAGGGCCATTAGACAAGGGAAAAAAAAAAAAAAATTAAAGGCATCTAAATAGGAAAAGAGGAAGTAAAATTCTCAATGTTTGCGGATGACATGACACTGTATTTAAAAAATTCTGAGGTATCCATGACAAAGCTACTTGAGCTAATAAATGAGTTCAGTAAAGTGGTAGGATATAAGATCAACATGCAAAAATCAGTAATGTTTTTGTACACTAGTACTGAACAATCTGAGGAGGATATCAGAGAAAAAATTCCATTTACAAAGGCAACAAAAGACTCAAATACCTAGGAATTAATTTAACCAAAGAAATTTAGGACCAATATGCAGAAAAGCACAAAACAATGCTAAAAGAAATTTAAAAAGACCTAAACAAATGGAAAGACATTCCCTGTTCATGGATTGGAAGAATAAATATCATGAAGACATCAATCTTACCCAGACTTATTTATAGATTCCATGCAATACCAATCAAAATTCAACAGCCTGGGAAACGGATGTGGCTCAAGCGATTGGGCTCCCATCTACAATATAGGAGGTCCAGGGTTCGATTCCCAGGACTTCCTGGTGAAAGGAAAGCTGGCCCACGCAGTAAGCTGGCCTGAGCAGAAAGCTGGCGTATCCAGAGTACTGGCCCACGCAGGAGTGCTGGCCCACACGGAAAGCTGGCACAGCAATATGATGGCAACAAAAAGAGACACAGAGGAGAGACAATAAGAGACACAGCAGACCAGGGAGCTGAGGTGGCGTCAGAGGATTGAGTGCCTCTCTCCCACTCTGGAAGGTCCCAGGATTGGTTCCCGGTGCTGTCGAAAGCGAACACAAGCAGACACAGAAGAACACACAGAGGACAGACAGTGAGCGCAAAACAAGGGGGGGGGGAGGAAAGAAAGAAATAAATAAAATCTTTTTTAAAAAAATTCAACAATCTATTTTACAGAATTAGAAAAGTAATTACCAAATTCAATTGGAAGGGAAAGTGTACCCGAATAGCCAAAAGCCTTCAAAAAAAAAAGGAGCGACATGGGAGGAATTTCACTGCCTGACCTTGAAACATATTACAAAGCTACAGTGGTCAAAGCAGCATGGTACTGGCATAAAGATAGACATATCGATCAGCGGAATAGAATTGAAGCCTCACCTATACAGTCAATTGGTTTTTGTCAAATCTACCAAGTCCATGTTAACAGGATAAAACAGTCTTTTCAATAAATGGTGTTGGGAGAACTGGATATCTATAACCAAAAGAATGAAAGAGGACGCCTATCTCACTCCCTATACAAGAATCAACTCAAAATGGATCAAAGACCTAAATATAAAAGCCAGGGCCATAAAACTACTAGAAGAAAATGTAGGGAAACATCTTCAAGACCTTGTAGTAGGTGGTGGTTTCTTAGACTTTACACCCAAAGCACAAGCAACAAAAGGAAAAATAGATAAATGGGACCTCATCAAAATAGGAAACTTTTGTATCTCAAAGGACATTACCATGATAGTTTAAAACAAAAACAAACAAACAAAAAAAAACCTACAATGGGAGAAAATATTTGGAAACCACATATCCAATAACAGTTCAATATCCGGACTATATAAAGAAATCCTTCAACTTAACAAAAAGATAAATAACCCAATTAAAAAATGGGCAAAATATTTGAAAAGACATATCTCCAAAAAAGATAAACAAATGGCCAGAAAGCACATGAGAAGAAGCTTGACATAATTAGCCATCAGGGAAATGCAAATCAAAACCACAATGAGATACCATTTCACACCCATTAGAATGGCTGCTATTAAAAAAGAAAAACAGAAAATAAGGGTTTGGAGAGGATGTGGATAAATAGGAACATGCATTCATTGCTGGTGACAATGTAAAAAGGTACAGCTGCTATTGAAGACAGTTTGGCGGTTCCTTAGCAAGCTAAGTATTGAATTACCATATGACCTGGCAATTCCACTACTTGGTATATACTCAAAAAAAATGAAAGCAGGAACTCGAACAGTTATTTTCACACTGATGTTCACAACAGCATTATTCACAATTTCCAAAAGATGGAAGAAATCCAAGTGTGCATCACTGATGAATGGGTAAACAAAATGTGGAATATACACACAATGGAATATTATTTAACCTTAAAAAGCAATGAAGGGAACGGATGTGACTCAAGAGATTAGGTTCCTTCCTCCCTCCCACATGGGAGGTCCAGCGTTTGGTTCCCCGTGCCTCCTAAAAAGAAGGCAAGCAAACACAGAGAGTACACAGCAAGTGCAAACAACCGGGGGGGGGGGGTGGTGGTGGAAGAACTTTGAAGATATCATGTTGAGTGAAACAAGCCAGACACAAATGGTTAAATATTGAATGATTTCACTGATTTGAAATAATTAGAATAAGCAAACTCATAGTCAGAATCTAGAATAGAGGTTACCAGGGAATCAGGTGGAGATAGGCCATGGGAAGTTAAGACTTAAAATATACAGGGCTCCTATTTGGAATAATGATAATGCTTTGGTAATGGATGGTGCTGATGGTAGCACAACATTGTGAACATAATTAACAGTACTGAAATGTGATTAAAAGGAGGAAATGTTAGATTGTATATATAACAGAACAATTTTTTTTTTTAAATCCATGGAACTACACTACACAGTGAACCCTAAGTTAAGCTATGGACTATAGTTAATAGCATAATTATAAAAATGTGCTATCAATTGTCACAAGTGTTCCACACCAATGCAAGCTGTTAATAATAGAGTGGTATATGGGAATCCTGTATTTTATGCATGATTGCTTGGACATAAACTCACAACTTCTCTAATAAAGAAAAAATAAATTAAAAAAAAGAGGAGATTGGACATAATATTTATCTTTAAATATGGTAAATTAAGACAGGGTGGTGTTGATAAAAGGTAACAAGCCAGAACTCATTGCTGCTGGAAATGCAAATTGGGACAATGTCTATGAAAAGCTCTTTGGCAATATCTAACAAAAGGTAAAATACACACACCCTCCGATCTAACAATTTCACTTTTGAGAACTAATCATAAAGACAAACCCACAAATGTGTGAAATGGCATATGTACAAGGTTATCCACTGTAGTACTTTTATATAAATAAAGGCACAGCAGGGAAGCGGCTGTGGCTCAATCAGTAGGGCTCCCGTTTACCATATGGGAGGCCCCGGGTTCGGTTCCCGGGGCCTCCTGGTGAAGGCAAGCCCGCCCGCACGGCGTGGTTGGCTGACCCAGCGAGCACGGGCAGCAAGGGGGGGATAAATGAATAAATAAATAAAATCTTTAAAAAAAAAAAAAAAAAAAAAAAAGGCACAGTAAAACAAAGGAGTATCAAATACAGCTGTTTTTTTTAAAAAGTATGGACTGATATCAAACTCTTTCAGTGAGATGGAGGAAGAATATCAAGGAACAGTTCAGTGAGTGGAATATACTATTTATGTAAAACCCAGGAGGGAGAGGATAAAATATATTTAATTGCTATACATGTAGGTAACATGCCCAGAAGGCTACACAAGAAACTGGTGACATTGACGGCCCAGGGAAGGGAAGCAAAATCCTTCACTAAATACCTTCACAGCTTTTGAATATATTACCTATTTGGGGGGCGGGGGAGATTGTATTTGATCTATTCTAAGATTCACTTCTTTTTTTCTCATTTAACATCTCTGAAATCAGGATGCTTCTTAGAAGATAAAATAATGGTATATATTATAATAATGGCATTTTGGATTCAACAAAATAAAGTAAAAAATTCTTAATAATTTTTTCATTTTGGGATCATTTTAGATTTATAGAAAAGTTGCAAAGACAGAAAAGCCCTGTCTATGCCCCTCACCCAGCTGCTCCTGTGTTAATATATTAGATTACCACAGAGCATTGACTAACAGGTCGATATGGTTACCTCACTGTTCACGTCCCCAACTTGGCTCTGGTTTTGTCAGTTTTCAGTCCCGGGTCAGCCCAGAACGCCACCCTGCGCCCAGGTAGCACCCCTCCTCGGTCTCCTCTGGCCTTGACAGTGTCTCAGGCTTCTCCGGTTTCTCATGACCTTGGCAGTTTTCAGCAGTGCTGTCAAGTGTTTTGTAGAAAGCCCTTCAATTTGGGTTTGCCTGATGTTTTTCTCAGGATTAGACTGGAGGTACGGGTTTGGGGGAGGGGGGACTAGCACAGAGGTGACATTCCCTCCTAATCACCTTAGAGCATCTTATCACTGGTGATGCTAACCTTGATCATATGGTTAAGGGCATGTCTGCCAGGTTTCTTCAGTATATAATTACTATCCTCCCCTTTCCACATCTGTTCTGGATAAGAGTCCCTAAGTCCAGCCCACACTCAAGGGAAGAACTAAGCTCCACCTCCTGGGGGGGGGAGAGTATCTACTTAGATTTTTCAGAATGCTTCTCTAAGATTTAACCTTTCTCACCATTTATTTATTTATATAGTCATTTATAGGTAACATTTTAAAATAATGAAATAAAACAAACTGGAGAGAAAACCACAGAAGAAACTGAAAGCAACGAAACCCAGAAGGGAGAGCCCAGCAGACACCGCCATGTGCCTTGTCACATGGCAGAGGAGCCCAGGATCGCTGGCTGGCAATCAGTCTTGGGTAAGAAAGCATCGCCTGATGATGCCTTGATTTGGACATTTTTCTCAGCCTCAAAACTCACTCTAAAACAGGGGTCTGTGAGCTTGAATTGAAAACTCAAAAAAACATTATTTTGGGGGGGACATGTTGGTGCAGCTGTGATATATTTATTAAATAATACACAGTGTAGTGTGGACTTAGTAAGGGGTCCATGGGTTTCACCTGACTGGCAAAAGGGTCCATAGAACAAAAAAGGTTAAGAACCTCTGCTCTAAAATGAAAAAGTGACTCCATGCCCCATCTTGGAGTTCCCTGGCATTTCTCTGGAAGACCCTCTCTCAACAATCAGCTATTCTGCCCTTGTCAAATTACTGAAGGAATAACTGTTCTGAGAACAGTTTTTTCCCAGAATTTCTCTCTCTTTGGTGTAGCCCCAACTGAATACTTTGGTCAGATAGGAAACATTTTAGGTGAAAACAGTAGCTAACCCATCCATTTGGGGAGTGTAACCCACTCGATATAAACTGATAAATTCGTCCCTAAATCCACACATTTTCCACTGAGGTGGCATAAGTGGTGAATGACCAGTAAGAGGACGTCGTTCAGCCTTGATACCAGCAACTGTGAACTCAAGTTTTTGCTGAGCAACTTTGGGCCAGTTACCAATTAATAACAATTATCTCCAATTGAGAACGCATTTCTTGACCTTGTAAATGTATCGACCTAAAACTTTTAATATTTTAGAACAAAATAGATATTTGCATGGAAAAATACTTGGTTCTAATCTGCAAATGATTTTGGTTCTCTTCAAGGATAGCCACTGCTTGGGTTCTAGTTCCAACGGGGGAGTGTTGGCTGCAATAGCAGATAAAGTATAATGGACAAAAAAGTAAAATTTCTACATGGAAAAAAAATATCACTGCAACATATATAACAAGATTACAATTCAGAATATAAAAACACCTATAAATCAATTTTTTTTAAAAAAAGACAACCCAATAGACAAATGGGCAAAAAGGTAAGAAGGGCAATTCAAATAAAAGAAAGTCCAACGGCCTTTAAACATATGAAAAGATGCTTACCCTCACTGGTTATCAAGGGAATGAAAAATAAAGTCATTTCATACCCATTAGATTGGAGTGAGAAAATAGCTAGAACACCCAAACATGAATTACAGGAGTGAAAACTGGACAAATGCCTTTTAAGAACAATTTGGCAATATCTAAAAGTGTTTTGACCCAGCAATTTTACTCCTAGGTATAGTTCAGAGAAGGACTGTCAACATGACCTGGGTTGGTATATGAAAACTTTCTAAGAGGTGCAGGGTCTGGACAGTCCAAATTGAATAAATTTCCAAACAATATCTTCTACACACTCTCATTCTTAAATTTAATCTGCCTGAGGAAAAATACTTGCTCTACTAGTCTCCCATCACAATCTTATGAAGCCATTAAGGAAATGCAAACCAAAATCTTAGAGTACCACTTCATACTTAGTAGGATGACTATAGTTAAAAATGGAAAATAATGAGTACTGGGGAGAATGTAGAGAAACTGGAACCCTCATATATTGCTGGTGCAAATATAAACTGGTACAGTTACTGCAGAAAACAGTTCCCCAAAAGTAAGAGTTAGCATGTAGCCCAGCAACTCTGCTCCTAGGTATACATATCCAAGAGGCCTTGGCACACGTGTACACACACATACACAAAAGTTCACAGCAGCATGACTGATAACAGCCAAAGTGGAGACAACCCAAGTGTCCACCTCTGATGAATGGATAAACAAGATGTGGTCTAGCCAAACAATGAAATATTATTCAACTATAAAAAGAATGAACACTGATACCTGCAACAGCATGGATAAACCTTGAAAACATGCTAAGTGAAAGAAACCAAACACAAAAGGACACATATTAAGTGATTCCATTTATATGAAATGTCTAGAAAAAGCAAATCCATAGAGACAGGAAGTATATTAGTGGTTGCCAGGGCTGGAGAAAAGGGGAATGGAGAGCGTCTGCTAATTGGTACAGGGTTTCCTTTGGAGTGATGAAAATGTTCTATAATTAGATGGTGGTGGTGGCACAACCTTGTGAATATACTAAAAACCACTGAACTGAACACTTTAAAATAGTGAATTTTTGGTATACATCATACAGATCAATGGAATAGACTTTATAATCCAGAAAAAATTGCATATTCTGAATTAGAATGAAAATAATATTTTAAGAAAAAATGAATACTGAAAAATTTGTTAAAGAAAACTGAACTCATGTTTTTCAAATGAATGAGAATGACCACCAAATTACTATGAAATTTGGATTCCACTGAATACATTTTTTAATAATATAATTTTTTTCATTTATAATACACTGTATTTATAATACACCAAAAATTACCCTCCTTGCAACCATATAAAGCCATTTTTTAAATGGTATATGTCATTTAAACAACATGCCAACTAAAATTAAGCAAGAAAGTAAACAGAATTTAAAAATTACTTTAGAAGTACTTTAAAAAATTTGAGGCTCATCACCCTAGAGAAAGATCACACACAGGCACACAAAAAGATATGAAAGAATGTTAATTGCAGCACTGTTTGTAACAGCAAAAGCTGGAAAAAATCTAAATGCTCATGAGGAGAATGGATGAACAAATTGGAATTCTTCTGTAAGGAATATAAATATAAATCAACTAGAGCTAAATTTATCAACACACAAATCTCACACGCATATTGTTGGGTGGGAAAAAAACATGTTACAGAATGTTACCATTCTATGAAGTTTAAAATATGATCGTAACAAGATATTGTTAAAACATATCAGTAGTAAGAAGTAGAAACAGGCAAGAGAAATAAACATCAACTTCTCCATACTGGTTAGCTCTGGGGAGAGATTAAGGCAAACAGAATTAGGGACAGGTACACCAGGGCTTTGGTTGGTGTACGTAACATTTCATTACTTCAAATAAAAATATTAATTTGAAGGAAACTCAGCAAGGCTAGGTGCAGGAACACAGATGTCCACTTTATTATTCTTTGACTCTCTTCCACGGGCTTGAAGTATTTCATATTAAAAGGAAGTAAAAGTTGGCGCAAGGACGGAGTCCGCAGCAAACACATGATCACACGAAGGTAACCAGCTAAGCATTGGTCAGTATTTCTCAACCAGTGGTCCAATAGCTATTCTGAAGTTCCAATAATTAAAAGAGAATAATGGCATCTACTTTAAGAGAACCATAACATACGGTGATATTAAATGCAGGTTACTGAAAAGCATGAAATGATACTAATTAAAGAGAACCATAACATACGGTGATATTTAAATGCAGGTTACTGAAAAGCATGAAATGATACTAATTCTGCAAATTTGCTTCAAGATCATTGCTGCCAAATCTTCTGATCAAAATCCTTATATACCTTTGCAAGATTTCTCGACTTCTTTAAAAATCTATGTGAAAAAGGGAAAATTAAGTAGCAATTATACCCAGCATCACCTTTTCATTCAACAAAAAAACTCTCCACATGGGAAATTGCTATTTGCAAAGAAATGCTTACAAATACCTGAAAACCTCTCCCATTTCGTCATTTAGGAAAAAAACACAAAAATAATTTTAACTCATTTTTAAAGCATGAATATCAACTATCAGGACAGGAAAACTGTCTGCTTTTGATAGGACAAGACAGAGGCAAATTCTAACTATTTTAATATACATTCAATCCCCAAATAAAATGTTTTTTCCTTAGATGTAAACAAAGTACATTAAATAACGCGCACTACATGTTAATCAGAGAAAAAGGCAAATTTTTCTTTTTATAATATGAATATAATTAGATATTTAAAATGGACATTATCATCTCTATTAGCAAATGACTTTTTAATCTATTTAAAATCATCTTATCTAAAACAGGCTAAATTTTTCAAATATTCCTTTTTAATTCCTAAGAAAGCCACTAAATTATAGATTATTGTGAAAGGATTGTAAATCAACAAATTTAGGTAACACTGGTTAAGAGAGGTGGCTTCTGAGTCTATAAGAGCACCTGACCAGGCCTGAAGGCTTGTTTCCTTACTAATAAACAAATGGGAAAATTTTTTGTTAGAATGCAAAAAAACACGAAGAGATATTATTCATTGGAAAATTCATTCACATAATAAATGTAAAAATTCTTTTAAGAAATATGTAAGGGGAAGCGGCTGTGGCTCAATCAGTAGGGCTCCCGTTTACCATATGGGAGGCCCCGGGTTCAGTTCCCGGGGCCTCCTGGTGAAGGCAAGCCCGCCCACACGGCGTGGTTAGCTGACCCAGCGAGCACAAGCAGCAAGGGGGGGATAAATGAATAAATAAATAAAAATCTTAAAAAAAAAAAAAAAGAAATATGTAAGCAATTCAGCCATAACTAAAATTAATTCTAATTAAAAAACAAAGAATTCTACACGAGTAAACATGAAAATAAACAGCTAAAACTGAAGTTCACTCAAAATGTGTAAATTACTCAAATTACTCAAAATGTAATTTGAAAAACCAGAAAACTATAAGAATTAAAAATTAAAAGGATAAAACTGAACCATGGTCTCAAGTATTAAAAGCAAAGCAGGGATGGGAAGCAGCTGTGGCTCAATCAGTAGGGCTCCCGTTTACCATATGGGAGGCCCCGGGTTCGGTTCCCGGGGCCTCCTGGTGAAGGCAAGCC
Organism: Tolypeutes matacus; assembly: GCA_026826555.1. Lineage (NCBI taxonomy): Eukaryota > Metazoa > Chordata > Mammalia > Cingulata > Chlamyphoridae > Tolypeutes > Tolypeutes matacus. The sequence continues at coordinate 1,320,311 of JAKSZT010028529.1, read as the reverse complement.
CGCCCGCGCGGCGTGGTTAGCTGACCCAGCGAGCGCAAGGAGGAGATAAATGAATAAATAAATAAAATCTTTAAAAAAAAAAAAAAAAGCAAAGCAGGGGGCGGATGTGGCTCAAATGGTTGGGCATCTGTCTGCTATATGGAGGGACCTGGGTTCAATCCCCGGGACCTCCCGGTAAAATAAAAAATATATATATAGAAGGCGCATGGGCTGCCAGGCTCTGTGTGCAGCTGAGCTGTCGGGCCCCGGGAGCCATGCAGCAGGATGATGACTTAACAGAGGAGAGAAAAAGACGAAATGCTCCGAAAGCTCCAGAAGCCAGGAACTGAGGTGGTGCAGGCAGCAGAATACCTCTCTCCTACATCGGAGGTCTCCAGGATCGAATCCTGGTGAAGACTGGAGGAGGAGGATGAGAAGAGATGGCAGGAAACACACACAGAGAATTGCCCAGCGAATGGACACAAAACAGCAAATGGGAAAGGGGGGGTTTAAAATGGATAAAGTAAATAAATAAAATCTTAAAAAAAAAAAAAAAAAAGCAAAGCAATTAAAAGATATGATAGAGGAAGGAACATGGTGGACTAGAAAGATAGCTAACCCTCCCCCACACTACAGACACTTCAGAATTCTCAGGCCTCTGAGCTGGCTACAGACAAAGGGGGCTCCAGGGACCCACCTCTGCAGGGAAGGGGAGAGAGAGGGACACAGCCTAAGGCTGACTCAGCTTCTGACTCACAAACTTGGGCTGCAGTGTCCCAGAAGCCCTTCCAGGCCGGGTGGGGCTGCACCATTGTTTGCTTGAGGAGCCAGCAAGGAGCTAAAGAGATCCGGGACTAAGAGATCTGACCCTCCCAATCTGCCTCTACTAACCAAGGATGCAGAGGGGAGTGGAATTATTTCTTACCCTGGAAAAGGGAGGGGGCTGCCAGAGAAGGCTGGAGAACTGCCTCTGAGAAAGTTTGAATTACGAGGCTCTTAGCCACCTAGCAGGATCCTCTATCACATTGATCTGGTCCGTGTTCAAGCAAACACTGTCCAACCATTGAACTGAGAGGGCTGCGGAAGAGCGCCAACTGCTGGCAGACCAAGGAAGTGCATGTGAGGAAATTATAAGTAAATAAGTAATAAGAGGCTTTTTCTGGCCTTTACAGTCTCCCTTCCCAAGGCCCTAGGAAACGGGTCTGCAACCCACTACTGGGTCCAGGACCAAGATTTGAGCAACAAACAGGGATAATCCTAAAGACCCACAAAAGGCTGAACCAAGAATCAAAGAGTAGCAGTAATACACAGCCTCCTGCTACTAAAATCCTATGAAAGAGAGAGAAATCGAGCATCTGAGTAAACTCACCATCCTAATTAGATGCCTAGACATCAGCAAAAAATTACAATCCACACTAAGAAAATGGAAGAAATGACCCAAGAAAAGGAATATATCAAAGCCTCAGGAAGGAAGCAGGATTTGAGGCAACTAATCAACGAGATGCACACTCATTCCCAAAATCAAACCAATGAGTTGAAAGCCAATATGGCTGAAGAGATAAAGGACATCAAGAAGACACTGAGGGGAAATGGATGTGGCTCAAATGATTGAGCTCCCATCTATCACATGGAAGGTCCTGAGTTCGGTTCACAGTTGCCTCCTGGAGAAGATGAGCAAGACTGCGAGCTGGCATGACAGACAGGCACAGCGAGCTGACGCAACAAGATGATGCAACAAAGAGACACAAAGAGGAAAGAGCAAAGCAGGGAGTTGAGATGGCACAAGCGATTGAGTGCCTCTCTCCCACATGGAGGTTCCAGGTTTGGTTCCCGGTGCCTCCTAAGAGAAGACGAGCAGACACAGAGAGCACAGAGAGAAGACAGCAAGCACAAACAACGGGGCGGGGGTGTGGGGGGTGGGGGGAGATAAATAATGAAAATAAAATTTTTTTTTAAAGACAACATTGAGCAAAGAAGAATTTGAAAACCTGAATAGAAAAGTAACAGAACTCATGGGAATGAAGACATGATGGGTGAGATCAAAAACACATTAGAGGGAAGTAGATGTGGCTCAAGCAATTAAGCTCCAGCCTACCACATGGGAGGTCCGTGGCTGGGTTCCCGGTGCCTCCTAAAGAAGACACCAAGCTGGCATGATGGGCAGGCGCGGCAAACTGACACAATTTGAGACACAAGAAGAAAAACATGATGAGAGACACAACAAAGCAGGAAGCAGAGGTTCCCAGTGCCTCCTAGAGAAGGCACGACGGGCAGGCGCGGCAAGATGATGCAACAAGATGGTGCAGCAAGTGAGAGAGGAGGAAGAACATAATGAGAGACACAAAAAATCAGGGAAAGCAAGTGGCTTAAGTGATCAGGCGCTTCCCTCCCACATCATAGGTCCCGGGTTCATTTCCTGGTGCCTCCTAAAGAAACAAGGAAGATGAACAGGCACAGCAAGTGCAAACAACAAGGGGGTGGAGAGAAATAAATAAATAAATCTTTAAAAACACACACACATGCATTAGAGGGGACAACCAGCAAGATGAAAAATGGAAAAACTTGAACAAGGTCTCAGGGAACTGAACGACAGCAAGAGATGTACAAACATACCTGTCATGGGTGTCCCAGAAGGAGAAGAGAAGGGAAAAGGGACAGAAGGAATATCTGAAGAAATAATGGTAGAAAATTTCCCAATCCTATTGAAGGACATAGATATTTATGTCGAAGAGGCACAACATACTTCCATCCAAATAAATCTGAATAGACCAACTCTAAGAAACATACTAATCAGAATGTCAAATGCCAAAAACAAAGAGAGAATTCTGAGAGTAGCAAGAGAAAAGCAATGCATAACACATAATCATATTTAAGATTAAGTGCCGATTTCACATCAGAAACCATGGAGGCAAGCAGACAGTGGTATGATATATTTAAGAAACTGCAAGAGAAAAACTTCCAGCAATGGCCCTATTCCAAGCCATGGTGGCTGGCGGAGACCAGGAGTGCATGGCCAGGAATTATTTAGAAAAACATTGGATCATGGAGCTACTGAACCATCCCACCAGCACCCTTCTCCTTTTCCAGCCAGAAAAACCAAGAGATTATTTAACAGCTATATTGGAACGATTGAGACTTGCCAAAGGAGCAGGTGTGGCTTTTCCTTTTTTTATGGACAATTCTAACATTGTGCCTGTGTGAGAGGATGCACACATCGGGTACAGGCAGTGTATCATTTGTGCAGTACAAAGAAGCCCTAAACACCTTGGGTCTGTGTACTGCAGGTGAAGTGTTTAAAGATGACGGACATTCAATAACTCTGGATAAATTCAGGAACGAAGTGATCAAGAGGACTCATGAAATATGGTCGGCATTTTAATAACACCTTAAGTCCAAGATAAATGATTCCATAAAATGTTTAGCCATGCAGTTCCATAAATACAGAACTTCATCCTAAAAAAAAGAGAGAAAAACTTCCAGCCAAGAATCATATATCCAGCAAGATTTTCTTTCAAAAGAGGGTGAGGTTAGAATATTCACAGATAAACAGAAATTGAGAGCATTTGTAACCAAGAGACCTGCTTTGCAGGAAATACTAAAGGGTGTGCTACAGCAGGAAAAGAAAAGACAGGAGAGACAGGCCTGGAAGAAAGTCTAGAAATGAAGATTATACCAATAAAAGTAAGTAAAAGTGTCAAAAGAGTGGTGAAAATAAAATATGACACATAAAACCCAAAAACTCAGGAATAAATTTAACCAATGATATAAAGCACTTGTATTCAGAAAACTACAACTCATTGTTAAAAGAAATTTTTATTTTTTTATTTTTTTTTTTTTTTAAAGATTTTATTTATTTATTCATTTATCCCCCCCTTGCTGCTTGTGCTTGCTGGGTCAGCTAACCACGCCGTGCGGGCAGGCCTGCCTTCACCAGGAGGCCCCGGGAACCGAACCCAGGGCCTCCCATATGGTAAACGGGAGCCCTACTGATTGAGCCACAGCCGCTTCCCTAAAAGAAATTTTTAAAAAACCTAAATAATTGGAAGAACATTCCATGCTCATGGATTGGAAGACTAAATATCATTAAGATGTCAATTCTACTCAAATTGATAGATTCAATGCAATCCCAATAAAAATTCCACCAGCATTTTTTAAATAAATGGAAAACACGATTATCAAATTTATTTGGAAAGGTAAGGTGTCCTAAATAGCCAGAAACATCTTCAAAAGGAAAAGCGAGTTAGGAGGACTCTCGGTTTATATGTCTTTAAGTCATTTTATCTAGCTACAGTGGTAAAAACAGCATGGTACTGCCATAAAAACAAACACACAGACCAATGGAACCGAAATGGTGGTTCAGAAACCGACCCTCACATCTATGGTCAAGTGATTTTTTTTTTCTTTTTAATTTATTTATTTAAGTTATTTTTGACTACCCTCTCAAACCCACCCAGCTCAGGCCGAACAGTCCATCCAACAAATGGTGCTGAGAGAACTAGATATCCATAGCCAAAAGAAGGAAAGAGGGCCCTATATCTCACACCTTATAAAAAAAAAATTAACTCGAAATGGATCAAAAACCTAAATATAAAAACAAGAACCATAGCCTTTCAGCCAGAACCACCATCTTGCAGTTAATTTGCCAAAATGACGAACACAAAGGGAAAGAGGAGAGGAACCCGCTATATGTTTTCTAGGCCTTTTAGAAAACATGGAGTTGTTCCTTTGGCCAAATATATGCGAATCTACAAGAAAGGTGATATCGTAGACATAAAGGGAATGGGCACTGTTCAAAAAGGAATGCCCCACAAATGTTACCATGGCAAAACTGGAAGAGTCTACAATGTTACCCAGCATGCTGTTGGTATAGTGGTAAACAAACAGGTTAAGGGCAAGATTCTTGCCAAGAGAATGTACACATTGAGCATATTAAGCACTCTAAGAGCCGAGATAGCTTCCTAAAACATGTGAAGGAAAATGATTAGAAAAAGAAGGAAGCCAAAGAGAAAGACACCTGGGTCCAACTGAAGCACCAGCCTGCTCCACCCAGAGAAGCACACTTTGTGAGAACCAATGGAAAAGAGCCCAAGCTACTGGAACCTATTCCTTATGAATTCATGGATAAGAGATAAAAATAAAATAAAAGACTCGTGAATTGTAAAAAAAAAAAAAAAAAAAAAAAAAAAACAAGAGCCATAAAGCCTCTAGAAGAAAATATAGGAAAATATCTTCAAGATCTTCAAGATCTGGTGGTAGGTGCTGGATTCTTAAAGGAGGTAAGAGGAGGACTGAGATGGATTACTGATATTTAATATATGTAGAAGTTTTAATTAGCTTTATTGTAAAAGTGTGGAAATGTACAGAGTTGATGGTAACCCATTATAGTGAGTAACAGCTGGTTTATAAATGGGGATGTGGCTGAAAATGGTAGTCCAGGGATGTAAATGCCAATTGACAGAAAGCTAGAGAATAATCTAGGCACTGAATAGCACAGTAAACCCAGAGGTGGATGAGAATAGTGGTTGATGGTACAGATGCAAGAGTGTCCTTTGTGAGCTAGAGCAGATGTACGTCACTATTGCAGGGTGGTGGGAATGTGGAGAAGCATGGAAAAAAGACAACTGGAGTGACCTATGGACTGTGGTTAACAGTAATAATGTAATATTCATGCATCTATGCCAAAGATTTACTGTGTTGATAATGGGGGAGTATGGAAAAAGTGTGCCAAATGTACGCTATGGACCTGGTAATAATCTGATGATATTTTCTCATAATCTGTAAGATTCCAAATATGTTGATAGAGGGGTGTTGTTTGGGAATTCCACACAGGTGCATGATTATTTTATAAGTTTATAGCTTCTGTCATAAAAATATATTTAAAAAATAATAAAAGGGTGGGTTAGGGGAAAATACACCAAACGTAAGATAAGGACTATAGTTAGTAGTAAGATTTTGACAATATTCTTTCATAATTTGTAACAAATGTCTCACAACAATGCAAGGTGCTGGTGGTGGGTTGATATATGGGACCCCTGTATGATGTTATGCATGTTTGCTTTATTAGTTCACAACTTTTACTATACACTTATTATTTATGTATGTTCATGTAAAAATGATATAAAAATAATAATAAAAATAATAGGGTGGGTTGGGGGAAAAATACTTTGGTTAGTAGTAATATCTTGAGGATGCTCTTTAATCATTAATTAAAAATGTTTCACAACAATGTAAGGTATTGGTGGTAGGGTGAGGTATGAGAGTCCTGTATGATGTTATATATGTTTGTTTTGTAAGTTCACAACTATTACTATACACTTATTGTTTATGTATGTTTATGTATGAGTGATACATTTCAATAATTTTTTTTAAAAAATCAACTTCCCCCCTGATATTAGTAAGCCAAAGGGGTGCTGACGCAAAATACCAGAAATCTGTTGGCTTTTATAAAGTGTATTTATTTGGAGTAGAAGCTTACAGTTACCAGGCCATAAAGCCTAAGTTACTTTCCTCACCAAAGGTCACGTGTTGGGCCAAGATGGCTGCCGACATCTGCCAAGAATTCAGGCTTCTTGGGTTCTTCTCTTCCAGGGGCTCCATTTCTCTCCAGGCTCAGCTGCTGTGCTCTCTCCACAAGGCCAGCCATACACAATCAGGCAAATGGCTCTGTCTCTCTTCCCAGGGCTTCTGTTGTATCTAAGGAGCCGTATCTACTCCTCTGTGTTCTTCTCCTGTGTGTTCACTTCCCGGGCTCCAGCTCAAAACTCAACATCAAAACTCCATCTCACTCCTCTGCTCTCCCATGTAGTTTTATCTGAGTCCCCACTCACCATGGCCCAATCAAAGCCCTAATCATAATTTAATCATGCCCAGGTACAGACCAGTTTACAAACATGATCCAATATATATTTTTGAAATTCATTTACAATGCCAAACTGCCACACACACATAAAAAACACATTAGAGGGAAGCGGCTGTGGCTCAATCAGTAGGGCTCCCATTTACCATGTGGGAGGTCCTGGGTTCAGTTCCCGGGGCCTCCTGGTGAAGGCAAGCCCGCCCACACGGCGTGGTTAGCTGACCCAGCGAGCACAAGCAGCAAGGGGGGATAAATGAATACATAAATAAAATCTTAAAAAAAAAAAACACATTAGAGGCATACAACAGCATACTCGAAATGATAGAAGAAAGAATAAGTGATACCAAAGACAGAACAGCTGAAATTGAAGAGAGAAAAGAACAGAGAGAGAAAAGAATGGGAAAAAATGAGCAGGGCTCAGGAAACTGAATCACAACACAAAACGCAACAATATACGTGTCATGGGAATTCTAGAAGGAGAGAAGAAGAGAAAAGGGGCACAAAGAGTATCTGAGGAAATAACAGCTCAAAATTTCCCAGCTCTCAGGAAGGAAAAAACTTATATGTCCAAGAAATACAGCATACCCCAATCAGAATAAATCTGAACCCACCTACTCCAAGACACGTACTACTCAAAATGTCAGATGTCAAACACACAGAGAAAATTCTCAAAGCGGCAAGGGAGACGCAAACCATCACATACAAGGGACGCCCAGTAAGAATTAGTGAAGATTTCTCATCAGAAGCCATGGAGGCAAGGGTAATGATACAATTTTAATGATACAATTAGGAGACTGAAAGTGGAAATCTGGCTGCCAAGAATTCTTTATCCAGCAAATTGTTCTTCAAATATGAAGGTGAGTTGAAAACATTCACCGACAAACAGAAACTAAGAGAGTTCATAAAAAAGAATCCACCTTTGCAGGAAATATTAAAGGAAGACTTAGAGCCTGAAATAAAAAGAGAGGAGAGAGAGGCTTGGAGGAGAGTACAGAAGAAAGAATAGCAGAAAGGATAACCAAAAAAGTAAAAAGACAGATGAAAATAAGATATGACATATGAAAACCAAAGAATAAAATGGTGGAATTAAATAATGCATTTACAGTAGTAACACTGAATGTGAATGGATTAAACTCTCCAATCAAAAGATATAGGCTGGGAAGCGGCTGTGGCTCAATCAGTGGGGCTCCCGTTTGCCATGTGGGAGGCCCCGGGTTCGGTTCCTGGGGCCTCCTGGTGAAGGCGGGCCGCCCACGTGGCGTGGTTGGCTGACCCAGCGAGCACAAGCAGCAAGGAGGAGATAAATGAATAAATAAATAAAATCTTTAAAAAAAAGATATAGGCTGACAGAAGGGGTTAAAAAAAAAAACATGAGCTATCCATATGCTGCCTACAAGAGACTCACCTTAGACCCAGGGATACAAACCAGCTGAAAGTGAAAGGTTAGAAAAAGATATTCCACACAGACATTAACCAAAAAATAGCAGGAGCAGCAATACTAATATCGGACAAAACAGACTTCAAATGCAAAAAAGTTACAAGAGATACAGAAGGTCATTATATATTAATAAAAGGGACAATCAACCAGAAAGAAATAACAATCATAAATATCTATGCACCTAATAAGGGTGCCCCAAAATACATGAGACAAACTCTGGCAAAACTGAGGGGAGAAGTAGACATCTCTACATTAATCGCTGGAAACTTCAACACCCCACTCACATCATTAGATAGAACTAGACAGAAGATCAACAAGGAAACAGAGAACTTGAACAATATGATAAACGAATTAGACCTAACAGACATACACAGAACACTGCATCTAAACTCAGCGGGTTATACATTCTTCTCAAGAGCTCATGGATCTTTCTCCAGGATAGACCACATGTTAGAGCACAATGCAGCTCTCAATAAATATAAAAAGACAAATTATACAAAGCATCTTCTCAGATCATAATGGAATAAAAATGGAAATCAATAATAGACAGGAAATAATGAGGTATCTAAGAGCAACAATTTATCTTCAGGGTGACAAGGAATTTGAACAAAACACATTTTTTTGTGAGATGGTTTATAAATGGGAATATGGTTGGAAAGGGTAGTCTATGGATTTAAATGTCAATTGAAAGAAAGATAGAGAATAATCTAGGGACTGAATAACACAATGAACCCAGAGGTGGATGCAAAAACCAGTAATGTTTCTGTACACTAGTACTGAACAATCTGAGGAAGACAACAGGGGGGAAAATTTCCATTCACAATAGCAACAAAAAGACTCAAATTGAACAAATGTATGTTAATACTACAATACATTAATATCGGACAAAAAAATTCTTATAAAGAATCGTAAAAGGATATTGTGAGAAACGATATGCCAACAAACTAGACAATCTAGATGAAATGGACAAATTCCTAGAATACACAAACAACCTACACTGACACAAGAAATACAAGAACTTAACAAGCCAATCACATTTAAAGAGATTGAATCCGTCATCAAAAATCTCCCAATGTAGAAAAGTCCAGCACTGGATGGCTTCACAGGTGAATTCTACCAGGCATTTTGAGAAAAATTAACACCCAATCCTGTTTAAACTCTTCCAAAAAATTGAAGAGGAGGGAAAATTACCCAACATGTTTTATGAAGCCAACATCACCCAAATACCAAAGCCAGATAAAGACACTACAAGAAAAAGAAATTACAAACCAACCTCTCTAATGAATACAGATGCAAAAATTCTAAGCAAAATACTTGCAAATAGCATCCAACAGCATATCAAAAGTCTTATACATCACAACCAAGTGGAATGTATTCCTGGTATGCAAGGCTGGTTCAGCATAAGAAAATCAATCATCCTAGTATACTACATTAACAAATTGAAGGGAAAAAAAACATATGGTCATCTCGATTGATGCAGAAAAGGCATTTGACAAAATCCAGCATCCTTTCCTGATTAAAACACTTCAAAAGATAGAAATAGATGGAAAATTCTTCAGTATGGTAAAAGACATATATGAAAAACCGAGAGCCAACATCATATTCAATGGGGAAAGGTTGAAAGCCTTCCCTCTAAGATCCAGAACAAGACAAGGTTGCCCACTGTCACCATTGTTTTTCAACATTGCACTAGAAGTTCTGGCTAGAGCAATTAGGCAAGAAAAAGAAATAAAAGGCATCCAAATAGGAAAAGAGGACATGATCCTGTATTTAGAAAATTCTGAAATATCTACAACAAAGCTACTTGAGCTAATTAAGCATGTTCAGCAAAGTGGCAGGATACAAAATCAACATGCAAAAACCAGTAATGTCTCTGTACACTAATACTGAACAATCTGAGGAAGAAATCAGGGGGAAAAATTTCCATTCACAATAGCAACAAAAAGACTCAAATTGAACAAATGTATGTTAATACTACAATACATTAATATCAGACAAACAAAATTATGCTAAGCGAAAGAAACCAGACACAAACAGACACATATTGTATGACTCCATCTATACAAAATGTAAAATAAATCAATTTATAAAAATGAATTTAGACTAGTGGTTATGTAAGGCTGGGGAAGGAATGCTAAGGGGTGTGGAATTTTTCTTTTTGGAGTAATGAAATTGTTCTAAAATTTTTTGTGGCGATGAATGCACAACATTGTATTATGCTAAAAGCCATTGATTATACACTTTGGATAGACTGTATGGTATATGAATATATATCAATAAAACTGTTTAATAAATAAGTAATTGTGCCAGAACAGCCAGAAATAGCAGCTATGTACCGTAGGGGAAGCATAGAGAGATCGAGAGGTGAAGAATTTTCTTGTTTGTTTTTTATTATTATTAATGAAATAAAAATGCTCTAATAATGACTGAGGTGATGAATGCTCAACTATGTGATTATACCAAATACCACTGATTGTATACTTAAGATGAATTGTTTGCTTTATTAATATGTATCAATAAAATCAATTTGTTAAAAAAAAAAAACATCATAAAAAAGAAACTATATCGGGGAGCAGGTGTAGCTCAGTGGTTGAGTGCCTGCTTCCCATGCATAAGGTCCTGGGTTTGATCCCCAGTACCTCCTAAAAACAAACAAAAAATGAAAAAAAAAAATTTTAATTTCTGAATTAAAAAAAAAGATAGAAGGCCCAAAACAATTTTAAAAAATGCTAAGGGGCATAACTAAAAATGAACAGAGGAAATGAAATGCACTAAAACCTTTTTTTATTAACCCAAAGACACAAGAAAAAAGAGAGATTTCTTCCCACTTCCCCTCAAAAAAAAAAGGCAGATGGAATAAATAGAAAAGAAATTGCAAAATATTACACTCAAATCCAAACTTTTAATAATTATATTAAACACAAATGAAGCAGAGCAGATGTAGCTACACTGTAACATTCCTTAATATTCCATGTAACATTAAGGAAGGAACCAACTGTTAGACAAAAGAAACTGGTTTGGGAGAGAGGATGTAGCTCAAGTGGTTGAGGGCCTGCTTCCCATGTACAAGGTCCCAGGTTCAATCCCCACTATCTCTTAAAAGCAAAAACAAAACAAAAACAAATGAAAAAAACCAACTCTCATTGGGGAGCAGATGTAGCTCAGTGGTTGAGCGACTGCTTCATATGTACAAGGTCCTGGGTTCAATCCCTGTTATCTCCTAAAAAAAAAAGTTATGATATCAATATAGCATGAACAAGGGGAAAAAAGGCAAGACAAATAGAGGAAAGCCACCCTAAGGAGAGAAAACTAGGAAAATTCAGGTTAAAAATAAAAGACTAGTCTGAAAGTAGAGAGAAAAGGAAAATTGGAAAGAAGAAAGTAGCAAAATCAAGGATTAGAAGAGTATATGTATGGATGAGAGTCACTCTCACCACAGTTCATTTGAGAAAAGATGACAAAAAATAATTAAATCACAGAAAACGGTAGAGTATTAAGTGGGAAATAATTTTCATAATAGGTTAGTAACTAATAAATTTCCAAATACAAGTATTCTGAAGAGTAGAACTGCAGTTTCATTTCAGTTTTGGAAACAAAATTGTGCTAAAAAAAAAAGAAAAATCAATAAAGAGTTCTTTTCCACTACAATGCTGGGAACCCACTTCTGTATTTAATTCTCAAAATTTTAAAAATATTACAAATTTATTAAATTAATCAATTATACCTAGTAAAAGCTGTTCTGATCATAAACATATTCTGTATTTCTCTTTATCTGTCCTTCATATGGCAGTAAATAAAAACCATTTGCCACAATTGGGAACCTCTCAGAGAAGGTAAAATTAAAATGTCAGATGTCTGCTTTCAAACACATCACAAATTAAGCAATTATATTAAGACATTCATGCTCAAGTGTTCTTTTTACTCAAAAACACGAATTTTTACCTTTTCAAATAAGTAAACCAAATCTTTCAGGAATCAGGCAAAAACTTCCAAAGTCTATTATATAAGTAAATACGTTACATCAAGAAAAGTTTTGTCCAACATAAAATAAGTATTTTGTTGCTTCCTCCCATACCCCTCTGTATTTCCTCCATCACAAAGTCAAGGTATTTTTAACACTCATCCAAAGCCTGGGCTCTACTAGGCTGAAACTCAACAAGGGCCCAGACCCTAATGCAGTAAGCTCAAAGAGCCAGCAGAGTGTCTGCCACGTAGTGGGACCCCCTACAACTCCCCGATAAACTGGGGGAACAGCATGTTATTACTCAATGTAGTATTTTCCAGACCATCACCACTTTTCATCAACATTTCCTTAGAATTCACCAAAGGGTCAGTATACAGAGATGTCTACTTTTTCTACCTGTGCAACACTGGCTCCACTTTCTGACAACTTGCCATGTGTTTTCCTTTGGGCAACCTTCTCCCCGTTTCTGATCTATGCCATCTCCTCCCAGAGCAGTCACTCAACTCAGGAACATTCCCATAACCCTAGCCACAGTTACTGTAAAGGACAGGAATCCAGTGAGACTCTCACCCCTCATTTGCAACAAGCGCCTAGAAAAGGACCACTCTTCTCCAGTGGAGGATGCTAAACTAGTGTGATTTTGCTTGTGGAGACACCACATGGAGAGAGTGTGTGAAAGAAAGGCAGTGCAGAGCAGAGCACAGCTAAGAGACCCTGGATCCAGCCACACCTGAAGCCATATCCCCTTGACTTTTCTATCACAAAAACCAATAAATCTCTCCCTTTTTTTCTTAAGCCTATCTGAGTTGGTTGTCACGTGTAATTGAAAGAATTTTGTTCAAAATTGTGTCCAATCCAAGTTACAAGAAGAATGGCAACTAATAAGACCTATGTGAAACTGGCTTAATAGAGCTGAGGTACAGGACAGTGAGAACAGCCTCAACCCATGCTGGAAGTTGGCAATCTCAGTTGTCCACTATCAAAGAAACAAGTGATAACTATTGCCTATTTATGTCCATCAACATTGGACCATTGGGAGAAAATTTCAAAATTGTTATCAATTCCAAAAGGATAGGGCCAAACTCCTTGGTGTAAAATATAAAGACCATGATCTCACTGTACCTTCCCCTGTATGTTAAGAATTGATCCAGACACTAAGAAGCTTGCCTGCCATCCTCTCTCTCCTGGGAGGTGCTCTGATTTCAGGTGGGCTCCTCTCACAATAGCAATGCTGGCTAGAACAGCTGTTAGGCTCACAGCCTCACCAGGAAGAAAGGATCTGTTTCAAACACCCTCTCAAAGGAGAAGGAAAAAAATGCTTCCTTCCCCGAGGTTTCCAGCAACAGTCCTGAGGTTCTGGGTCCGCTGAGGTCACATGCCTCTCCAAACCCATCACTACAGCCAGACTGGCATGCTCAATAGCTTCGTTTAGGTCGAGGGACTCACTTGGAGCTGGCAGCTGCTGGGATAGGAGAGGGAAGACCATTTTCACCTTCCTGTCTCACCGCCTACGACTGCACCCCTCCCAACTTGTACCCCAACAACACCTCTATGTCCAATTCTCTAAGTTAGCATGACAATCCATGATTCTCTTGCATAAGCTCAAGGCTCCTCTGGAATGCCTTTCTCCACAAGACAAGTTGGTTCACTATTAATTTCTCAGACTTGCTCAAATGTCCTTTCCTCTGTGACATCTTCTACCAAAGCCCCAAAAGAGTTAGCCTCTCCACCATACCACATATAGCCTACATTTTTTTGTTATTAAATTCTAATTACTGTGCACACTGCTGTAATGTCTTTAGAATGGGGAGCTCAAGGCCCAATTCTTACCCACCTTCATACCTTCAAGGTAGAGCACAGTTCCTGACATATAATAACCATTCAGAAGGTATCAGTGAATTGAATAGGTTGATGGCTCACCTCAAAAGAAGATAATAGGTATGATCTGGAAGAGCTGACTGTTAAAGATTACAGAAAACTAAAGATGGGCCTTGGAGGGTGGAACCTAGATGAGCAGAAAATAAAAGAATGAACATGGAGACACTAAGGAGAGCGAGCTGAATTTATCCAAGATGCAGAATGAGTAGAAAGTAGAAACATCTGGTTGGGGAAGGGACGTGTGTAAAGGAGTGGGAACCTTCTGCAGAGGGCCAGTCTGAGCTTCACTCTACAGACAAGAGGGGAAAAAGGTTTCTGAGCAAGGCAGTGACAGGTTCAGAGGATTCCTGTGACAAAATATAGCCCGGACTGAGGCACAAGAGACCAGCTAGGGCAGCGGAAGGCTGGTCAGCAGGGGGAGGAGAACAGGCCAAGTTCTTAAGACTTCAGAGCGAGAGTAAGCAGGTGGACGGCGGCAAGGATTACTTCCAAGGTTTGACCTCTGGTTTATAAGGAAGGATTCGCAACTGAAATAAAGAAATACAAAGGAAAAGTCAATTTTTTTTCAAGGAGCATAAAAGTTTGGTTTTAGATATGGCTTGGTGTGAGGTGATAGGAAAACATCCCAATAAAGATACCCAGCAAACAGCAAAAGATAAGACAGTAAAGTTCAAGAGAAATATGAGGACAAAAGATACATGTGGCAGTCACATAGGTAAAGATGACTTTTTTATAAGTTGTAAAAAATAGTTTGTAGAATTTCACTCCTGCATTCAACAACTATTTCACTAGACACTGTTCTAGGTTCTGGAAATAGAACAAAACAGATAAAAAAATTCCTGCCCTCATGGAGTTTATATTCTACTTGGGGAAACAGACAAGACTAAATTTGATGATACATGGACATAAATTTAGGGTTTCCACTTAGTAGCTATCACAACAAAAATAAATTTTCCTACCTTTTTTCCCTTCAAATTTTATTTTTCAGAATTTTCTTTTCACTAGTTAGAAAGGTATGCGTGTCCTCGGAACCAGAGACAGCAGCTGGACAGGGACTAGTAAATTGATATATAACTATAGATATAGAAAAGATAGAGATAGAGATATCTTTTAATGCTCAATTTCATATTGTAAAAACCTACTTTCCTTCCTTTGCTTCTCAAAGTGTTTGTTGGAATTATGTCAGCCTTTCCAAAGAATGTTCTTAAAGGGTGACTGGACTTCGAAAAAACAAGAGCCTGAATAGTACAATGAAGAGAGCATGGGTTTTGGGAAGTAGACAAATGTAAGTTCAGATCCCAATTTTTCATGAGCTGTACGATCTTGGGCAAGTTATTTCAATATCTCCAAGCTTCAGTTTCTCCATCTGTGAAATGGGAATAATGTCACTCTAAGGACTAAAAAGGATAATTTCTTAAAGATACTTAGCATAATGCCTTTTATCTGGGAGAAAAACTAGAGAAATGGAGGCAGCTGCTGCTGTGGCGATGACTACTACTGCATGTGCTGGGCATGTAACAGATGCTCAAGAAATGCTCACTTCCTTTCCTGTTCTTCTACAGAAGGTCAGTCTTAACATCATAGATAACTATAAGGCTCCAATTCACCAGGCAATTTTATTCTAGCCTCCCAAAAGCATTGTATAGCAGGAACTTAAAAGTATTAAATGCCTATTAACTTCAGAAATGGGCTTAATGCTTTATTCTCTGACTTGAGGTTTATTCTACAAAGAAAATATTCATTGGCAATTTCACAAATAGAAAAAAAAAAGCTCAGTGAATTGATGATTTCCATGAAAATCATCCACTAAAGATTCTATGTTATTTTTACTACACTGACACCATTAACCCAATCCTCTGTAATTAATTTTGGTAGCATCTTTTTATTTGGAAAAAAAGTAAATGATTTTCTTTTTTTTTTTTTTCTTTTTTTTTTTTTCCTAAAGATTTTATTTATTTATTCATTTATCCCCCCCTTGCTGCTTGCGCTCGCTGGGTCAGCCAACCACGCCGTGCAGGCGGGCTTGCTTTCACCAGGAGGCCCCGGGAACCGAACCTGGGGCCTCCCACATGGTAAACGGGAGCCCCACTGATTGAGCCACAGCCACTTCCCTAAATGATTTTCTAACTACAACCATACAATAATCCAAGTTTTATACAACCCTTCAGAGTTGTCCTGAGGATTAAATGGCATGATGTATATGAAAATGGCTGGCCAACGCAGCAGGCACTCAGTGATGGATAGCTTTGGTGAAAGCCAATCTTCTCATTACTCTATGTTTCCTTCAATTAATGAAAAAGACCTCATTTCTGTATGATTTTGCAGTGATAAAAGGCCATTACACATTTTGTCAAAACCTATAACACTGTATGGTTCAAAGTTAAACCATAATGTAAACTATAGACCATGGTTAGTAGCAATGCTTCAATATTTGTTCATCAATCGTAACAAATGTACCACACTAATGAAAGATGTTACTAATAGGGGAAAATGTGAGGGGGAGGGGTGGGGTATATGGGAATCCCCTATATTTTCTATGTAACATTTCTGTAATCTAAAACTTCTTTAAAAATACAGTTAAGGGAAGTGGTTGGCATCTGTCTACCATATGGAAGGCCCGGGTTCGATCCCCAGGACCTCCTGGTAAAATTTTAAAAAATTTAAAAAAATACAGTTAAAAAAAAAAAAAAGACATCGTAACAGCATATATAATATAATATAAGGTTTATGGAACTAAAAAGTACACATTAATAGAACAAAATATATGGACTTATAGAAATAGAAACACACAATGCCATTCCAAACAACAATTATAAAGAAAGGTATTAGTTTTACTGTCTTTTAGTTTAGTAACTAAGGATCACAACTTAAATTAAGATATATACCATTGCAATCAAAACCAACATTTCACTCTCTTCCCCCTCAACTGAAAATTTAATGAAAAGTTAAAAAAGGCCAGAGACAAATATGAGATATCTTTGGCATGCCCACAGCCAGGAAGTAAATATCCCCCCCCCCCCATTCCTTACCCACTCCCTCATTCTTGGTAACCTGTATTCTAATTTCTGAATTTATTAAGTTTCAAATTCTAATTATTTTATATCAGTGGGTTCATACAATATTTGTACTTTTGTTTCTGACTTATTTCACTAAACATGATGTTCACAAATTTCACCCAAATTAAAGCATTTATCAGAACTTCATTCCTTTATATTCCAGTTTATATACATGCCACATTTTATTTATCTGTTCGTCAGTGGATGGACACTTGGTTTGATTCCAATTTTTGATAGTTGTGAATAATGCTGTTATTAATAAAAGTGTGCAAAGAAAAAAAAAAAAAAAGGCCAGAAACAAAAATTCCTCCTACTTTCATTTTTTAAAATGCAAATTCCAGAAACCCACAAAATATAATATCATCAGGACCAAAGTCACAACTCTCTGCCCAGGAAGGAGCCCTGACATTGGCTAGTCAGTTCCCACGGAGTAGCCAGAGTCACCAGGGAAGCCCCCTGCTCCCACATACCATCATCTGAGACAGCCAGGGCCAGGCTCCTGTCCCTAATAGGCGGCTCTTCTCCAATCCTCTGACCATCCATGTGGACACCCAGACCTGCTACCTCTCCCCAGCAATCTCCCTCATACATAGACGACTCCCACCCTCACATCCATCCTTCCACATGGATACTGAGAGCACCCCAAACTCAGTATGTCCAAAAGTACTTAGCTTTTCTCTCAGACCCACTGCTCCTCCTGTGCTCTGCTAATGGTGCCACTATTCTCTCAATTGCCCAAGCTAGAAAATAGTTTTTTTCCTCACTACGATCCTCTCTTCTCCCCAAGAGCAAACTCAAAGAAAGACCTGTCCATTTTACCTCTACAACACCCTTGTACCTATCCCTGCCTCCACTCTCACGGCCCAGCTCAAGGTCTCATTGCCCTTTGGCCTGACCCATGCCAATAGCTTCCCACCTAGCTGCCACCATCTCTCACCCCAGGGCCTACCCGCCCTATACATTATAGGGTCCATCCCCAGCCTATCACCTCCCACTGATTACCACAGAGCCCAGATTTCCAGAAGTCAAAGGACCCTTATCTGATCTAACTATCCATTAACCTGATCTTTGAAATTCCTCAAATTCAAAATGATCTGGCATCACATTCAAGGCCACTTCTGCTCTAATCTAAAAGTCTATAATGTCATGTAAACAAGAGTGAACTAAGCCATTCCCTAATCTTGAACTAAAGGTCAAAACTCTCAATTTGACCAACAGGTGTCCACATGGCCTGGCCCTTCTCCCCTTTACTCTCTCTGCTCCGGCCACCTAGCCTTTATCCAGCCTGCTCTGCAACCTCTCATCTCGATCCTCTGCATGCCGGTCCCTCCTGTAGGTACTGCTCCTCATCTCACAGGCCTCAGTGCAAAAGTCACTTATTCAGGGACTAACCCATCCCCATTCCAAACTAACTCAAACCCCCTGGCAGTCCCCTGCCCTTCACCTCCAGAGTATTAAGCAGAATTATAATAAACTGATTATTGGATTATTACATTTTCCCAAACTAGAATGTAAGCTCTACAAGAGCAGGGCTCTGTCTGCCCTGTTTCCTACTGTATCTCCAAAGATAACAGAGAGGAGCCCTCCAAAAATATGTATAGATTAATGGAGTTCATAAATCAGAACACCCAAGTTACAAAGCCAGTCCCACTACACACTGGCCATGAAGTAACTTAATTTCTTCATTCATAAAACTAAGAAATTCATCATCTCTCCAATGTTCTCTGAGTTCTCTTGGAAGCCCTGGCATTACATCAATCTACAATTCTACCATTCCAAACTTCTCGCTGAGAACTCTCTTCTACATACTCTGGCACCAGCAAGACTTTACTTTCCAGCCTCCAAAACTTTGCTTGCATTTTCCATCTGGATTTTTTCTTGGCTCCATATTTCCAAATCCTACGTAGTCTCGAATGCTCAAATCCAATGCCACCACCTCCTCAAAGTCTTCCTTGCATCCCCCAGCTGGTCACAACCTTTCCATTCCTGAATTCCCACAGGTTCCCTATTGCCTCATTCGGGTCTCAGCTCAAACGTCACTTCAAATGACTACGTGACCACCCTGTTTTGATTGCTTCATAGCATTTACCATTGTCTGAAATTATTTTGTTCATTCACTTTGCTTATTTCTTTACTTGTTAATTGCCTGTCTCTTCCACTAGACTGTGTGATCCAAGACAGAGGGAACTGTCTTGAACACATACTCCCCCCTTCCCTGACATGGGACATCATAGGTGTTCAGTAAGTATCTGCTAAAGATAAAGACATGAATGACTAGGGTTATCTGTGTACATATCTTTCTTCTGCTATATTCCAAACTCCTTGTGTACCAATCCAAAGTCTGGTTTATCTATTTGTTTGTATTACCTGGAAATTCTTGCACAAATGAAGCAAGAGGATAAGGAGTTATTAATTAACGAACTCTCCAAAGGTACTGACCCTGAAACCAGGCCCATCAGAACTCCATATTCTCCAGCAGACAGGGCAAACAGGAGCCTCCGTCTATCCCCTCCCCACAACAGACCCTCCACTGAGTTGGCTTCCTCACTTCCCGTTAGCCAACAACCACTGGTTCTTCTATTCCTAATATCTCACAGTCTTGCCCTTTCTCCTCTATCCCCAGCCAACAAACCATTTCCAGGGCCCTGTTCCTTCAGAATATCCCACTATCCAGTCAGTCGGGACACTTACCAGGCCCTAGAGCACAAGAGAATTTCAAAACGAAATTCCCTGTAGGGCTGGCTCACCCACCTTTCCCTTGACACCCCGTTTATCTGACACAGTAGTTTCAGAGACTGGCTCTGGCACTCTCTGGGACCCTACGCTTTCTTCCCACCTAGCCCGACGCACTCACATGCCTTCTGGGTGCCCCCACCCTTACCTCTTACCTTTCGCCTTCCACAGAAAGCCCAAAGGCGACGGTCTCCGGAAGGAAACGGGCCCCACGGCCCGCGGGCGGCCCACCTCCCCACTTGGACCCGGCCTCCGCCTCCGGCCCGGGGCCGCCTCGCGCTCCCCTCAGTCCCAGGGCCCGGGAGGACCTGGCGCCCCGCGCCGCCCTCCACTCACCTGAAGCGGCCCCCGCAGTGCTGGCACTGCTCGCCCACCCAGCCGGTGGGGCACACGCACTGGCCGGTGCCGGGGTTGCAGTGGCCGCCGTTGACACAGGGCCGGTCGCATTCCTTGGTCTCGGCTGCAGCTGAGCCCGACGCCGCCGCCGCCGCAGCCGCGGCCTCGGCCGCCCAGGGCAGCAGCAGGAGCAGCGCGAGCAGCGGCGCGAGCAGCGGCGGCGACAGCGGCCGCGAGAGGCGCACCCCGGGCCCCAGACCCGGCCTCTCTGCCCCGGGCGCGTCCCAGGCCGGGCCCAGCCTGCCGCTCCTGCCCGCGGGCGCCGCCGCCGTCCTCCTCAGCCTAGTCTCAGGCGCCGCCACCGCCACCATCTTCCCGGGGCTGAGACGGAGCCCCGCGAGCACATACACCCTCCGCACCGCCGGCTCCGCTGCGCCTGGCCGCGCGGGGCGGGGCTGCGCGGACGGTGGCTCGCACGGCCAATCCTCGGGGCGGGACGGGGCGGCGCGGGGACGAGGCGGCAGCGGGCGTGGGGGGCGGTGCACGGGGAGTCTGGCTGGGCCAGGGGAGCTGATACCCCCGCGCTCCAGTTTTCGCCCTTTTCTGGGAACGTCGACGGCGGAGGAGCAGCCTTCTGGCTGCCTGCGGGCGGGCCGCTCTGCTGGCCAAGGGCGCGGCCGAGTCGAGCGCCCCCTCCCCAGTCCCTCGCGGGCGTGGCAGCGCTGCGGGGTCGGGGGCGCCGGACGGGGGGCGCTGCTGGCTGGGGGTTGCTGCGCGGGCGGCTGGGAGGCGCTGTGGGGCGGGGTCGTTGCGGGGCGGGGGGCGCAGCGCGGCTGGGAGGCGCTGCGGAGCGGGGGGGCGCTGCGCGCGTGCAGAGTGCGGGAGGGACGCACGCGCGCGTCCCCGTCGGCCCGCGCCGCCCCTGGGCCGGGACTGCTCACCTGGCGGCCCGGACCCCGCGGCCCCCTGCTCCAGCTCGCCCCCGCCGCCCTTTCTGGCGGGGGGGGCACCGTGAAATTGGGAACCAGGACCCCCAGGCCCGCCCCGCAGCCCTGCCTGTCCGCTGGGCGCCCCCTGGCACCCGGACTCCGGGCGCGCAGGCTCGGGCTGCTGGCCTGGCCTTCTGGCTCCTGGTAGCCCTGAGCCGCCCCCTCTGCACGCCCCTGGAGAGGGGCTGCGTGGGAGGCGGGACCCAGGCGGCAGGAGCTGGGAAATGGAGGATACCGGGTGAGAAGAGGGCGGCCGCCCCGGGCCGTGCCCTGGCCGCAGGAGGCTGTGCTTCCCTTCGCTTTCAGACCCGAGGCCGAACCAGCCTCCCCCTCGTTCCCGCAGCACAGCTGAGCTCAGGCCTGCTGTTCTCTGAAGCCCGAGAACCTCGCTGCAGCTAGCATTCTCTTTTTTTTTTTTTTTTTTCTTAACCTGCTCTGACTGTTTCCTTAGCCTCAAACATGGTCTAAGTCTCTTGTCCTTAAAAAAACAAATAAAATGTTCCCTTGACCTATGATGGGAAGTATTACTATCCTCTATCCTCTACTGCTGTGTCAAAAGAGTCCCTATAGGGAGCGAAAGTGGCTCAAGCCGTGGAGCTCCCACTTCCCACATGCGGGGTCTCGGTTTGGTTCCCGGTGGGTACCTCAAAAAAAAAAAGCCCCTATACTTTCTACCTCTTTGTGGGGTATTAAAGATGGCTGCAGGTCTTTTTCCTCCTTGCATCCTTCCTTCACCCCTTCACCCCCTCACTTACCCTCTACCCCTCACCCCTGCCTCAAATCTGGCTGACTTTAGTGAGTTGTTTGATCAGTAGACTGTGATAGACGTGACATGCCGGGACTTCTGAGGCTAGGTGGTAAGAAGTCTTGCAGCTTCCTCTTGAGTGTCTTGGAAGACTCTCTTGGGAAAACTAGCAGCCATACAAGATGTCCGTGCTGAGAGGAAGCCAGTCCCCAGCTGTCACGGCCCCCAGCTGTTTTGGCCCCCAGCTGTTAGAGTCTTCCCAGTTGAGGTCTCAGACAATCGTGAAGGAGAGTGTCATCCCTGCTAAGACCACCTCAAATTGCAGATACATGAGCAAAATAAATGGGTATACTTGTATAAGCCACTAAGTTTTGGAACGGTTACACAGCAATAGATTACCAGAATGCTCTGTAACTCGCTTCTTCCAAAGACAAGAATAAGTTCTTGTGAGGTAGACTTGACTTAGAATTGATTAAGAATGAGTGTGTAACTCCATATGCATGTGTAATGTACAGTGGGTTCTGATGGGAACCTCTAGTCACTCCTCATGGAGACATCTCCCCAGCTCTGGAAGCACCTCTCTTGGGCTCCTCATGCTTCATCCCCAGGGTTCTGAGCCTCTTCTCCCTGAACTTCCATGCCACCTTCTCTCCCAGTCCTTTTCAGGGTGGCCACCTCAAGGTCCTGGAGCCCAGACTCTGGAGAACAGGGACCTCACCTGCTGTGTGGTGGGACGGTTTGCATCCACTGAGATGGTGTGCAGGCACTTCCGCCTGTTATTTTTCACTCAAGAAAGACATCTCTTGTGAATATTCTCACTGTCCTGATTTTGTGATAATCAGGATAGGCTAAACATTCACTATATTGGAAACCATGCATATGTTCCCAGACCTAGTTTTTCTCCCTAGGTTTTTAGAATGCTGCTGATAAACCAAGACTGGTTTATTATATGACCATCCTGTATGAGAAATGACTGTAACTTTGGGTATCTTTGGTCAACCTTAAGAGATGTAGCAGGGGGATGGATGTGGCTCGGGTGGTTGGGTGTCCATCTCCCATATGGAGGGACCTGGGTTCGATCCCCGGGACCTCCTAGTAAAAATAGAAAAATATAGAATGCGCATGGGCCACCAAGCCCTGTGCACGGGTGCACCGCCAGGCCCCGTGAGCTACACATCAAGATGATGACGTAACAGGAGAGTGACACAAAGGAGAGCCAAGACAAGATGCACCGAAAAACCAGGAACTAAGGTGGCACAGGCGGTAGTAGGACGCCTCTCCCCCACATCCGAGTTTCCAAGGACCAAATCCCAGTGAAGACAGGAAGAGAAGGATGAGAAGAAAGGGCAGGAAACGGACACAGAGTTGCCCAGCGAATGGACAGAGACAGCAAAAACAGGCAGGGGGTGTTAAAAATGGATAAAAGTAAATAAATAAAAATAAATCCTTTAAAAAATTTATAGGGGAGGAAGATACCAACTATAGTTAGTAGTAATACTTTGACAATGCTTTTTCATGATTTGTTAACAGATGTTTCACAACAATGTGGGGTGTTTGTGGTGGGGTGATGTGTGGGAGCCCTGCATGATGTTATACGTTTGTTTTGTAAGTTCACGATGTTTACTGAACACTTTCAGCTTATGTACATGTATGAATGATATACTTCAATAAATTGTTTTTAAAAAGTAAAAAAAAAAAAAAAGAAACCTCTCTGTGACTGTCTGGCTCTCTCTGATTTCATCTCATCACTTTCTGTATCTTTATTTGCACTGTCTTCAGGTTATGGATGTGGATGAGTGTTAACAATTTTGGGCTTTCACTAGTGCCATGTCTTAGGCTAGGTTGCCTAGAAACAGCATCTGAGTGCATGTATTTTATTGGGGAAGTGCTCTCAGGAGAAAGGCAATGAAGAGAACAAGGCAGAGCAGGGACAGGAGCTGAGCAAGGATGTGGCCTCATGTCACGGAGAGCCCCGAATATGAATTGTACCACCTAGTTGGTCCTACCCTGAGGCGAGAGAGCCAGTGTTTTGTGCCCATATCTCAACTAACAACCAATCCTCACAGCAGTAAAAATGCACCAGTGACCATTGAGTACCTACTAAATAGCACGGCTCGAATCCCGCCCTGATGAGATTTTTGTGAATGGCCAGTCGGCTTTCCCCGAGCATCACCGGACCTCACTAGGCACTTTTTGAAACATCAACATATCTTAGTATGGCAGAGGTCTTCTTATGCTTTAATTCTACATGGGACCAAGAAATTCCCTATATATAGATTCCCGGGCACACTTAACAGGAAAGATGCTACATTCCCTGTGAGAGGCTGATCCTAAAAGCTTGGAGCACACAAAACTGGGAGGGTTCAGAAGGAATGAAGCTCCATTGGATAGCAGCTCCCATGCGAGGGGTAGATCGGCTTACCAACAAAATCCCAGCAGTCCTTGTTAGGGTCTAAGGCAAGTGTTTAGGAGTCCTTGACCTGGAAGCCCAGGACTGGCCCCCTGAGCTGTGGACAGGGCCCTTGGTGGTCTCCACAGACAAGTCCACAAAAGCTGGAAGCAACCTTTGCCTGAGTCAAGGGACCAGAAAGGCCCCGCCCTGGGGGGAGCGCATGGATCTAAAGGCAGGGGGCTTAAAACTTCTATCAGCCGAGGCGGAGGCATGCTCCCATCCTCAACTTTCCACAATAATGAAGTTTCTCCCGAAAAACATGTCATGAAAACCATAATGGAGTTAAAAGACATCTGGCCTTGCTAAAATACAGCCATGAAGAATTTTAGATTACAGAGTTCCCAAACTGAAGCCATCTTCCTTGACAAAATCCCCTTGGAATTTCTCGAAATTATAGATAACCACCTGTATTAGCTTCCTGTGACTGCAGTAATAAGTTATTACAAACTTCATGGCTTAAAACAACAGAAGTTGGGAAACAGATGTGGCTCAGTGGTTGAGCACCTGCTTCCCATGTACGAGGTCCTGGGTTCAATCCCCGGTACTTCCAACACACACACACACACACATACACACAGACAAACTGGAAGTTTACTCTCTCACAGATCTGGAAGGCAGAAATCCGAAATTAAGGTGTCGGCAGGGCTGTGCTCTCTGGAGGCTCCAGGGCCCTCCCATGCCCACTCCTGGCTCACTTGGCGCGCAGCCGTATCACTCCACCTCTGCGTCCACCTTCTCATCACCTTCTCCTCGGCGTCTGTCTTTTCCAGGGTGTGCCTCTTACGAAGACACTTATCGTTAGATTTAGGGCCCACCTGGGTAATCCCTGATCATCTCTCAAGATCCTCAACATAATTACGTCTGTAAAGACCCTTTTCCAAACATGGTAGCTTTCAAAAGTTCTGTGATTAGGGCATGGACATATATTTTGAGGAGTGACCATTCAGTCCACTACACAACCCTACACGGGTTGTGCAATGAATATTTATTGAGTGACTACTGTGTACCAGAGACTGATACAGGGTCTGGAGAGGCAGCAATGGAGAAGCAGATAAAAATCTCCACCATCAGGGAGCACCTAAGTAGGTGAATATATATATATTTTTTAACTCATTGTTGAAGTATAGCATATATACAGAAAAGTGCACGGGTCATCCATGTATAGCTCAGTAAATTTTCACAAAGTAAACACAGCCAGATAATCAGCACCCAGATCAAGAACCAGAAGGTACCCAGGAGCCCTTGTGCCCCTTCCCAGGCACTCCCTCCCCAGGAGCCACTCTCCCCAACTACACACCACAGTTAATTTTTACTGTGGCTTCTTCACTCGATGCTATGTTTGTGAGATTCACCATGATGTGTACAGTAGTTCATTTATTTTCAATGCTGCATTCCATTGTACATATGCCATAATATGACAAAGTATTCATTCTAGGGCTGAAGGACACTTGGAGAGTTTCTCATTTGAGGCTACAATGAATATGGTGCTATGAACTCCAGGAATCTGCAGTGTCTCCTGCTGAAAATATGTATATGTTTCTCTATCTATATACCAGAGATATGCTGGTAAATGTTTAACAACCAGACTTCCAAGGGGAAAAAGGTCCTCATGTGCAGTGTTTGTTGATTTTTGTGATGTAAATTCTCCCACCATGACCTATTTCAAACAACTAATATGATGTCACTGGATGCAGAATTGGAAACAGAGGCACAGAATGCACTCTTGGGAGCCAGTAGGAGCTGACTTCGCTCTCTACTGTGTGTGCTTGGGAGGGCCTACCAGAAACAGATGCCACAACGGAATTAGACATGGAGAGAGTCGTTGAGGAATATGTCTATGAAAGATAAAGGAGGAGGAAGCAGGCAAAGGCAGGGAGGAGAGTCAGGCATGATAAAAGTCTGACACCTGTGAAGGAAAGGGGTCAGGCTGGTTTAGTTAAAAGGAGTCGCGATACATAGCAGTTCCAGGAAGGCTCAGCCAGGCCAACGGGCAGCCCTGAAGCTAAAGCTGCCGGCTGGAGGAGCCCTACATCCCCAGGAACGGCCTCACAGCACGAATGCAGTGGTGGAACCAGAGGGCAGCTACCGGGGCTGTCAGCGAGTTGTGCTCCCGCAGCACAAGATCTGAGTGGGCCATTTCCCTGCCGCCACACCTGCCACTATTTCTTCCACGGTCTCCATGCAGATATGGGTGGCTTCTCAGTAACCTCTCGACATCCTACTTTTCACAAGTTAAATTCACAAGCCTGGCTGGGCTGACGTGTTTGGATGCTGGCCTGGCCACTTCAGACTGAATAAGCCCCAGGGTTCTTGGATCATTCTAGGTTAAGGAGAAAAGGACTCAGGAGGGAGACACTAGATTTTCTCCTACTGAGCTGAAAGCAGTAGGAGACTATATCCACAAATTCACTGACACTCCCTTCAAAAGATGGAACTTGGGAACAGATGTGGCTCAAGCAGTTGAGTGCCCGCCTCCTATATGGGAAGTCCTGGGTACCTCCTGAAAAAACAGAAACAAACAACAAGCAAAACAAATGAAAAAACCAACTCAGGGGAGCTGATGTGGCTCAGTGGTTGAGCACCAGCTTTCCACATAAGAGGTCCCAGGTTCAATCCCCGGCCCCCTGTACCTGAAAAAAAAAAAGAAAGAAAAGGGGAAAAAAGGAACTTAGTTCACCTCCCATTAAATGTGGGCCAGACTGAGCGACTCACTTTTAATAAACCCTCGGTGGTAGAAGTTGCACCACGTGGCCTCCAGGGCTAGCTTAAACAAAGGACAGCTTCCACCTCTCTCTCTTTGCTGACTCTGGGGAAAGCAGCCCACCTGCCATGAGGACACTCCAGCAGCCTGTGGAGAGACCAGATGGGAAGGAGCTTGGGCCTCCCAGGAGCCAGCACCAACTTGCCAGACGTGTCTGAGCAACGTGGACTTGGCCCTGCAGCCTCAGTCCAGCCTTCCGCTGCCCGTAGCCCTGGCCGACATCCTGACTATGACCTCATGAGGGACCCCGAGCCAGGACCGTCCACCAAATTGCCCCCAATTCCTGACCCTCAGAAGCTATGACAATAACAAATTGTTATTGTTTTAAGGGGTAAATTTTTTCTCAGCAATAAATAACTAATACAGGCAATAAGAGTTTGGGAGTCCTCCTATGTAATCCCCTAGCTCTAGTCATTATGGCAGACCCATGGCAGATGTCCATTTCCTTATGTCCTACTTGGGCTCACCAAGAAGCCATCTCCTCTTCAAGCTGATTCGCATCAAAGCCTCCAGAAGCACCATCTCTGTTTCTAGACTGCTGCCTACACAGACGTCCCCATCTCATGTTACCACAGAAGCTGTTGGCACCGCTTCTGCCGTTTGAGGAGCCACTGGCAGCAATGTGTGCAGAGCCAGCAGCCAAGGCGCCTGGCCTTGAGTGGACGTGTGGCCCCGATTCCCGTGTCTATCAGTTAAATAGGTTGAAGCCAGGCCATAGCTGTGAACCCAACAGGCCAGAGCCAAGGGCATTGACTGTGACAAGGTTCAAAGAGGATAGAAGGACAGCAGGCTTGCATGAGGTGCGGGCAGCTTTGGAGTCTGCGCCTGTGGCTCTGGGCTGGCTTGAGCCTCAGTTCCCTTCTCCCGCGTGATCGCAAAGGAGGCTTCGGCGTTTTCCATGTGCAGGTTCATACAGAGTCTCCAGGGCGCACTCCCTGGCAAAGAAGTTTGAACATGGTTTATGAGTTTGGATTCTCCAGAAAACAGCCCTCAGGCAAGGATTCAAGAGCAAGTCCTTCGTGTGGGTCGTGATCCCAGGAGGCATGGAGCAGGAGCCACAGGGAAGGCAGTCAGTGCAGAGCGGTGTCATTGAGGCGGGGGCCCCTGTGCACGGGGGAGCCCAGTCTATGGGGAAACTTCGGGAAGGTGGTGTAGACACCTGCTGCAGGAAGGTGAGTGAGCTGGGGGCTCCAGCGTGTCTGTGTCTGATTCCAGGCAGCCATGGTTGGGGCCTGCTGGGGAGGAGGGGTAGGCACGGAGGCGCACATGCCGCAGGGTAAGTCTTCTGGGCATTAAATGGTCATTGAGTTTCCCCATCTATGGCTTGAACATTCATATCTTTTGCCTCTTTTTTTCTGTTGTGGGTATTTATCTTTTTTTTATTGGTTTGTAGTAGTTCCTTACACATTCAGATGCAAATCTTTTGTTCATTATATGTGAGTTAAGTACCGTTTTCCAGGTTGTGATTCATCTTTTCCCTTTCTTTATGGTATTGTTTGATGGATAATTTTTAGTGTAGGTGAATTTATTAATCTTTTCTTTATAGTCTGTGCTTTTTGTGTCTTGTTTAAGAAATCCTTTCCTACCTTGAAGTCACAAAAAGAATAATTTACGAAACATTTTTTAACTTTTGTTTTTTTACAGATAGCCTTTAAACCACCTGGTTATTATTTATATGACAATGTAATATAGAAACACAGCTTTTAATTTTTATTGTGGAAAATATCACTCATGCATAAAAGTAGAGTGTAGTGCAATGAACTCAACACCCAGCTTGAACAATTATTAACTTAACATTAGTTGACTCTGTAACACGTTATCATAAAACTTAGCAAATTAAAACAGCATTATGTGCGAATATTCTCCCTGTCCTGATTTTGTGATAATCAGGGCAGGCTAAACATTTGCTATATTAGAAACCATGCATGTGGCCCCAAACCTAGTTTTTCTCCCTACGTCTGGTTTTTAGAATGCTGGCGATAAACTAAGCCTGATTTATCATATGACCATCCTGTATGGGAAAACACTGTAACTCTGGGTATCTTTGGTCAACCTTTAGAGATATAGCAGGGGGACGGATGTGGCTTGGATAGTTGGGCGCCTGTCTCCCATATGGAGGGACCTGGGTTTGACCCCCGGGACCTCCCAGTAAAAAGAAAGAAAGAATAATATAGAAGGCACACGGGGCCACCAAGCCCTGTCCGCAGGTGCACCGCCAGGCGCCAGGTGAGCTGCTAGACCCCGTGCGCAGGTGAGCCTCCAGGCCCCGCGAGCCACGCAGCAAGATGATGACATAACAGGAGAGTGACACAAGGGAGAGCCAAGACGAAATGCACTGAAAAACCAGAAACTAAGGTGGTGCAGGCAGTATGATGCCTCTCTCCCACATTGGAGGTTCTGAGGATCAATTCCCAGTGAAGACAAGAGAAGAAGGATGAGAAGAGAGGGCAAGAAATAGACAGAGAGAGTTGCCCAGCGAATGGACACAGAAACAGCAAAAACGTGGGGGGGGGGGCGGTTAAAATGGATAAAAGTAAGTAAGTAAATAAATAAATCCTTAAAAAAATGTATAGGGGAGGAAAATAAAACAGCATTAAACATTATTATCTCACTCTCTGTCTGTGGTCAGAAATTCAGGAGGGGATTAGCTGGGTGATTCTAGCCTAGGGTCTCAAAGGGTCTCAAAGGGAATGGCCTGGGCTGTATTTCTTCAGCCTTGAGGGCACTAAAGGGTTTGTTTCCAGGGTGGCTCACACCTACATCTTGCAAGTTGTTGGTAGGAGGTGTCAGTCTCTTGTCATAGGGACCTCTCACAGGGTTGATAGAGTGTCTTCATGATGCAGTGGCTGGCTTCCCCAGAGCAAATCCAAGAGAGCAGGTGGGAGGTACAGTGCCCTCTAGGCCCTGGTCCTGAAGGAAGACCCACAAGGCCACTTCTGCCATACTCTACTTATTAGAGGCAAGCCACCAAGTCCAGCCCTCACTCAAGGAGAGGGAAATTAGATGCCATCTTTTTTTTTTTTTTAAGATTTTATTTATTTATTCATTTACCCCCCCTTGCTGCTTGTGCTCACTGGGTCAGCTAACCACGCCGTGCGGGCGGGCTTGCCTTCACCAGGAGGCCCCGGGAACCGAACCCGGGGCCTCCCATATGGTAAACGGGAGCCCTACTGATTGAGCCACAGCCGCTTCCCTAGATTCTTATACTTACTTTCTATTACCAGATCGTTGGGGCTCATGCTGTACATTTCCTGCCCCAGACATGGAATCAGACATTTCTTCACATAGCCCTGGGTCCTTTTAGAGGATAATGGTATTGAGTTGCCACAGTCCTCTGGGTGATTGGGCTGCTCACTTCTGCTGACGTAGTCACTGAGTTTTTTCAGTGTCCAGAGCTAAAAAATTATATACATATTTAATAAAACACATCTTAAGTTCATACTGATATTTCAAATTCAAATTTAAGATTACAAAATTTTACTTAACTTCTTTGATTTTGTATTTGTGTCTCTTTTCTCCTGCACTAAGAATCTTGGTTCCTAATGTCATCTACATAAGAACTCATTCTCTTTGTCTAGCTGTAATAATTTCTTATTGAGCTCTGCCCACGATGTGCTGATTGTTTTTTTTAAGATTCTGTACTTTTTTTTAGCATTTTTTCTTTATTTTTAAATTAGCTTTAGGTTACATAAATATTATATATTGATTGTTAAATATCTTGAATTGTCACTCCTTGCCCTGTGATCTTCAAATTCTGTGAATTAATTGTTTTCTGCCTACAATTCCTCATTTGGATCAGTTGTTGTTTCCCGACCGCCCATGACTTGGTGAGCCTGCTAGTCAGGGAGCTTGGCCTCCCCTTCCGCAGGTGTGGACAAGAGTCCCAGGCCAGAGGGAGCTTACACCCCATGGGTGAACGTCGACCAGTGTGAGACAAGAGACAGGAAAGAGGCAGCAAGTCATCTCTCCCTTTGGTCGTTCAGTGGAGTATTCCAAGACATGGTGGTTTTGCACAGATTTTCTGGAAGCAACCAGCTTTGTTTTCTTGTGAAGCTGCAGCCTGCTCAGTAATGCACCGTAGCTTTTGTTACCCTTGGATTGTACCTCCCAACAAGTCCCTACTGTGAAACTTTCACCTCATACTTTGCTCTCCAGGGAATCCAGATGGAGGCAATTTCCCAGGGTCCTTTCCTTTAGTGCTGGGAATTTATGTCTTAAGAAGCACTCTAAGAGACTCTTATGTTTCGGCAAGTAGGGTCAGCTCTGCCCTAAGGCGTCCTCAAGCCTCAGATCTAGCCTCAACAGGAAGTAAGTTGCCACGCTGTGCAGAAGTCAGAAGCTGGGTCCACCCTAGGAGCTCTTTAGATGTGGCTGTGGAGGACAGCAGATGACGGGGGTCAGGGATAGACTGACCAAGGAACGTTGCTAGAAAAGGGCACATGCTGTTCTTACCCTGAAGGGGGATGTGTGCTGTGAACTGGTGACCACTTTTTGATGTTCTTTCTTTCCTGTTCTTAAATGTGGGTTTTTATTGCGTTTCCGCCGCCAACAACTACTGGATAATTTTATCTAGTTACTTTTTATTAGAGAAGTTATAGGTTTACAGAAAGATCATGCAGAAAATGCAGAGTTCCATATATTCATTCCCATTTTTAACATTTTGCATTTCTGTGGTAACTTTGTTACAATTGATGAGAGGATATTATTATAATTATACTATTAATTATACTCCATAGTTTATATTAGGGTTCACTGTGTTATACAAACCTATTGTTTTTTTTTTTTGTTTTTCATTTTTATTCTACCCACATATATACCACCTATAATTTCCCCCTTTTAATTCAGATACATGATTCATTAGTGTCAATCCCATTCACAATGGGATTCTGATATGTAATTCGTGTAATCTCATTCACAATGTTGTGTCACCACCACTATACATCACCAAAACGTTTCCATCACCCCAAATAAAAACTCTGTACCAGTTAAGAATTAACTCCCCATTCCCTACCCCATCCCAGTCACTGGTAACCTGTGTTCTAGCTTCTGACTATATAAACTTGCTTATTCTAACTATTTCTATCAGTGAGATCACACAATATTTGTCCTTTTGCATCTGGCTTATTTCACTCAGCATGATATCTTCAAGGTTCATCCATTTTGTCACATGTATCAGAATTTCATTCCTTCTCACAGCTGCATAATATTCCATATTCCATATTCCAATATTGTATAATAAAGTGACGTTTTGGTCACTTTATTAAATGACATTAAATAGCTTTGTTTCAACTACTAAACAGCATTTTGAATGGTGAAAACATTAATTGATATTCTAATGTTGAACCACCTTTACATACCTGGGATAGATCCCACCTGATCCTGGTGTATCAGTCTTTAAATGTGCTCTTGGATCTTGCTTGCTAATATTTTGCATCTATATTCATAAGGAATATTGGTCTGTAATTTTCTTTTCTTGTGGTATCTTTATCTGGTTTTGATATTGGGGTGATGCAGCCTCATGAAATGAGTTGAGAAGTGTTCCCTTCTCTTCAATTTTTTGGATGCATTTGAGCAGTATTGATGTTAATTCTTCTTGGAATGTTTGGTAAAATTCATCAGTGAAGCTATGTGGTCCTCGGCTATTCTTATTGGGAGGTTTTGATCACTGATTCGATCTCTACATTTTGTTGGTTTGCTGAGATCTTCTATTTCTATTTGCTTCTTATGTCAGTGTAGGTAGTCTGTGTGTTTCCAGGGATTTGTCCATTTCATCTGTGCTATCTAATTTGTTGGCATACAGTTGTTCATGGTATCCTCTTATTATCCTTTCTAATTTCTGTGGGGTGGGTAGTAATGTCCCCCTTCTTTCATTTCTGATTTTAGTTATTTGCATCTTCTCTCTTTTTTCTTTGTCAGTCTTGCTAGGGGGTTGTTGATTTTATTGATCTTTTCAAAGGACCAACTTTTGGTTTTGTTGATTCTCTCTATTGTTTTTTAATTTTTCTATTTCATTTTCTCTGCTCTAATCTTTGTTATTCCCTCCCTCCTGCTTGCTGTAGGTTAATTTGCTCTTCTTTTTCTAGATTCTCCACTTTTAACCTTAGGTCTCTGATTTGATATCTTTCTTCTTTTTAATGTAAACATTTAGAACTATACATTTCCCTATCAGCATAGTGGATATTTTTTGAGAATAGTTACATTTGTATGTGCTGGACTTTAGGGAGTCACATCTGGACCTAAATTAGAAGAATTTGAATAACTCACAACTGAAGGAAAACTCGCCCACACCATGCAGCAGGCATGACAGGACTTGACCTATTTCTGTTTGGGAGAAGGGAGGGAATGCCTTAGTTTGGGGGTCTCCAGAAGCACACCCCGAGAAAAGGAATTGACTACCAGTAGTTTGTTTGAGAGTAAAGGAAAACACCGGTAGGGGAGTGGGGAAGTTGAATAGGGAAAGTAAAGCAGCCAATACAGGGTGCATTATCAAGCCAGTTAGCATGGTGTGGGATTGGAGCTTAATCCAGTGCAAACTCTGGGAACCAGCGCAAAGCATGCCCCACGGAGTATTCCACTAACAGTGTGAGCCAGCTGAGGTGTGCATACATCAGCTCCTTTGGTTTTCACTTAAGGGCATACCCCAAGGGGGAGGCATTAATTCCTCAGCATTTCAGACCTGCTGAACAGCTGACAAAGTAGGTGCCAGCGGTCAGAGGAGGCCCTCCGACGAAGACTAGACCCTGTGGGCCTTTGGAGGTCAGTCCTTCGTGCACTCATGTGGTGAGGACAGGAGGGATGACAGAATCTCCTGCAGGAAGCAGGAGGGTTATCGTCAATGCGAGGGTATTGCATTCTCTCAAATTAGGGCGTCTTTCAAGTTGTAGCTATGAGTGTGTAAGTGTTGGGAAGCCAAAGAAGGGGAATGCAGAGAGTATCTGACCCTGCTACCCAGAATCGGCCTCTCCGTCCACACGATTCTGGTAGAACTCTTACTTGAAAGAGCCCTCTCCTGTCGTGGGCCAAGGCAGCCCCCTTGCCTCTCTGGGGATAGTTCCGCAGGGCAGTTGATGCTTGGGAGCTCCTCCAGGACTCAGGCTGAGGCTCCGGGTGACCCCACCGCCTCGCTTCACTGCTTGCCACTCTGTCCCACTTCCCCTGTGGATTTTTTCTGAGAACCAAGTGCAGCTGAGTCCCTGTCTCAGGCTCTGCTTCTAGAATGCCCATTCAGTGGCATGCATGGACACGTGGTACAACTAGAGTCTTTGGGGCATTGCAGATCTGTTTCTGAGACTGTGAGTTTTGAGTAAGAAAATTGTAATAGGTAACTGTTATTTTCACTCCTAGCATGTATTTCATTCTTCTGGTAACAGCATACCGACGGGGCCTGGGAAGAGGCTACTCCTTCCTCTCGTTCTCATTTACTCTACTTTGGATGGAGGTGGCTTCTCTCTGAGTCCAGAGTGGACAAGTGACCCAGACTTGACCAGTAAGAGCATCCTGTTTCCATGGCTACAGAGATTGTTGGCGTGGCCATAGGACCCAGGCAGAGCCATTAGCACATGAGGTTTATGCGAGCGAGGAGAGCTCTTTTTCCCTGGAGTTAGTTCATCAGACTGAGGGCAACCAGGCTGCTGGAAGCCACCGCGAGAATGAAGCCAGCAGAGCAGAAGTCAGGGCACTGTGAAGGAGGGTACGAGTCCTGGTTGACTTCCTTGGCGCTCTTGGTTCAAGTCACACCCAAACCAGCCCTACCTTAGGTTACACTTCTTTGATTGCACGGGCCAGGAAATTCCCTTTTTCATTGAACTTTATAACATTTACAACCAAAACAGTTCTAACAGAAGCAATACTGATAAACCTGCTGCTGCTGCTGGAAACACATTTCTACCATGTGACAAGAACCTGGGTGGCAATTAAGCCAATACCTGAGAAAGAAAGAATTAGAATCAGGAGATGAAGGGAGGGAGGGAGCAAGCAATTGCTGTGGGCGTCACCCAAGTACCAGAATCCTGCCATACCTAAAGCTTATTGCTCCCTGGGATGTCTCAGTGATTTTTAACCAACAAATTCTCTCTTTTTGCTTAAAGAAGTAAGAGTTGAGCTTTATCATTTCCAAAGGAAAGAGTTCTGACTACTACAATACCCTTTTCCCATTTTTCCCTTGAGTTGTATTATTTTTTTCCTTATTGAGTTGAGGGCACTTTTTCTATATTCTGGACATTTTTTTTTTTGTTCACTGTTTGTTGTAAATAGCTTCTTCCACTCCATAATTTGTCTTTACTTTGTGCTATATTTTATGTTTGTAAAGTTTGTAATTTTATGGGGTTTGAATTGACAAGCTTAACCTTTATCATTTTTGGATTACTAGGCATGATTCTTTTGGTTGAAAGTGATGAAAACCCAATTCAATATATACACATAAAAAGACAATTTATTGGCTAACAGAGTTGGGCATCCTAGAGGAATCATAACTCCAGCCATGCTGTTAGGACCATTTCTCTCTTAGGTTCTCTGGGCTTCCTTCCTATGGAACCTTCCTTTATCTTGTTGGAAGCATGGCCCATATTCTTACATTTGATGGTTCCAAAGAAAGAGAAAGCACCATTCCTGATTGGGTATAGGAATCCCAGGTGCACTTGGTAGCCTGGCACGGGCACTCTGACCAGAGTGTGTTATATATTCATACCCGGGTCTCATAGCTGGATCAGTCATCTCAAACTGCTCAGGATGTGCTCACACCAGACAAAGAGTTTTGGCATGGAAGCATGGGGGGAAGGGAAAGCCTATAAGTATATGATGGTCGCCATACTCATCTCTGCCTTTTGTGTCTTGTTTATGAAAATCTCCTTCTCCAGAAACTATGTGTTTAAATCCTCCCCTACACTTTCAATTTTTAAAAATTTTGTATTTTCATTTTAGATCTATTTTCCATCTGGACTGTACTTTTATTTATGGCATGAGGTAGAAATGGAATTTAATTTTTCCCATATGTAAAACTAATTGTCCCCAAACCATATGTTGTGTAGTCTATCTTTTTCCCACAAATTGGAAATGCCACAATTTATTACAAACTGAATTCTACCATCATGTGGGTCTGTTTCTTGACTATACAGTTTGTTTCATTGATCTGGTCTTCTATTCCTGTAAATATTCCATGTTGCTCAAATAATGATGAACTTCACTGGAAGCTCCTCCTCTTTACCTGGTCCTAGATTTCTAAAGGGCATGTTTTGGGTATGTTTCTCTGCTCCTGTTCTCCATTTATCTAAATCTTTTTTATTTTTATTATTTATTAAATAATTCTTAAATTTATTAATACTTATTCATTTTTCTCAAAGCAATTTATGAAAATGGCTTAAAAAGTAAAATGGTAGGTGGTGGATGCACAGCTTTGTGAATGCACTAACTACCAATGACATGTACGCTTTAAAATGGTTAATTATATGTTATGTGAATTTCACCTCAATAAAGCATATTTATACTTAGACCTAATGGGCAGAACATGAGGTAATGCCTGAAAAGCTGTAATCATAGTATTTGGCACATCAGGAGCTCAAAGTGCCATGATGGTGATTGGGAGAAGTGAGTGGTGTAGATGGTGATGGATCATGGAGGTCCATTATATTATTTTTTCTACCTTTCTGTATGTTTTAAATTCTCCATAATAATTTTTAAATTACATTTGTTGGGGAGCCGATGTGGCTCAGTGGTTGAGCACCTGCTTCCCATGTATGAAGTCCTGGGTTCGTTCCCCGGTTCCTCCTAAAAAAAAAAAATTACAATTGGAATAAAAAGAATACTTTTTTAAAAAGACACTTGTTTACTCTAGAAAGGAAAGAATTCTTATAATCAGGTGTGATCTCAGGAAGCCTGGGCCAGAACTTGGCCAGAACTGAAAACCTGGGACTTGGTAAAGCTGTGCTGTCCAGTAAGTAGCCACTGGCCACACGTGACTATTGGGCACCTGCAAAGTGGCTTGTCCTGACGGGAGGTGCTACAAGTGTAAAATATTCCAATTTTGAAGACAGTACAAAACAAAGAGTGTACAATATCTCACTGTTAATTTTTATATTGGGATATGTTAAATAGAATCTATTAAATTTTTAAAAAGTAGACTAGTGTCACAAAGCTCACTTTCTTGCTGCAGCCCAACTCCATGTGCCCTCCTTCAGAACCAATCAGTGTTAAAAGTTATTTCTCCTGGGGAAGCGGCTGTGGCTCAATCAGTAGGGCTCCCGTTTACCATATGGGAGGCCCCGGGCTCGGTTCCCGGGGCCTCCTGGTGAAGGCAAGCCCGCCCGCACGGCGTGGTTAGCTGACCCAGCGAGCACAAGCAGCAAGGGGGGGATAAATGAATAAATAAATAAAATCTTTAAAAAAAAAAAAAAAAAAAAAAAAAAGTTATTTCTCCTGGGTGTTTATCTCCACATTTCTAAGGAACATGCTTATAGTGCTAACCCTTGATTTTTTAATAGAATTTCTATTATGCAGTGTTACATACTTAGAGAAAATGGCATAAAACACATGAGCAGTTTCGGAAAAGTTGTAATGTGACTAACCCTGCCACCACAGCCAGGCCAAGCAGCCCCCATAGCCTCCGCCATGTGCCCCATTACACCCTTTCCCTCCAGAGGCAACCACTATCCAGACTTAACTTTATAG
The DNA here is from genome assembly GCA_026826555.1 of Tolypeutes matacus. NCBI lineage: Eukaryota > Metazoa > Chordata > Mammalia > Cingulata > Chlamyphoridae > Tolypeutes > Tolypeutes matacus. The sequence goes on along the minus strand of JAKSZT010028529.1, from coordinate 1,282,462 downwards.
ATTTATCATTTCTGGGTGTATCACTATTGTCTGTTTTTTGAAATGTCTACAAATGGAACCATAATTGGATCTTTTCCTTCAATATTATGTTTGCAAGATTTATTTGTATCTTTGTATGTAGCTTATAGTTTATTTTCATTGCTCCACCATATTACATTGTGTGAATATACCAAATTTAGTTGTCAATTCCATTGTTGATTGACATGTATATTGTTTCCAATTTGTGGTAATTATGATCATTGTTGCTTAGAACGTTCTTGAACACACCTCCTGGTGTGCATGTGGAGGCGTTTCCACGTGTGCGTGTTAGGTTCACACCCACACAACCTCCTCTGCAGCCGTGTGGGCATTCCTGTATCCCCTTTGGTGGGAAAGTGCTGATTATATTATATAAACACCTTTACCAGATAATGCCAAACAGTTTTCTAAAATAGTTGTGGTAATGTACCTACACACTAAATGTGAGAATTTAAGTAGATCCACATGCTAAATTACATTTGATCTTCTCAGACATTTTAGTTCTTCAGATCTGATGGGTATGTAATTCTATTTTGTACTTTTAACTTGCAATTCTCTGATTACAAATAAGGTTAATCCTTTGGATTACATCTCTTGAATTGCATGTTTTTATGTATATGGGACATTTTATTATTGGGTAATCTGTTTATTCATATTGATTTGTACGAGTTCCTTATATACCCTAGCTATTAGTCCTTTCACAGTTGTTTGTGAGAAAACACTTTATTCACTCTTTTTGTGGTATCTTTTTTTTACCCCACTCCCCCCATCTGTCTGCTCATTGTTTCTGCTCGTTGTGTCTGCTTGTTGTGCTGTGGGCAACCCGCCTCCCATATGGGAGGTCCTGGGTTTGGTTCCGGTGCCTCCTAAAGAAGACAAGAAGACAATGAGCAGGGAGTGGATTTGATATATTTTAATGTAGAAAGTTTTTTATTCTATTGTAATCATATTCATACATCTTTTCCTTTATGGTCAGTGTTTTACATGACTGTGTTCCACCAATCAGAGTAGGGGCTTATGGCAGGCAAGTGATTAATGGAGTGCTCTCTCAGGTCCGTCTCACAGTGGGTCCAGTGGGCTCAGCAACATGGACCTCCCCTCACCAAGGCCAACCTGGCTACAGCCACTGCTGAGTACCCAATCTGTCAGTAGCAGAGACCCACACTCAGCCCCCGATATGGCACCATTCCCTGAAGTGACCAGTCTGCTACCTTGGGCCACTTCCACCATAGAAGGGACAGCGATTTGTTCTAACTGGAATAGACACATACTCTGGATATGGATTTGCCTTCCCTGAATGCAATGCTTCTTCCAAAACTACCATCCATGGACTTACTGAATGTCTTATCTACCACCATGGCATTCCACACAGCATTGCTTCTGATCAAGAACCCATACCCATTTCACAGCAAATGATGTGTGGGAATGGGCACATAATCATGGAATTCATTGGTCTTACCATGTTCCCCATCATCCTGAAGCAGCTGGGCTGATAAAACAATGGAGTGACCTTTTGAAGACTCAATTATGAATTGGAAGTTAAGACTACCACTTGAACACTTTGGGCTCTTCATGCATCTGAATCAACAGGCAAAGAAGGGACTGGCTGGGGTGATTGATTCTGACTATCAAGGGGAAATAGGACTGCATCTATACAGTGGAGGTGAAAAAGAGTTTGCCTGGAATACAGGAGATCCCCTAGGGCGTCTCTTGGTAATACCATGCCCTGTGATTAAAGTCAATGGAAAACTGTAACAACCCAAACCAGGCAAGGACTAACCAATAGCCAAGAATCTTCAGGAATGAAGATTGGGTCACCCCACCAGCCAAGAACCATGGCCAACTGAGGTGCTTGCTGAGGGTAACGGGAACATGGAATGGGTAGTGGAAGAAGGGAGAGATAAATATGAACGTCAACCACATGACCAGTTACAGAAACGAGGACTGTAATGGTCATGAATATATCTTCCTTGATTTATTATGAGTATGTTTATTTATGTACATAAAAGAGATATCTTTGTTTTCTACAATATCTTATGCCCTCATCGTATGACATAAGTTGTATTAGTTTCATGTTGTAATATTTAAGTTATAGGATATCAAGTTTAGGGGTAAATATTACCCAAGGACTTGCACCCTATTCTGGAGAGATTGAGTGCATTTTCGTTGTATGTAGGACAGCTGAATATTGTTAGGCAGAAAAAAATGTCTGTTATTGTTTTTTATTTAGATATTAAGTATGGTTTAAGGTGATATGTATAGCTGCCAAGTTGACCTACCTGTGTCTTCTTCCAATTATACCCCGTTCTTCCCTCCCCAAAGGTGACCTCTATCCTGACTTCTAATTCCATAGACCAGTCTCACATATGTAAACTTTATGTAAGTGGGGTCATTCAGAATGAGTGGAAAAAGAAAAGGAAAAAACAGGCAAACAACAGGCCCACTGATTTCTTTTCTCTGCTTGTTCTGTCAGTTTCTGTATGTTAAAATGTCTCACCATGATTGTGGACATGTCTTATTCTCCTCCTAGTACTGTCAAGTTAGCTTTTTATATTGAGCACCATATTATTAGGAGCAAACAAATTTAGAATTACTCTATGTTCCTGGCAAATTGGCCATTTTATCATTATGAAATGTTCCTCTTTATTCCCAGAAATTCTATTTGTCATAGTCTATTTTGTCTAATAATAGCTATATTAGCTTTCTTTCTGTTAGTGTCTGCATGGTATATATTTCCCATCCTTTTACATTCAACATTTCTATATCCTTATGTTTTATATGTATCTCTTGTTAACTATACAGTGGTCAGGTTTTTAAAAAATCCAGTTTCACTGTATTTGTCTTTTTTCCACTATATTTTTCTTTCAACTCAATTATATGGTACATTTACATTTAATGTAATTATTGACATATGTGAGTTTAAATCTACCCACTAACTATGAATTTCTATTAGTCTCAGCTCTTCTAATACCTTTTTCTTCTCCTTTCTTTCCTTATGATTGATTAAGTACTCTTTATTATTCCATTTTCATCTCTTTTACTTTGGAAGTTAAACAATCTTTTTCCAGTAATTTAGCAGTTACCCTAGACATTACAACATCACACATTGACACATTAAAATCTAATGTGAATTTATACTTAACCCTTCTTCCAGACAAAGCAAGAACCTTAAGACATTTTTAATTCATTTATCCATTCCTTATTTACATGCCATTGTTGCCCTGAATTTTAATTCTATATACACATATAGAACGTAAAACCAACAAAACATCATTACTATCATTTTGTATGGTTGATGTACATTTATATTTACCCAAATATTTTCCATTTTTGTTACTCTCTGTTTCTTTCTGCATCTCCAGTCTTCTATATTGGGGTCATATTCTTTCTGCCTGAAGTACACTGTTTATAATTTTATTTATTGAGGATGTATAGTTGACAAATTATCTCCCATTTCTGAATATTGAGATGCTTTTATTTTATCTTTATTGCAAAGGATAGTTTTGCTGGGTATGAAATTCTAAATGACAGTGATTTCCTTTCAGCACATTGAAAATACTCAAATGTCTTCTGGCTTCCATTGTTTCTGTTGAGAAGTCAGACAATGGTTTAATTATTGCTTTTTAAAGGGTTGTTTACCTTTTTCTCTGGCAGCTTTTAAGCCTCTTTGTCTTTATTTCCTAGACAATTTCCTCCCTCCATCTTCCCATCTCATCTTTCTCTCTCCCTCCCTTCCTCTCTCCCTCCCTTCCTCCTTTCCTCCCTCTTGCTCTCTCATTCTCTCAGTCTTTCCCTCCCTCCCTCCCCCTCTCCCTCCCTCTCCTTCTTCCTTTCTCTTTCTCACTCTCTCTCTGTCTCTGAGCTTCTGTCCAGCAACTGGTGTTTCAGGTGTGTCAGGTGCCTATTTGCTCACACACCCACTCCTCACCCACCCTCCTCACTTACTCCTTACTTACCCTCTCAGGGTTCTCAGTCTCCCTTGGTGGAGCTCCCAGGAAAAGCCAGAAAACTTTCCCTGCCTTCTTTGGGTGGTCTCAGGCGGTGCTGAATCTCCTGCCTGATAGCTCTATCACAATTTTAGCTCCTGAGGGCCCAGGTCCTGGCCTCTAGTAATATAACCTCAAACCTTTCTCATTCCAGTTACAGGGAAGGTAGCAGGTTTTGCCACAGCCAATCTCTGAATACCTCTGCTTGGTTCTTGCAACCCTTCAGCCACTGTTAGATTTAATCCCCTGAATTCATTTTCTTTATTACACTGCATTGCTTGGGATTTGTTTTTTGGTCTGGATTCTTTTTTTTTTTTTTTTTCCCAAGATTTATTTATTTATTTACTTTATCCATTTTAAACACCACCCCCCCCACCCCCGCTTTTGCTGTTTTGTGTCCATTCGCTGGGCAATTCTCTGTGTCTGTTTCCTGCCCTCTCTTCTCATCCTTCTCCTCCAGTCTTCACTGGGATTCAATCCTTGGGACCTCCGATGTGGGAGAGAGGCACTCTGCCACCTGCGCCACCTTAGTTCCTGGTTTTTTGGTGCGTCTTGTCTTGGCTCTCCCCTGTATTTCTGTCCTGTTATATCATCATCTTGCTGTGTGGCTCATGAGGCCTGGAGGCGCACCCATGTGTGGGACTTGGGGGCACGTGTGCCTTATATATATATATATATATATATATATATATATATATATATATTTTTTTTTTTTTTTTTTTTTTTTCCATTTTACCGGGAGGTCCCAGGGATTGAACCCAGGTCCCTCCATATGGCAGATGGATGCCCAACCATTTGAGCCACATCTGCCCCACTCTGTCTGGATTCTGATACAAAATAAAGAGGGGAATTGAAACTCCTATGCTGTTCCTCTATTTATCTTATTATTTCTCTATTTTTCATCTCTTTGTCTTTTTGTCCTTTCTGGGGAAATTTTTTCAATGCCATCTTTCAGCTCTTTTATTTTTTTAAATTTTCAGGCATAAAATTTTAATTTCCAAAATCTTATTCCATGTTCTTCGAATCTTCCTCTTTTTTAAAACAATTTTTTTTATAGCATCCTAGACTTCTTTTATGGATGCAAAATCTTCTATAATCTCTCTAGGCATATTAGTTATAATAGACTTTTTAATATCTTTCCTCAGGTTCCTTTATTTTTTTTTTCCTGTTTGTTTAGGTCTCTGATTTCTATGTTAGTAGTTTTCCTCAACTGTGGGTGAGTGTGGTCCTCTGCTCATGTGCCTGGAACTAGAGCTTTGTGTCTGCAGACAGAGCTTAGTGGTCTTGTAGTAATGGATTGGACAGGAGCCTGACAGTTTCATTGGGGATGCCCCAGATGTCAGTTTCTGCAGATATTTTCTATGGCCTGGTCAGTTTCTCTAGAGAAGGCTCCTGCCTTCTGCCTGGTGGGAGGAAGTGTGTGTGTGAGTGAAAGGGGCTGTGGATGGTGGTGGAGATAATCTGCAGGGCTCAGAACAGTGGGCGATGCCAGAGTCTCACTTCAGAATGCTGACCTCACTCAATTCCCCAGGGTCCACTCCAGCAGCCCCACTCTCAGCTGAACTTCCTAAACCTAGAGCTTTGGGGCCCAACCCTTCCAGATGGCAAACTACGGTTTTCTGTCCATAGAGGATAACCCAGGCTTTCAACTCTGTCCTCCCATTTCAGCATCAGCACTCACCTCTGGCTGCAGAGGTTTGTAGTATCTCTCTCCACTTTCTGAGCCTTTCCGGGGGCACTGCAGCACAAATTGTTTTTTTGTTTTGTTTTGTTTTTGTTTGTTTTTGTTTGTTTTTTTTTTTTTTACCGGGAGGTACCGGGGATCGAACCCCGGTCTCTCCATATGGTAGACGGACGCCGAACCTTTTGAGCCACATCTGTTTCCCTCACAAATTGGTTTTCCACATGTTAGCTCTCCCCCATCTACTTGGCAGAACAGAGAAAACTATGACCGATGCTAGAGCCTAATTCTGAAACCAAGAGATTGTGAGCATTTTTTAAAGTTTTGTTTAACATTAAAAAAGGAACCAACAGTTAGACAAAAGAATCTGGTTTGGGAGAGTAGATATAGCTCAGTGGTTGAGGGCCGGCTTCCCATGGGTGAGGTCCTAAGTTCAATCCCCGGTAACTCCTAAAAAAAAACAAACACCAGAATCTGGTTTGCCAGTGCTGGAAGATCAGATGTGTGTGTATGTATCTATTTGTGTGTACACAAATACACATAGGATTAGAGTTAATGAAAGGAATTCCAATGGCAATTTGCTAGGTTAGATTCAAGACTGGTTAATTATCTATAGATAAATAAAACACTGAGATCTTAACTACTAAACCAGCCTATAAAATCATAGCCACTTATTGGTTTTGAGGTTAAACTATAACTTTATGGGACCATAAAACTGTCTGCTCCTTCATGAGCTATGGATTAATTACATGTGGTAATGAAATTACATTCCTCAGGAGTGTCCGATGTGGGTAAATTCCCAAGACAACCAGAGCTGTGAGGTGTTCCCTCGTGATAGCAAGAATCAGGCCATCATAATTTTTCCTTTTTACCCCCAAGCTTGGTATCAATTTCTTTTTCTCACCTATGTCAGGTGAGACCTTCTAAAATGTCCTTGACATCACTAGCCCAGTCTAGCTTCAATGACTGTTCTTTTTGTCCTTGGGGTTGTATGTTTTACTTTTTAAAAAATTTACTGCCATTTTAATGAGGTTTTGGGAGGTGGCAGGCATTAATACATGAGCTCAACACCCCCATTTTTCTTTTTTATTTTTTTATTTTTTTAATTTTACCGGGAGGTCTCAGGGATCAAACCCAGGTCCCTCTATGTGGCAGATGGACGCCCAACCATTTGAGCCACATCCGCCCCCGCCCCCATTTTTCTTAAAAGTGTATTGTAGTAACATATATAACATGAAATTCGTCATTCTGACCATTTTAAGTGTACAATTCAGTGTCATTAATTACATTCACAGTGTTGTACAACAATCACCTCCGTCCATTACCAAAACAGAAACGGGTGGGGGGAGAATGGGGAGATACTGCTATTACGTTTTATCTTCTCAAGAAAAACAAGTCTCGGTTTCCCGCACCATCTGCTTCTTACCTGCCCGCTCCATCCCAGGAAGACAGACTTTCATTTGCCAGAAGAGTACTTTTTTCAAGTTTCAATTGTATGGCCTGGTGGGCCACCCTTAAAACAACCCCCTCAGAGGGTCCCGGAAGGCTTTGCCTCACCTTTTCAAACGGAATGGGCACAAATAGCACCAAACGGTGGAGCCAGTAGAGCCCCAGGCTCCACTCCCAGAAGATAGAGAATGTGCCTGGGAAGCTACATTTTAAAGAGATTCCCATGTCAGATATGGACAATGTCAGCCTAGATGAATAATGCAGGAACAAATTATAATAATGGAATCAAAAGAAATCCATCAGTCTCTACTGACATTAACACTAACATTAATGGGGAGGGGGATAAATGGGAAAGCCCTTCTTCATAGAAGAATGCCAACTAATCAGCATAGCAGGAATGATGACAATGAAACAATTTTTGTTTTACAACCAGCCTAGTAATGAATTATTCTGGAAGGAGTCATCAGTAGAAGATGAAGCCACTGGGGTGAAAAGGTTATCGGCAGGCCTGGAAGTGCCGCCCCACAGACTGTCACAGAGAGACCGCCCAGCCAAGCAATTACTCTTGGAATCACCATGCAGTGGGGCACTGAGTGCACTGAGACAGACACAAAGAACTTGGGAGTTCCACCAAAAGTCTGAACCCAGATTTATTTTCAAGAAACTGGGGCAAATCCAGGGCCCTGTGCAGTGTGATGCCAGAGTGACTCAACACACAATGGCTTATTCAGTAGACCTGACAACACCATGGAGCTTTCAGTTTCCTTCCCCCACTGCTTCCGTGTATTCTCAAAGTGGCAAGGGGAGACTCATGTATGCTCTAACACGTCCTCCCAGAACCCTCCTTTTTCCTTCAGAAATGTCACCTGCCAGGCCTCTGTTGTCTGAAAAGAGTGAGCTTGGTCTTGGCCCCAGTTCTGTCATCTTTGTGGTATGTCCAGTGCTGAGGCCACCCTAGGCTAGAGCTGCTGGAATATACCTCGAGGCCGCTTTCTTCCACCATGGCCTTAAAGGGGACCACTTTAGGCTTCCAACACCTCACTGCGATTTCATTCCACAGCCCCCTCTCTCCAGGACTGGGAAATAGGTCCACATGGAGCAGGTCCACGGAAGGCTGCGTACAGCGCCGTCTTGCCAGAGCTGCCCTCAGGGCCACTGGCTTCCAACCAGCTGCCCTGCCACCCCGCTCACTCTGGAGCTCTCTCAGGAGCTCACGTGACATCTTGGAGTTTTATAACAAAGGTAGGTGCTCCACAAGGGACCCAGAAAGCTGGGGACCGAATGGCTGCCAAGGCAGAAGAGGGGGACATGACAGAGCCAGGGCTCATGAGCAGCCAGCATCATCCTCATTTTTGTTCCTCCAGCAGGAGCGTCCCCCGGGGTCTCAGGAAGCCCACCAAGCCACCCCCTTCCTGAGGGCCTCCTGCTTCTCTCAGTTATCCAACTGCACCCTTCTCCTGTTCATACTGTTTTCAGCATGCTAGGCACGTTATTCTCCATCTTGCTTTTTTCGTTTAATAGGTATTGTGAAAATCATTGCATAACAACCTATACGCTTTCCTCATTTACCTTTCTGGCTACACAGTATTTCATTTTATAATTGTACCATCACTTATTTAGCCCACCCCCATCGATGGATATTTAGGTTGTTTTCAATTTTATCCATGTGAAATAGTGCAGTGATTGGTATTGAAGCAGGCTTCATACAGGGAATCAATAGATGGATCTGGAACCTGGCAAGAAGTCCACGTGGATATCGATACCCCCAAGATGGCTGCTAGAAGACCCTCACAAATGAGATTCCCTCCAGAAGCCAGGAGAAGCCCCAGATATTCTCCAGGGACATTATCATTGGGCCCACCCTGGGGATTGATGGGTGGGGTAATCAATTAAAACAGGAAACAACTGGAATTCCTCCAGTGCCATCAGCAAAGGGGTGGAATAATTAATGGCTTATATTAAGAAAGATTTAAGGTTTAGGCTGACAGAAGTCCAGTAGAAAATGACATGTAGAAGGGAAAAAGGAAAATTGAAGGAAGTGGATGAGATCCTCTAAGAAAAACATAAAAAAGGAGAAGAGAAGACCTGGGAGAAAACATTTAAAGAATATTGTTATTTAAGGTATTATAGATGGGAAGCGGCTGTGGCTCAATCAGTAGGGCTCCCGTTTACCATATGGGAGGCCCCGGGTTCGGTTCCTGGGGCCTCCTGGTGAAGGCAAGCCCGCCTGCACGGCGTGGTTAGCCGACCCAGCGAGCACAAGCAGCAAGGGGGGGATAAATGAATAAATAAATAAAATCTTAAAAAAAAAAAAAAAAAAAAAGGTATTATAGAAGACAGATGCACTGAGGAGGAGGATCTGGACAGTGGTAGGAGAAAAAGCAGGAGGACATGGTTCCATGAAAGCCATCAAAAGAGAGGGTTTCAAAGAGAGGGCTGGTCATGTGGCCAAACGTGCTGAGAGACCAAATTGGATAAGGACAGAAATATCCACTAGCTTGAGCTACAACAAGATCATAATGGCCTGGGGTATAATTGGTTCCCTGGAGTGATGGGATGGGATCCAGATTACAGGGAGTTAGGGTATGAGTGGTAGATAAGGACATGGAGGCAGTGAATGTAGACAGCCCTTTCACAAAGAGTTGTCAGGAAGGGGAGAAAGATGCCTAGACTGAGACATGAGTTCAAATAGAGGTGTGGGATTTTTGTTTTTGTATTTGTAAGTTGAAGAGACTTGAGCCTAATTAAATGTTGGCAGGAAGGAAGGGACCATACACAGGAGAGAGGGAATAAGAAAAGAGTGACGTCTCTGATAATGGGAGAAGAGGGAGAAAGTGGCAGGAGTAGTCAAAGAGAGAAGATATATGACTTTTCTATGGCAACAGAAAGCAGGAGGAAATGATGATGGAAGGGGGGATGTTTGTATTATTGATGAAAGAACATTGAGGGAGTTATGAGATGGTGGGCTTTTATTTTCTTTGTTAAACAGGAGGCACGACACCTCAAAATGTAGAAAAGGGAAAAAGGACAGAAAGCTTCAATTGTCATTGTAACATAGTATTTCCTAAATGTGTGGTAAAAATATAGATGAAATTCATTCAAAGATATACCTTTGTGTATATCTGAAATATTTTATTAAAAAGAATAGGAAATATAGTAGAGTCAGAAATTTTGAGATCATTGAGAAGGTTTGAAATAGAAGAGCATGAGCTGGCTTGGGTAACGCAGAGCACTGGGCAGGCAGCATGCCAGTTGGATGTAGAGACCAGGAATGTATAGCGGATGGCTACTGGCTCACCCAATCACACTCCCTTTCATCCTGGGTAGCCACATAGGCTATGTTTTGCAGCCTACGTGCAGCTGAATGATTGAGTCTGGATCCAAAGAATGTGGCAGAAGCGACAGAGGCCCCTTTCATGACCCTGCCTCCCCAGTCCTCATAGGCATGGCACTTCCTTTTCTTTCTCCACTACATGGTTGAGTAGAGAGGATTCCAAGGATTTAGGGGAAGATGGAGCCACAACAGGGCAGGAGCCCGCACTTCTGAGTCAGCAGCCAGATGGGAGGCTCCCAGGCTGCCATCTGATCAAGAATACCCACATTGTTCTCTTAGGTGAGACAGGAATTTTTATTATGTTAAGCTGCTAAAATTTAACAGCAGTTACCCTGTCATTGCACTCATCTTCACAATTGTGTGATTTTTCCCCCCACTAATAGTGCTGACAGCCATGTTCTGATGCCGAGACAGTTAAATTACCTTCTCTGTTTTAGATAGTTGAATTGGATGGCCAAGAGGGCATATGCATTAAAGGAGTAATGAATAAACTATTGGATTTGTGAATAATTACACTCACTGAATAATGAGCACAGAACCAAATAGAATTCCCATTTGGAGGCAGAGGATCTGAGAGACTTCAAAAGCATGGTTGGTATTTTACAAACATATAACCGATTGCTGTCCTCAGGAGAGCACGAGGGAAAGAGCACCCCACCCGACTAAACTGGATATCCAGAAGAGAATCCTCTTGATATCATCCTAGCGTATCCCTGAGGAATCTGGACCTGCAGGACCGTACCTCTTCCTTGCAGAGAACCCAGAAGGAACAACCCCTCCTCCAGCTGGGCCCAGGACACCCTGTGTGGGTGGACTACCTTTCTGCATATCGGGAGGAGCAGCTGTTCCAAGCTCAGGGCACTGACTTCACTGGACCTGGTAGACTCACGTCAGCAGATGGAACACTTTCAGCTATTGGTCACCATAAAACTCAGAGGGAAAGTGACAGACCAACGACAAAGTGTCCCTGTTCTGTAAAGGAAGGAAGCCTGCAGGTCTGTGACTGCACGGCTCTCCCCCAGGATGACTTGCCCTCTCCAGTTCAATACCCTTTGTAGGCCATGAGTTGTCCAGTGAAGAATTGTCCTCAAATTCCAGGACACCAACAGGCTGGCAAGAAGGTGAGCTTCCCCTGCTCCTGCAAGGCTTCCCACTGCATGGTCACGCTCAGGCCCTGGACTGAGACTCCAAAACTTGGTGGAAGCAATACAACCATCTTGGACCTCGCTTGCTCCCTATCCCAGCAGCCTTCCTTCCCCCATCCTCCTTACTCTGGCCGAATGGGTCTTCCTTTGAGCCTCAGACCCCATCTAATAAAGGATAGGGAATACGAAGAAAGAGACCTAGGTTGGAGGAGACTGAAAACCTTGTAAAATGATGGAAACAGCCCAGGCTTTGGAGCTCCACAGGCTTGAGTTCAAACCCCTGTTTCACCACTTATTCGTTGTGTACTTTTGGGCAGGTCACAGGATTTATTAAAAATGGGAATGAAAAAAAAAATGGCTTAAAAAGCGGGCAAAAAATAATAATAATAATAAATAAATAAGCGGGCAAAGGTCAGATAACTCTCTCCCGAGCCCCTCTTGGCTTCTGCGCCCTGCTCTCGCTGTGTCCCCCTGCGTGCATCAACATGCAAGTAAAACCTGGACATTTATAATCTACAATGGGCAATTGTAGTCTATAAACCAGCTCTCTTTATCATTTTTCATCCCCTTCCTCTCTCTGGAACCCATGCTCTGTTATTTTCTCCCATTTCTCCTCCCTCCCTACGTTAATAAATTACTGGCCTAACTAATCCGTGCTCTTGAAATTCATTTCTGCAGCATAGTCAAGAACCTAGACAAAATCTCGTAACAGTATTACTGTTAGAGAAAAATGGCGCTCACTGGGATGCAGAGACTGATGATTGCAGGCAGGAACTTTATTGGGAAGCTCTCCCAATGGAGGGGGTCTGAAAAGAGACTTCAGCCCACCTGTGGAATGTGGTGGATATGAATTTATACAGCACATCACTAAGTGGGAAACCGAGTACAGCCTGGGGCCAAATGGCCAAGGGGAGTGGCCTAGGTGGTCTTGGAATGTGGGAGGGGTAGGTGGTATTTGGGTTGGAGGGGGTGATGGCCCTTATCTGCTCCACTTTGTTTATTCTTGAGAGGGGATGGCTGGGATGGCCGTGAGGGGGAGCCTACCTAACTCTTTGATTATATATATATATGATGAAGGACCTAAGTAATGGGGATACTGGGCAGAACGGAAGGGTGAGGGGATTCGGGATGTCGACTCAGTCTGGCTACTTCTTGCTGTTATGGGGTGGTGGAAGGTTCCCTTCCATTCTGTCCAGTGGGTTCTGATTTTTGGTCCTGAAGAGGTTGGTCTTGGCATTCATGTAGCAAGAAGATGCCGTCCACATATTCCTGAGCTGTTGACTGTACGATTCGGCATGTGAATTGGACGAGAAGCTGTAAGAGACGAGGACCAAAAAGAAGCAGCAGCAGTAACAGTGTGGTGTTACGTTGGGTAAAAGGGTTGATTTTAGGTTAAGGAAAAGTAAGAGGGAAATGAGGATAGCCAGGATTGATTTCCGGAGCTGTTGTCTCGGACCCTCTTTTGAATTTTAAGATTTTCTTCTATCTGCCCAGTTTTGTTAATATTAAAAACAACAAGTTTCCTGTTGGATTAGGGACAGGGGTGGGGGTTTGGGGTCATCTACTATGGGGCAGGGGAGACCTAACAGTGCTGACCAGGGTTGTGGGAAGTTATTTTCCTAAATGGGGCTAACAATTACAAACAATGAAAATCTTTTTATTTGATGAAGATTGCATTTGGTTGACAGTAAAAGAAAATACAACTAATTGAAACTTAATCAAATAGGATATATTTTTCTCTCACAGCAAGGGAGACCAGAGGAAGAATATCAGGACAAGGACAGTTAATCAGTCTTTTTCAGGGAGCCACAGAGAACCTTCTATCCTATAGGGTGAGGCTTTCATTCTTATGCTCACAAGATGACTGCTGCCCCTCCAGGCATTGCTTCCATTTCCCAGGCCAGAAAAAGAGCAAAGGGCAAAGAGCCAAAGGCATGTCCAAGGGCTCTCTAGCTTTCTAAAAGAGCTTTCCCTAAAGTCACACCAATGTCTTATTTTATATCACTGGCCAGAAGTGGGTCATCTGGCCATCCAGCCTACAAGATGAGAGATTTTTATTGAGCTTATTGTCACAATGAACAAAATCAAGGTTCTTTTTCTAAGGAAGAAGAGGAAAACAGGTATTGGTGGACAGCTAGCAGTATCTGTCACATACTTATACTTATGTAATTTCACACATATGGGAGAAAATCTGTGGGATAAACTAGGAGAAATGGAAATTTCTAGATCAGAAAATATGTCCAGTGTGTACATTTGTAATTTTATTTCATGTTGTCAAGTTGCCCTCAATGGAAGTTGTACCAGTTTATACTTCCACCAAGAAACATAGGAGTGCCTTTTTTTAACTTTGCCAATTTAAGTTAAAATTAAATTTTAATTTGTATTTCTCTTATTCTAAAGGATGTTGCATATATGTTCTATATACAATGTGTTTATATCCTTTACCTTTGGGTTTTACACCTTTAAAAAGAAACACCCCTTTTACTGTTATTTTAGTGAGGTCTCTGGAGAAAGAGTGGAAATAAGTATTTTCAATGTACTACAGAGTTTCTTTTGGAGTTCCCAAGTATATGTTGATATCACTTGAAAATCTAGATAATTTTTCCTTCTCTTTTCCAATTTTATACTTCAGGTGTTTCAATTTTAACTTTTTGCCTAGATATCTGAGAACAGCATTAAATAATGGTGGTGATAATTTAGGAATATTTAAAGTGTTTTACCATTAGGCATACTGCTGAACTTTATTTTTAAGATATATATTATTAATCATATTAAGATGAATTAATCTATATGTTTTATTAAGAATTTAATCAAGAAAGTATGTTGAATTATGCTCAGATGGTTTTTCTTCTTTGTATTATTAGCATGGAGAATGACATTAATAAATTTCCTACTATTTATCCATCCTTATAGTCTATAAACATGGCCATAGTGTGTAATTCTTTGATTCATGGCTGGATATTTTCTTTTATCAATATTTTGTGCCAGATTTTTGCATCTATCATTAAAGATGATATTGTTTGTATATTTACTTTTCGTGCTCTCTCAGAGTTTTTGGCATCAATGTTTTATTTGCTCTGTAAAAAATTTTGGAGGCATTCATATTCTTTCTGTGTTCTGAAAAAGGTTTATAATATCAAAATTTTTCCTTTCTTGAAGATTTGTTAGAATGTTCTTTTTTTTCTTTTCTTTTTTTTTATTTTTACATTTTTCAATTAAATGTAATGGATACATATAATTTTTTTTTTAATCAAACAATATATTACACAATATATTTGGTTCATAGTAACACATCCATACAGTATTTGTCCTTTTGTGTCTGGCTTGTTTTTCACTCAACATAATGTCCTCCAGGTCCATCCATGTTGCCATATGCTTTATGACTTCATTTCTTCTTACAGCTGCATAATATTCCATCGTGTGAATAGACCACAGTTTGTTTATCCATTCATCTGTTGATGGACACCTCGGTTGTTTCCAACTTTTGGCAATAGTGAATAATGTGGCTATGAACATCGGTGTGCAGATGTCTGTTCGTGTCACTGCTCTCAGTTATTCTGGGTTTATACCCAGTAGTGGTATTGCAGGGTCACGTGGCAAGTCTATATTCAACTTCTTTAGGAACTGCCAAACAGTCCTCCACAGTGTCTGTACCATTCTGCATTCCCACCAACAGTGAAGAAGTGTTCCTATCTCTCCACATTCTCTCCAACACTTGTAGTTCTCTTTTTATTAGTGGCCATTCTGATAGGTGTGAGATGATATCTCATTGTAGTTTTGATTTGCATTTCCCTAATCATGAGTGATGTTGAGCATTTCTTCATGTGTTTTTTTGCCATTTGTATTTCTTCTTTGGAGAAATGTCTATTCAAGTCTTTAGGGAAGCGGTTGTGGCTCAATCAGTGGGGCTCCCGTTTGCCATATGGGAGGCCCCGGGTTCCGTTCCCGGGGCCTCCTGGTAAAGGCAAAGCCTGCCCGCGCGGCGTGGTTGGCTGACCCAGCGAGCACAAGCAGCAAGGGGGGGATAAATGAATGAATAAATAAGTAAAATCTTAGGGGTCGGATGTGGCTCAACTGGTTGGGTGTCCGTCTCCCATATGGAGGGACCCGGGTTCGATCCCCGGAATCTCCTGGTAAAAAAAAAAAAAAAAAAAAAAAGTCTTTGGCCGATTTTTTAATTGGGTCATTTGTCTTTTTATTGTTGAGTTGTAACATCTCTTTATATATCCTGGATATTAAACCCTTATCAGATATGTGATTTCCAAATATTTTTTCCCATTGAGTTGGCTGCTTTTCACCCTTCTCACAAAGTCCTGTGAGGTGCAAAAGTGTTTAATTTTGAGGAGGTCCCATTTATCTACTTGTTCTTTTGTTGCACGTGCTTTGGGTGTAAGGTCCAAGAAACCATCACCTATTACAAGGTCTTGAAGATGTTTCCCTACATTTTCTTCTAGTAGTTTTATGGTCCTGGCTTTTATATTTAGATCTTTGATCCATTTTGAGTTGATTCTTGTATAGGGGGTGAGATAGGGGTCCTCTTTCATTCTTTTGGTTATAGATATCCAGTTCTCCCAACACCATTTGTTGAAGAGACTGTATTTTCCCATCAGCGTAGGCTTGGTAGGTTTGTCAAAAACCAGTTGAGGGAGGCAGCTGTGGCTCAATCAGTGGGGCTCCGGTTTGCCATGTGGGAGGCCCCGGGTTCGGTTCCCGGAGCCTCCTGGTGGGGGCAGGCCCGCCCGCACGGCGTGGTTGGCTGACCCAGCGAGCACAGGCAGCAGGGGCGGGGATGGATGAATAAATAAATAAAATCTTTAAAAAAAAAAAAAAAAAAAAAAACCAGTTGACTGTATAGGTGAGGGTTTATTTCTGGATTCTCAATTCTATTTCACTGATCGATATGTCTATCTTTATGCCAGTAACATGCTGTTTTGACCACGGTAGCTTTGTAATATGTTTCAAGGTCAGGCAGTGAAATTCCTCCCACATTGCTCTTCTTTTTTAGAATACTTTTGGCTATTCGGGTGCACTTACCCTTCCAGATGAATTTGGTAATTGCCTTCTCTAATTCTGTAAAGTAAGCTGTTGGGATTTTGATTGGTATTGCATTGAATCTATAAATCAGTTTGGGCAAGATTGACATCTTCACGATATTTATTCTTCCAATCCATGAACACGGAATGTCTTTCCATTTGTTTAGGTCTTTTTAAATTTCTTTTAGCATTGTTCTGTAGTTTTCTGCATATAGGTCCTGTACTTCTTTGGTTAAATTAACT